>CM076577.1:709112831-709502268 GCA_034641835.2 Pinus albicaulis
GTTGAAGCAGTTTGGGGAAAATATGAAGGCTTTCTTGGAGAACTCTTAAGATCATTTAGAGAAATGTTTGCAACAATTATTGGAAAATATTTGGAACAAAATTCAGAACCTTTGGAGAACAGGAGAATATTTAAATAAGGTTGGACCTTATTGATATAAACTTGAGGTTTAGGTGATCATCATTTGAATTTCTCCTTGAGCAATCTTATAACATAAATTTGAACATAATTTGAGGATTGTTTGAACGTTTTTCTTGTATCAGACATTGGAGCAATCCATAGCCATCTTAAAGAAAACTTGTGAGCTTATTAGTGTACATATTGAGACTTGTAGCAATTGTTGAAACTTTATAATTTTATCTAGGACTTATTGAATACACCTTAGAGTAGGTGATCTTGCAAACTTGTTCAAATACCATTAGAGTTTTTTGAACAAGTTGTAAAATTTCTATTGAGAATACCCTGATTGGAGAGCCTTTGGAGCATGATTTACATTAGATACATTTTGATATTCTTAGTGAAAAATCCTTGAAGGAGTATTAGAGGACAAACAAGATACATCTTGTTGAAGCAACCTTGTTTAAGTGAATACTTCTAAAGGATTATAGGAGAACATCCTTTGATCTAGCATCAAGAAGCTTGTTGAAGATATTGAGAAAATATTGTGAAGACATCTTGGGAAAGAATTATTGAATATTTAATCTGATATTGAAGGCAACCTTGGAGATCATAATTCATTGTTGAAGGCTATCATGAAGTGACATTGAAGGAACTTATATGGGGTATCACGAAGAGCTTTGAAGACCCTTTTAGTTTTTTGTAAATTTTTCATTTATGAGCTAATATTTGGAGATCGATTAAGGGAATTTTTGAAGGAAAACTTGAAGATATTGTCAAGGCTTGTTGCAGAAGTTTTGAGAGGACTTGAAGAACCATTAAACCTACATTTAAGATATTGAGAGGTTTGGTTACCTAGAGGATAGGTGTCCTAAAAAATATCAGGTTGGAGCCTATGCCAGAAAAGAGGGTTGGTGCCCTAGAGGATATGAGTCCTTAAGAAGATAAGGTTGGAGCCTTGTGGAAGATAGGGTTGGAGCCCTAGAGGTTGAAGCCTCTTGAAATCCAAGTTGGTTCTAGGAAAAGTATAGGTTGGAAACTGGTGGATTGAAATATTGGTGTCTTCATCTAGGGTTGGAGCCCTAAACATTATTGTACTTGATTTATTGTAAAGAAAAGGATTGGAGTCCTCATTATTTCTTATTAATAAAATTATTCATTCTATATTGTTCATTTTTTGTTCTGTTTATAAGTGATCTAAACTGGAAAAGTAACAGTTGTAAGAGAAATATTTATTCACCCCCTCCCCCCTCTTAATATTTCCAATGAATGGAATTAGAGTCAGTATGTTCAATCACATCCTAACAAATAGAAGGTATATCCTTAGAAAAAAAATGTTAAGATCAATGAATAAAGGCTCCAAACCTTCTAAATATGTCTCTTCCTCAATTAAAAATTCAAATGAAAGCCAGGTTGTTGAAGCCCCCATGTTGAATGGAAAAAATTTTGAATTATTGAAGGGTAAAATGAAATTATTTTTTATGGATCAATGTTTTGAAGTTTGGTAATCAGTGATTACTATAATCATGATGGAAGAATATTCCAAGGAACATAATGCAATGACAATAAATGAAACTTTGAGTGGCTTACCCGATCCTATAAAAGTCAAAATGGAGAAATGTTCATGAGTGAAAGATATTTGGGAGAATATTCAAGATATTCATTCAAAATACTTATGTTCATAACCTCAAATGATAATATAAAAGAACATAAGTATTATACAAAACAAAAAATAATAACCAAAAGAAAATTTTACAACACCAAGAGCAATCAAGACCTAGAATATGAAGAAAAATTCAAAGAAGACCTCAAGGTGAAGCTTGTAGCTGCCCTATAAGACATCAAAATGCTAAATAAAGAAAATTAGGAGCTCAAGAATAACGTAAAAGATGTTGATCATGATCTCAAAAAATCAAAATAAGAAGTTTCTCACTTAAAAAATTGAAGAGGAAGAAATATCTAAATATCTCATGGGATTGCATCAAATGGAAAAGATCTAAAATGAATAAGTAACCTATTTGACAAACTAACTAAAGGAAGAAAAGAAAAGGGAAGGAAATTTGACAAACCATATTGATATAAGATCTAAGGAATTGAACAAAGTTGAAGCATAAAATTTTCAATATAAATTAAAGGTTTCCTCACTTAAAACTTGGCTAGAAGAAGAAAACAAACAAGCACAAGGAGCTTACATAGTGATGGAATGTTTGGCCCTCCTGGAAGGACAAGTTGGTGAAGAAGAAAAGGAAAATAATGTGATGGCATACCAACTTGAAGAAAAAGGTGACTAAATATTCAAATTGAAATCATATGTCACCTCTCTCAATGCCCAAACATGTGAAGTAACAAGGATGAGGGAAGAAATGGAGAACCAGCTACCAAAGTGGGATGAAGAATTTGAGAAGATGAAGGAAGAAATTATTACCCTAAGAAAATAAGTTGATCAGTTGAATAGTAATCTAAGGAGTTCAAAAAACTTTGATGACATCCTAAGTCATACAATATCCCCCCTTGATAATATGGTCTTGGTTATGCAGGTGATCCCACTAGAAAAATTAACAAAAACCCTAATGCACCAAATAAAAAGGATGTGGAGAAGCATAAAAGGGATTATAACACCCCCATTTCCAGTAGAACCAAGGAGAAGAGTCAATATGAAATTGGAAGAAACAATACTCCAAGAATATATGCATATGGTGTCAATAATGCAAGAGGAAATAAATATGATAAAAATATCTTAAGGAAAAATGAGTTTAGAAGTACATCAAGGAAATATCCATATTCCACGTACCAAAGTATATTTTTTGGTTATTTTTACTCTTGTAAAAAAATTTGGCACATGGAAAAGGATTGTAGGGAATACAAAAAGGACAAATATAATGGTCCTCATTAGTCTCCTAGAAGCAACTTTGCTAAAAGAAATCATGCCTCCTCATTTATGGGATGCTACAAATGTCACAATATTTGTCATATGGCCTGTAATTGTAATTTGAAATGTGCCCCTAAACAAAATAAAACCGTGCTAACCAAGCATGAAAAGATAGTTAGTCAAGTTTGGATAAGGAAGCATGTTGAAAAAAAACGAGATCATATGGAATGCGTCCTAAAAGCTCAAAACATCAATCCATGTTTTTAATTAAATACTAGCACCATAGTAATATATGATATCCAAGTTTTGATGATGTGATTCTGCCTACTATGAAGAATATCATACATATTGTTAGGGGGATCTTGTGACATTTTATTATTCTTGATGCAACCCTTGATGAATCACATATATACAATCATTCCATGTGATACATAGATATCTCTCTCTTGATGACTATCATGAATCATCTTTCAAAAATTTTGTCGAAAATCTTGAAAAGTTGGTCTCTTCTACTATCATTTATCTCAAGGATCATGCAAAGCTTAGGGAAAGAAAAGCTTAGGGGAAGAAAAACATGATATTTTGTCTCCACCACACATTCATTGTTTAATATTCCTTCCACTCAAAACAATAATATTTCTTGTCTTGGGTTCCATAAGAAAAAGGAGAGAAGAAGGAGTTTATTATGACAAGGGGAGAAGCATGAAAAGAAGAAGCGTGATAGGGGGATCACTTTTTGGGAATACATTGACAATAAAATTACCCAATTTACCATTCATATCAAAGGGGGAGAGAATGTTGAAAGGGTGAGAATATTTCCATCAATGAAAAATGGGAATATTTTTGGTCAAAGTTGTCACTGGTGTCAATATTTCATTATTGAAGATGCCCTAAAACCTAACTTCATGACTAAAGCCTAATCCACTAATGAACATTGATTGATGTTAAATGCATTAATAACATTGATTGGATTGCAAACCATGTGCATGGCCAGACCCTAACTCTAAGAATTGATTGAAAACCCTAGCCTATGGTGTTTCCCAAAAAAACCCTAAGAAATCCCATGTGCATTAATGTATTATTGATAATGCCATAATTCCAATGAATTAAGAGGCTATGTAAGAAAGATCTAACTATATCCCTAAGGACTTCCAAAAAAAAATCAAAAACTATCAGTAAAAATATTTTTTCGAAGACCATAGAAATAAAGTCTCTAAATGATATTTTCATCAGCTTGTAGATAAAATTATCCCTTTTAAAATGACTGTTAATTTACCTCCTAACTCCATGTCATTTATGAGATGAATTTTTGAAATTGGCATGTTAAAATTGTGCTATAATAGCAAGACGATTTCTATAGGCTCACTAGGTTATGTAGGCGCCCCTATAAAGATGTGTCTCTTCAAACATATATAAACAAGTATAAATTCTTGATAGAATTAGTTCATAAGTTTGGTCAAGTAAGTACAGATCAATAAATTCATAGATATATATGAAGAAAATGAAGTGCAAAAATGATTTCACACTAGCAAGGAAGAAAATTTGCATATCTAAATCCTACGAACTTTCTAAGACTCTCTGCAGTAGATCAGTAATAATACTTTTGTGGACATCTGTCACACTTTGGGTTCTCTCTTATAGTTCTGTGGAGATTTGATTCCATACCTACAGTAATATTTCATTGGAGACTTGTGGTGGTATCTAGGCCTTGTAATTTTGACCTTAAAAGCAGAGTATTATTAACAATGGAGGCTCATATTTCTTGAAGAAGTTTAATGACCAATATATTTACCTGTACCTTTAATCTATGGAAAAAAAATTAACACCTCTGTGAAGCCTTTTTGAAGATATCTTAACTACTTTTGAAGGAGTTTTGGATCAACATTTAGAAGGTAACGTTGAAGCAATTTAGAGAAAATCTTAAGGCTTTCTTGAAACACTCGTAAGATCATTTGAAGTAGTGTTTGCAGCAATTTTGGGAAAGTTTTTGGAATAACATTCAGAACCTTTGGAGTAGAGGATAATATTTAAAGAAGGTTGGACCTTATTGACAACAACTTGAGTTGTAAGTTAGCATCATTTAAAGATCTCCTTGAGAAGTCTTATATCACCACTTTATGCATAATTTAAGGCTTGATTGAAGTTTGATATTGTATCAGACATTGGAGCAACCCATATCCATATTAAAAAATACTTTTGATCTTTTCAGTGTACATCTTGAGACTTGTAGCAATTGTTGAAACTTCATAAGTTGATATAGGACCCATTGAACACACCTTAGAGTAGGTGATCTTGCAGACTTTTTCAAACACCATTAGAGTTTTTGGAACATATTTTGGAATTCCTATTGAGATTACCCTTATTGGATATCCTTTGGAGCATGTGTGTTTTCAAAGAAGACATTAGATACCTTTTGATATTATTAGTGAAAAAACCTTGAAGGAGTATTGGAGGACAAACAAGGTACATCTTGCTAAAGAAGCATTGTTGAAGTGAATATTTTGAAGGAGTATAGGATAACATCCTTTGAACCCAACATAAAGAATCTTGTTGAAGATATTGTGAAGACATTGTGAAGATATTGTGAAGAAATCTTTGGAAATAATTATTTAAGACTTAAGTTGATATTGAAGGCACCCTTGGAGATTATGATGCAATTTTGAAGGCCCTCATGAAGTGGCATTGAAGGAAATTATATTGGGTATCATGATGATATTTGAAGACTCTTTCAATGATTGGAAAACTTTTCATTGATGAGCTAAGCTTTGGAGATATATTAAGGGAATTGTTAAAGGAAATTTTGAAGATATTGTCAAGGCTTGTTGAAGAAGTTTTGGGAGGCCTTGAAGAACCAATCAACCTACATTGAAGATTGAGATTATTGGTTCCCTAGAGGATAGGTGTCCTCAAAAATATCATGTTGGAGCATATGCCAAAAAAGAGGTTTGGTGCCCTAGCGAAAAGGAGTCCTCAAGAAGATAAGGTTGGAGCCTTTTGTAAGATAGGGTTGTATCCCTAGAGGTTGGAGCCTCATTAAGTCCAAGTTGGTACTTGGAAAAGTACACATTTGGGCTTGGTGGATTGAGAGATTGGTGTCTTCATATCAGGTTGGAGTCCTAAACATTATTGTACTTGATTTATTGTAAACAAGCAGATTGGAGTCCTCATTATTTACAATTAATAAAATTGCTTGTTCTATATTTTTCATTTTGTGTTATGTTTATAAGTGATATAAAATGTAAAGTAACAATTGTAAAATAAATTCGGATACACCCTCCCCCCCCCCCCCAATATTTCTAGTAATTGGAATTAGATTCATTACCTTCACTCACATCCTAACAGCTGGAAGGTAGATCCTTAGAACAAAAATGGAAATATCAAGAAATAAAGGCTCCAAACCTTTGGATTATGTTTCTTCCTCAATCAAAAAATCATATGAAAACCAGGTTTTCGAATCCCCCATGTTGAATGGAACAAATTTTGAAGCATGGAAGGGTAGAATGAAATTATTTTTTATGGCTCAAGGTTTTGAAGTTTGGGAATCACTCATTACAAAAATAAATATGGATAAAGAGTCCAAGGAACATAATTCAATAGTGATAAAGTAAATCTTGAGTGGATTACCTGATCTTATAAAAGTCAAAATGGAGAAATGTTCATCAGTGAAAGAGATTTGGGAGAATCTTCAAGAACTTCATTCAAAATTAATTTTGTTCATAACCTTAAATGATTATATCCAAGAGCATAAGGATGGTCTAAAAACATAAAATATAGGTGAAAGAAAATTTGAATACCAAAAGAGAAATGAAGACCTAGAATGTGAGGAAAACTTCAAATAATACCTCAAGGAAAATCTTGTAGCTTCTCTAGAAGAAATAAAAAGGCTAAAGAAAGAAAATGAGGAGGTCAAGAAGCAAGTACAAGATGTTGATCATGATATCAAAAAATCAAAAGAATATTTTTCTCGCTTAAAACTTGAAGAGGAAGAAATATCTAAAGATCTCAGGGAATTGCACCAAATGGAGAAGATATGAAATGAAGAAGTAACCTACTTGAAAAACCAACTAAAGGAAGCAAATAAGAGGGAAGGCAGTTTGAAAAACCGTTCTTGATATAATATCTAAGGAATTGAACAAATTTGAAGTAGATTTTTTTTATATAAAGAAAAAATTTTCTCTCTTAAAACTAAGCTGGAAGAATCAAAGAAACAAGCACAAAAAGTTGAAATAGTGATGGAAGGTTTGGCCCTCATAGAAGGAAAGTTGGTGAATCAGAAAAGGAAAGGAATTCCATGGCATACTAGCTTGAAGAAGAAGATGAATAAATGTTAAAATTGAAATCAGATGTCTCCTCTCTGGAGGCCCAAACGTTTGAAGAAGCAAGGATGAGGGAAGAACTAGAGAACTGACTAGAAAAGAGGGGTGAAGAATTTGAGAAGATGAAGGAAGAAAATATTACATTATGAAAATAATTTTATCAGCTAAATAAGAATCTAAGGACTTCACAAACCTTGGATGGCATCCTAACATATCCCCCCTCGATAAATATGGTATTGGTTATGCGGGTGATCCCTCTAGAAAAATTATTGCAAACCCTAAGGAACCAAATAACAAGGATGTGGAGAAGCATAAATATGATGATAATACCCCCAGTTCCAGTAGAATAAATGATAATATTCAAGATTACATTGGAAGAAACCCTAATCCAATAATATATGCATACGATTTCAAGAATGCAAGAGGAAATAAATATTATCAAAGGATCTTAAGGAAAAATAAATTTAGAAGTAAATCAAGTCAATCTCCATATTCTAGGTACCAAAGTATATTTTTTGTTATTTTTACTCTCGTACAAATTTTTGGCAGTTGGAAAAGGATTGTAGGGCATACAAAAAGGAAAAATATAATGGCCCCCATCAGTCTCCTAGAATCAACTTTTCTAGAATAAATCATGCCTCCTCATTTATGGAATGTTACAAATGTCATAATATTGCTCATATGGCCTATAATTGTAATCTGAAATGGGTCCCTAAACAAGCTAAAACCATGACAACTGAGCATGAAAATAGTTAAACAAGTTTGGAGAAGGAATAATTTTGAACCAAAAGGAGATCATATGGAATGTGTGCTAAAGGCTCAAAACATCAATCCATGTTATTAATTAGATACTGGCACCATAGGAAGATATGATATTCCAAGTTTTAATGATGAGTTTTTCCTACTAAGAAGAAGATCATGCATATTGTTAGGTGGATCTTGTGAAATTTGATTATTCTAGTTGATGCAACCCTTGATGAGTAACATATATACAATCATTCCATTACACACACACACACACACACACACACACATATATACCTTGATGACTATGATGAATCATATCTCATAAATTTTGTGGAAAATATTGACAATTTGGTCTCTTCTACTATCATCTATCTCAAGGAGCATACAAAGCTTAGGTGGAGAAAATATTAGGGGAAGAAAAGCATGATATTTTTTCTCCACCACACATCCATTGTTGAAGATTCCTTGCACTCAAAAACAATAATTTTTCTTGTCTTGGGTTCCCTGAGAAAAAGGAGATAAAGAGGAGTTTATGATGACAGGGGAAGTAACATGAAAAGAAGAAGCATAATATAGGGATCAATTGATGGGAATAAATTAACAATAAAATTACCCCATTTTCCATGGATTTCAAAGGGGGGGAGAATGTTGAAAGGGCGTGAATATTGCAATAAATGATAGAGTGGGAGATTGTTGGTCAAATTTTTCATTGATGTCAATATGGAATTGTTGAAGATTCCCTAAAACCTAACTATTTGACTAAACCATAATCCATTGATGAGCATTGATTTATGCCAAATTCATTAAGAACATTGATTGTATTTCAAACCCTATGCATGGAGAAACCCTAACTCTAAGCATTGATTGAAAACTCTAGACTATGGTGTTTCCATAAACAAATCCTATGCAAGCCCTTGTGCATTAATTTATTATTGATTATTCCCTAATTCCAATGAATTAAGAGCCTATGTAAGAAATAACTAACTCTGTCCCTAAGGATTGTCACAAAAAATTCAAAAACTATCAGTAAAAATATATTTTTTAAGACATGTTGATGGAAATGGAAACCACCAACATATAGAGGATATCCCCGATATAAGGTCCCAATTATACCTTACATTGTTTGGTGTATGAGTCTCGTCCACAATGCGGCTTGGATACAACTTACTTAAATATATGCCTTGGATTTAAGTGTAAGCAAGAGAGAGAAGCACATATGTCCTTTCAAATGAGCAAGGGAGTATTCCTTGTGAGTGTCTGATTACATATGTATCTAGGTTCTTTCACTACTAAGGG
This sequence comes from Pinus albicaulis, assembly GCA_034641835.2. NCBI lineage: Eukaryota > Viridiplantae > Streptophyta > Pinopsida > Pinales > Pinaceae > Pinus > Pinus albicaulis. The sequence continues at coordinate 709,122,176 of CM076577.1, forward strand.
GAAATAAAGTGAGCCTCTAAGGTAGAATTAATAGTACTAACCTAATTAATACACACAGAGAAAGAGAAAGACTTGTCTAATCAAGTGAAATATATCGCATAGATGTGATGATCATTATAACATTACAACACAATTCCAATAAGTTGAGCACTGAAGTCACTGAAATAGTTCAATTAATCTGATATATATGAAAGGAAACATGAACCATAAGCATTCAAATAATAGTCTTAGAGACATTCACAATCCATGAGTGAAAAAATTTTGGCCTAAAAGGGCTTCAATATTAAGAAAAATCCCAAAGATATATAAATACAATGGACATCACTAGCTCCAATGGTGGATCGTTAGAGCCATTAATCCCTCCCTAAAAGTAATAACTCTATCTTTGTAATGCCTTGTGGGAGAAGCCAATGCTAAAATTCCTTTACATGAGAAATGAGGATCATTTTATAACTTGTGACATGACTTTTCACATCCCCATCACTTTTTACTTTCCAACTCCTAACGACCTTTGGACTTCTACAACCTTTGCACTTCCAAATGACCTTTGGAATTACATATTTCTTTTGGTAATACATGTCGTTTGGACTTCCATAGATCCTTTTTCCATACATGACTCTTGGACTTCTACTTATTTGTTTTTACAATAATTACAACATTACATGATGATTTCCACATCATCGTATGATGACTACATGGCATGTCACTAACCTTGGTGACTAGGACTACTAGTGACTAATGACATGGACCTTCCCTAGTGGTCACATGGATGCCACTTTTATCTTTGTTCTTCATTCATCTTCATATCATTGGCATTTTTATGAAGCCAGCTCCAAAAATAGAAGAAAAGAGAGATCAACACCTTAGAAATCAACCACTTCGAGGGAGCAACCTCCAATACATTACATAAATGAACAATTCTTGGATGCTACAAATGACCAAAACCTCCTTCTATGTATAGGATATCATGGGCCCACAATATAATCCTAGCTGACCTAACAATAACAAGGGCACACTAATAACAATATTGGGGTTACAGGGGTACAACAGTAACAATAATGAGGCTACACTAATAACAATAAGGGACTAAAATAGTAATATAGGGACCTAACATGCCCCTCTCCTTCAAAAAAGTGTTGTCCTCAATTCTTGAGTATCTCTAGGTGCTACAGTATAAAATTCTCATCCTCCCATGTAGAATCTTCAGTGGGTAAGTTCTTCCACTTGATGAGATACTCTGAAATTGATCGATTTCATAACTGTTGAGTTCTTGTTTCCTTGACCGCTTCAGGTTCCAATATGAATTATCCTTCCTCATCAAGTTCTGGCAATATTGTTTGAACTGGAAGATTTTCACATATAAACTTCTTTAAGCATGAAACATGGAAAACTGGATGCACTTGTGAAGAAGAAGGAAGCTCCAATTTGTATGCCATAGTACCAATATTTTGAAACACCTTGTAAGAACCATAGTACTTTGGCGATAATTTATTATCCTTCTTAGCTTGATTGAGGGACATTTTTTTATATGGTTGTAGCTGTAAAAATACCCAGTCTCCTACATCAAAACTTCTCTTGCTGCGATGTTGATTTTCATGTTGTTTCATTCGATTTTGTGCCAAATTTAGGTTATCCTTTAAGAGTTGGAGAACTTCTTGTTGATGCTCGATGTGATCTTCCACTGCTTGAACCTTAGAATTTTCTCTTAAAGATGATGTGATGGATGGTGGATGATATCCATAAAGTGCCATAAATGGGGTCATTTTTGCTACAGTATGGAAGGAAGTGTTATACCACCATTCAGCTACAGGTAACCACTTGACCCATTGTGTTTTTTTATCATATGCAAAACAACGAAGATATCCTTCCAAACATTTATTCACTATCTTAGTTTGACCATTGGATTGAGGATGATGAGATGAGCTATGAGCCAATTGAGTACCCAAACAAGAAAATAACTCCGTCCAAAAATTTCCAATAAAAATGGGATCTCTGTTGCTCATAATAACCTTTGGGTTTCCATGTAGCTTTTGAATTGTGTCCATAAATGTAGTAGCAATTGTACTTGCTTTAAATGGATGAGATAATGCACAAATGTGTGCATACTTGGTAAGTCTATCAACTACCACCATGATGACACTCTTTCCTTCGGACTTAGGTAAACCTGTGATAAAATCCATTGAAATATCCTCCCAACATTGGCTTAGAATGGATAAATGTTGTAGAAGACTCGGGGTCTTCATTGTCTCAACTTTATTTTGCTGGAAAACCAAACATTCCACCACAAAATTTTGAATATTAGATTTAAGGCCGTCCCAAAAAAAATCTTTCTTACCCCTATGGTAAGTTTTTAAAAATCCTGAGTTTCCTCCTAAAGGAGAAGTGTGCAATTCCAAAATAATCTTTTTTTTTTTATTTGGGAATTCTTACAAATATAAGTGATCTTTGTACCATAAGGAATCATTTTTCCAAATAAATGTATCATATGTACTAGGATCTGGCTGCAAATTTTGAATGAGTTTCCACACTTCTTCATCCTTCTTCCATTCATCCCTTGCTTCGGTTATCCAATATAGTTGGGTAATAGAAATGGCACAAAGCAATGCTTCCACTTCTTCATTCTTTCTTGAAAGTTCATCTGCAACAACATTTAGCTTCCCTTTTTTGTAGATTATTTCAAAATCATAACCCAACATCTTTGTGACCCATTTTTTCTGCTCTTATAAAGATAGTCTTTGTTCCAAAAAGTGTTTAAGACTATCATGGTCATTTTTTACCTTGAAGTGTCTTCCCATTAGGTAAGGTTGCCATTTCTTTAGTGCATGTAGTATTGCTAACATTTCCTTCTCATAAATAGCTTTTTTTAAATACTTTCCTTTGATTGGACGACTTTCAAAAGCAATGGGTCTTCCTTCTTGCATTAAAACAACACCAATTCCATTTCCTGAGGCATCACATTCCACAATAAAGGTTTTTGTGAAGTTTGGTGTAGCTAAGACCGGTGCTACGCACATTGCCTCTTTAAGATGTTCAAAGGCCTTAGTTGCTTCAGGAGTCCATGAAAATGCATCTTTATTCAATAATGTTGTTAGAGGTGTTGCTATTCTCCCATAATTCTGAACAAACTTGCGATAATACCCTGTTAACCTGAGAAATCCTCACAACTGATATTTGGTTGTGGGTACTTTCCATTCCTTAATTGCTTTAATTTTGTTAGGGTCTACCTTAACACCCTCGTGAGATACAATATGACCCAAATATTCTACCTGTTGTACTCCAAAGAAACATGTGGATTTTTTTACATATAATTGTTTCTCCTGCAATAGTTTGAGCACCCTGTCAACATGTTGAACATGATCCTTCCAAGACCTATTGTAGATTAGTATATCATCAAAAAATACTAGCACAAATTTTCTAAGGAAGGGTTTTAAAATGGAATTCATCAGCCCTTGAAATGTAGAAGGTGCATTGGTAAGGCCAAAAGGCATGACCAAAAATTCATAATGACCCTCATGAGTTCGAAATGTTGTTTTCGGAATATATTCAGTATTCATTCTAATTTGATGATATCCTGAACGAAGATCCAACTTGGTAAAATAAATTGCTCCATGTAATTCATCCAATAATTCATTAATCACAGGAATGGGAAAATTATCTTTAATGGTGAGCTTATTGAGCTCCCTATAATCTGAAAACATGCACCATGATCCATCCTTCTTGTGCACCAATACTACTGGAGCAAATAAAGAACTTTGACTAGGTTGAATTATCCCAGCCTCTAACATTTCTGCAATCATACGTTCAATTTTTCTCTTTTAGACATAAGGATATCTATAAGCCCTAATGTTTGGAGGAACACTTCCTACAATCAAATGAATAGCATCATCATGATCACGAATAGGTGGGAGTCCTTTGGGAGTTTCAAACACCTTGGAATGATTTTCCAAGGCTTTTTGGAGATCTGCAGAAATAGATGATTTTGATGTTGGAACTTCTAGTGAGCATAATTGTGCAATTACGCCTCGTTGTTATTTCTTCAAAAGCTTTTTCATGACATTAGAGCTTATTATCTTTCCCGGCTTCCCTGTGATACCCCGTAATTCGACTTCCTTTCCTTTTGAGAAAAAATTCAAGAAACGTTCTTGAAAATTAAAAGCTACCATTCCCTAAGATTGTAACCATTTTACTCCTAGTACAACATCAACACCTCCCATAGGAATGGAAAGCATTGGACTATTCAATACATATTCCCCCATGGTTAGCTTGATATTATGGAATTTTCCAGAGCAATTTATATTTCCTCCATTTGCAACCATCACTTGACATTCTGGTGCTAGGTATAGGAAACAATTCAATTCTTTGGCTACCTTACAATGAATACAATTATGGGTACTACCCGAATCAATCAACACTATTACCTTTTTCTTCTTGATATGTCCTTCTATCTTGAGAGTTTGCGGAGTGGTAATTCCTGCCAATGCATTACATTATATGGTAGGACTCATTTCTTCCTCTTCTAGGGTTGGTTCCTGGTGTATATCCTCTTCTTTTGAATATTCTTGTTCATTTTCTTCTTCCTCTTCACAATCTATGTAAAATAATTTCTTCTCAACACACTTATGACCTTTAGTGTATTTGCTATCACAACTGTAGCAAAGCCCTTTTTCTCTTTTTTCTTCCAATTGTTGCGGTGTCAACCTTGTAGGTTGTGGAAGTCTAGGAGTAGCAACACTTCCATCTTTATATATGTGAGTGGCAGGCTTCCTTGTTGCCATAATTTTACATTCAATTTTTCTTGCCAACCTGAATGCCTCTTCCAATGAATCAGGTTCCCAAATGCAAACTTCATGTTGGATGTTATCCTTTAAAATCCCTATGAAGACATCAATCTTGTGTTCCTCTGGAATATCAGTTACCCTTATATTCAATTTTTTGAAGTCCTCAATGTGCTCCGCCACTAAACCCTTTTGTTTGAGATTTATCAATTGGCTAAAGAAGGTGTTGCTTTTTGTATCCTCATAATGTTCTATCATTTCCTCCGTAAAAATTGACCAAGTGACAATTTTTTTACGGGAGCAAAGCCATCGATACCATACAAATGTATTTTTTTCTAAATGAAAAGTTGTAATGCGTAACTTTTGTGTGTTTTGCACATTATTGAGATCAAAATATTGCCCCATCTATATTATCCATGTTACGGGATCCTTGCCATCAAACTTCCTCATATCCATCTTTGGAATATGGTGGTTCTTCCATCCAACATTAGAGTTTATGAATTCATGATTAACATTTATTTTGTTATCATCATGAGTTTCCTCTACTATCTTTTTGCCATTAGGAAACATTTCTTGTATCAACTTTGCCAAACCTTCGATGTCTACTTTTAGATCATTCTTCATGTTTTCTATTTTTTCATTGATCTTAGCTTCCATGTCATCCATATTAGCTTCCATGCCAACTTCCATGCCCTCCATCTTAGCTTCCATGCCTTTCTTCAAACCATCCATCTTATTTTCCACGCCGTTCTTCAAAACTTCCATTTCATTTTTTGTTGCTCTTTGCGATAGGTGCACTTGCTCTTGTAATTTTGACATCTCATGTTGCATTTCTTCGTCTTCATGAGTCATAGTAGAGCCTTCTGAAGGCTTAATGGGTGTTTAATTATTTTTATGGGGCATTTTAGAACCCAATACTAATATCTATTCTTCAATATGCCATTGGAATAAATTCAAACTAATTTTTTTTCAAACGAGACTTATGTAATTTGAAAAAAAATACACACCTTTTTCTTGCTTTTGAGGAGCTTGATATTGAAACTAAATTATCTCTGTGATTTCAGACCTTGAATATCTAAAATTTGGCCCTTAGGTAGCCCTTTGAATCCTCTTTCAAATTCCATAGGTCTGACCTACTTTGGACTCTCCAAGAAAAAGTTATGTCCAATCTCCCACAATGACCTAATTATGGACTGGTTTAGTAGAGCAAAATTGTACGACTTGCCACGTGTCATTGTTTCCTCCTTCGGCTAGAAAATTTATAGATAGGAAACTATAGTCCGTGTGATTGCGGCCATGTTTTACAGAATATCAATCCGATGCTCAGAGAGAGTTATGACATTTTTCCCACGGTCACCTCTTTCAAATGAAATTCGGGAGCCTAAAAAAATCCTAAATTCCACAGATCATATCTCCAAAAATATTGCGAACCAAAATATGAAATTTTTACATGAAGTTCATTATTTCGGCTTCGCTCTGTAAAAATTTCAGCTCCTGAAACCTCGTAGAAAAATATTTATAGCGAAAATTCCGTGATGACCTGTTTAGGTTAAATTCAGGAGCCTGCAAAAATCCCTAAATTCCACAGATCATATCTCTGAAAATGTTATGAACCAAGCTCTAAAATTTTGCAAAGATGGTCATTAGGATTTCAGCTTCGCACTCTAAAAATTTCAGTTTCTGAACCTTCGTAGAAAAAAAGTTATAGCGAAAATTCCACGATGACCTATTTGGAGCAACGAAACCCTAGAATCCAAAGCTCTGATACAAAATGTTATGCAACCAGCTCCAAAAATAGAAGAAAATAGAGATCAAAACCTTATAAATGAGACACTTCGAGGGGGAAACCTCTAATACATTACATAAATGAACAATTCTTGGATGCTACAAATGACCAAAACCTCCTTCTATATATAGGAGTCCATGGGCCCACAATATAATCCTATCCAACCTAAAAATAACAATGTAAGGGCACAATAATAACAATATTGGGGTTACAGGGGTACAACAGTAACAATAAGGGGGCTACACTAATAACGATAGGGGATTTTCACCCTCCGAAGGGTCTTCAATCCTGGAGTCTTTAGGGTGATTTGGTCAGCAAGGTTCAAGTGTGTTCTTCGTTCTTTCCATGCTTCCTTTGTTTGTTTCATTTAACCTATATTCCTTGTACATAATTTCCATGTTGTTACTGGAATACCTGCAATTACTCGCGACAAGCGACCATCAGCCTGAAAATCTTCTATTCTACCATGTTTTAGGTAGATTTCTATGTTCAGGCCTTTTTAGTGATATCAAAAGGGACAAAAGGAGATTCTGGGTGCATGGGCACACTTTGAAAGGCTGAAGGGTTGAGGAAGGAGACTTCAGGGCTTAGTCATGCACTCATGCACTCAAGAGAGGGAGGCAGTCAAGGTAGGGAAAAAGGCGCAAGTCCGAAGGACAAAGGGGAAGGCTTCGGGATTCACAAGTGCATAGTGCACCCAAGGGAGAGATGGAGAGTGAAAGGTGCACTCCTGAAGGCTAAATGAGAAATTATTCATGCCTTTTGGGTGTGCTCATGTGCCCAATATGCCCAGAAGGGCATAGGGAGCACTCTTGAAGGCTAAAGGTTTATGCTTCATTCCTTCAAAGTGCAATCATGTGCTCAAAGGGTCTAGGATGGCGCATGGCGCATTGTGGAAGGTTGAAGGGTTGTGTTTTAGGTCTTGTTGTGCTATAAAAAAACCCCCATTTATTTTAATAAATGGGGACCCTTTAGAAATAATTAGGAAATTCATTTTCATTTAAATTTTAGCCTTAAGTCAAAAAACTTTAGGAAATAAATTTTCTTTTTGTTTTTCCGCTTTATTCCTTAGAGCGCATTGCAAACCACATAAATTACAAAATTAAAAGACTTTAAATATACTAAGTCATGCGAGCTGTGAAATGCACTAAGCTCTTTCTGAAGTTACCTTAAAATATTATTGTAAATTCTTTAATCGCCGTTATAAACTGAAATCGCATCACACCTCATTTTAACCAATCAAACTAATAAAGAAATTCGGTATAAGTTGCGATTACGTGGACCCAATGAGCCAATAAAGTAATGAACATAAAGCTCCAAAGTCCCATAAAATGCAACCGCTTGACTTCTTGAATGTGCACTTTGCATTTTGCATGACTTAACCAAAAGAAAATTCATTTACCGCATAAAAGTTTCGATGTGTGATTTGCGTAGATCGCATTTTGCAGAATTTATGGGCAACATCATAAATAAAAAGTTATAATTTGCGGTATGTGATGAATAGCATTTAATTACTCAAGCATGTGAAATAAATTATGTCATATCAAATCGAAAAATGAGATCCAACGTCTTAAATTGATTAATAGATATTCCGTGTGAAGGTGTAAAAGATTTGATTTTAATAATATTATCGATGATTAATAGCATTTAGTAGAAATAAAGGTTTTGATAGATTCATATCATGCATAAATGACAGACTTGTTTCTCGATTCCATGTATTTTTAATATTTTCTCTATTCAATCCAAATCAGGAAACCACTCAACGGAGGGAGGAAAATTGAAATGAACAAGAAAGGCAAAGAGATTTTTCAAACGCCATTTATTGAAGGCACATATATGTCTCCCTTGTTTTCAAACACCACCTACAACAAATATTGTGGAAGTTCTTCATGGGAGGCAATGTATAAGTTTTTCGACGATGAAAAGCCAAGGGTAATAGACAAATTTGTTTCAATAGGCGAGTCGGTTTCTTCAGACCCTACCTACTTCGACACTGCATCCTCATTCATCCATAAGGTAGAAACAAGGCTGAAGATTCTCCCTTATATAGACATGATTAAGTGGGTAATTGACCACTTAATCATAGAAGACAGAACATTCAAAGATTCAAAAGGCGAGAATATTGGATTATTTAGGGCAGACAACTTACAAGCAATGTACCATCTGCCCTCCCCGCAGTAGAAATATGACAAAGATTTTTTGCAAATATTTAGAGAAAAACATCCAGACCTCATGAAATTCATAAAGGAATTGAAGGAAGACCAGGGAAATATTAAATGAGATAAACTCGATACATACCCAATTTCCCAAATTCCTTCCCCTTATTGCTATGTTTCCGGTATGTTGTGTAGATTTTTTTCGAAACTGGATACCACCAGGTTTTATGTATATTGGATCAATTAATTGATGCAATCGTCGATTCTTTAATTTTGAATTGGAAAAATATCCTATCTGATAATTTAGCTAAACAAATCATGGAGTATAGGATTAAAAGAAGTGTTTCATCTAGATAAATACCTCCCTTTTACATGAGTGTCTATGTCATGGACACAATTTTCTTTTTTTCTATTTTTCCTACCATGGGATGGAAATGGATGACCCAAGACCCTATTCCAATCCACATTTACCATAGAGCCCTTTGGGATTCAGGCTTCCATCTGCATTTTTATAAATTTTCCATAGAGTCATGTTGCCTATGCACCAAATGATATTCAATGAGAAAGCCTCTAGAGTTTCTAAAGAAGATAGTACATATATTCTTTCTATTGCTAAATGGTTTGCAGAGGAGAGTTTCACATATATCAGAGTATTTTGGAGTTATGCTTCTCTCCATGTCCTACCATATTATGTTCCTAATAAGTTACTTGCAAGAGAGATAGCCTACCATCTTGTTAATGGTATTTCTAAACTGTTTTAAGATGCTAAGAAGGCTGTTTGGCCTAATTTTCCTTTACAGTGCAGTACTTTTGCACTTTTTGATATTGGGCATGCCTACAAGGAAGTTTCAAAGATTAATCTATTGAATTTTGTAGTAATGCCAAAGCGGCCATATGATCCAAATGATGTAATTAAAAACTAAATCACAGAGCTCAAAATCAAGCCTTTTGTAAAAGAAATAGATAGATTTGATGATTTCTTTTAAGGTATGGAAATTTTGTCAGATATACTTAAGTTTGCATCTAGTCAACTCAACCAAGATGATTTGGAAGCCTTCCAAACAAGCAAAAATAAGAGACTGGAGAAAATTACTCTTGACTTATTAACTATTGAACATGTCAATAAACCTACTCCAAGTATTATCTTGGATAATGAAGCAAAAGACATGTCTGAGGATGAGCATGGTCAATCGGAGCATCAATCTCATGATTCGGATCATTCTGAAAATGAATCTGAATCTAGAAATGAAAGCCAAGAAAAGATAATCGATCAATTAATCCAAGAGATTGATATGCAGGAGAAAAAAGGAAGTAATGGAACAGAGTCAACTTCTTAAGAAGTTCAGCATAGTCAAGATACACTTGATTAGTCAGAAAAGTCCCAAACAAAGAATTTAAATAGTGAATGGGATGAGTTTTATAAAGCAATAGAAACTTCCAATCCCAATACTAATCAAGCTACTGGTTTTCAGACACCTAAACATTTCCAGAAGTTAATGGAAATTGTTTTTCTACTACAACAAGTTCCAGAAACTCATGATCGAGAGATCATTCTGGCTTATCCTACAGAACAGATAGTGTTACAAGTTGAGGAAATTCCTTCGTTGGATATCTTCTACAGTCCTAATCATAAGGCTGTAGTCAAGAGAAGAAAAAAGGGAAAAATTTATGATACAGTCTCAAACCTTACAAACGAATCTGTTGAAGTTTTGTGGAAGGATCCCATAGCTGATCCTACTGAACATTTAACTAAATCATCACAGTTTTCAGGTGCATATGCTACTTCCACTGTTGATAAATCTACTAAGGTTAAAATGTTACTAAAGAAAAAAGAAGACAGAATAAAAGAAAAAGAGAGACTTTTAGGTCAAGAAAAATCTAATTCCAGTGAGAAAATAAAATCGAAGATGGCCCAATTTCAAAAATATTTTGAAAAAATTAATTTATAGCATCAGGTACAAATCACTGAGAAGCAAGCACAACTGGAAGCAGCAATGACCATAATACAAATCCAGACACAGTTAGAGAAATTCATAAAGGAAGCATTGGATGTAAATGCCAAGTTAAAGCAACAACAAGAAGTATTTTCCCAACAAGCTTCTATTACTGGCTCTTATTGTGACTCAAATGAAATATTGATCCAACAAGTAGCTATCTAGAAAATTGAATGTGAGAAGCTCGAGAAGAAAATTAATGAACACATTTAATGGCAAGCATCAAACTCAGGCAAGGAAGCTAATCTACCCCAAGTAGATAAGTTCCATAAGGAGATCTTATTTAAATATTTGGAAGCACAAATAAATCAGGCAGAGAAAGCAGCAGCGAAAGCATCAAGATTATCAAAGGAAATTACTGAATTTGTATGTGAACAACTATTGAAAGTGGAAATTATTAAAGAGTACATGTATGAAGTGTTCTCAAAAGTTAAACAGCTAGAATCATCATGAAAACAAAAGTCAGAAATGCAGGATGAAACAATTAAAAAGGTAAATAAGTTTGATCAACAAAATTATTGGAATTTTTTGATCAAACCTTATCATTAGTACCAGACCATGCAGTCTTTAACAGATTCAACAAGAAGATCGTAGCCAACACTCTCAAATGTAGTATTCAATGGATAGGTTAGATCGAAGATTCCGCATCCATCTCAGCTCAAGCCCATGCTAGATATTTGTCAACTTTGTGACCAAATCCAAAAGAAAGGATAGAATTCATAAATCATATTGTTACTTTATTTTCCTATATTGTAGTTTAAGTTATTCTTATGAGGATGGTTGTTTGAAACCTCCTCTATTTTTATGTAATAATATATTTAAGAACATAATTATTTTAGTATTTAAACCCCTCTCATGCATTTAGATAAGGGTCCAGAAATTTGTCAAAAACATTTGCAAATAATGCACTATTGTAAGTTTGTGAATTCTTTGATGAATGCATGGAACGCAATCTATTATATTTAGACAACTAAAGTTGTTTAACTGAAGTTGCACTACTATACTCTTTAAATTTCTTGAAAGTGAAGAGGATAAAATCAATTAATGTCAATTTACATGAGTAGAACTTCGTACATATGGTACTTCTATTCACTTTTATTAAGTATTGCTTTACAGATTGACAGTCATATTTTTATTGCATTATATATTTGAAATGTTATTATAGATAAATGTTACATGCACTTAAGTTCTAATGTTTGTCTGTGATTTCTTATTAAATATATAATAACACATATGAATGTGATATATTTTTAGTGATTCTTCTAATCAAACTACTTTGTTAGAAGAATCATCTTACATAATTTTCATCTCTTTCAACTATTAAATTATCTATATTACTAATAGTTGAAGGATATATCTTTAGTTCGCATAAAGGAAGAAACACCCTAGGTATATAATAGAATAGTTAGTTTAGATAGATGCATGTGATAAATTAGAATCATTTTACATTGCATCTTGTATAATCAAAACACCCTCAAAATCATCCTATTTGGGAAAATGGTCCCATTATCCCCAGTCAGACCCACTACACCAAACGGAAAAGGAGTTGCTTTAAGGTCTGGACTGAGTGGTTTTCTTCCATGTTTTGGCAACAAAATTTTGAGGCCTCAACATTCTGGCACTAGAAGGAGGGCCTTGTGAATGGAAAAAGGGTATGATCATTCTAAAGGTCAATCTAAGAGTCTCTCTCTCTCTCTAGATCCCCATCAACTTCCAAAAAATTATCTAGATCCTCATCTTTAAAATCTGAAGTTGATCATCCTTCTCCTAAATCTCCTAGTGATACTCAACCCATACTATCTCTTGATTCTCATCAAACCTCCCCAGAATTTCAGTCTTTGATATAAAAGTTAGAGAGATTATCCATTTATACTGAAAAGCCTGAATCTTCTCAAAAATTGGATATCAGTATTTTTTCTTCTTTACAATCTCGAAGAATATTAAATCGATCAGAAAGTCAAAAGACAGGAATTCTTCCTTTTGAATTTCCCATCGATAGTACTCGAAAGAGAATAAAGAGGACTCAATCAAATTCAATCGCCAATGAGATTTTATCTCATTCATTATCATTTCCTCCGCTTACTTCCACAACTTCCATTCCAACAATCAGTGTTACTTTAACTAGTTCCAATACTCAAACTACTATCCCTTCAAATAGTCCTAGCACTCAGCCTGCCTCTTCTTCAACTCAAACTAAATCCATCACATCCACCCAAGCTCTAATGGCAGGTCGTCCATGGAACAATCCAGGGGCTGCAAATATTCTCACTCCTCTTCATTCTCTTCCAAAATATCTTGAAAGGTGGTTACCTAAATTTAACCCTGATGATTGTCTTCTGGCAGAAGAACACATTCATAATTTTATGTTAGCCATCAATCTAAAAGAAGTAGTTGAAGATTATTGTGTTGTAATATTATTTTCGTATACTCTATTAGGATCCACAGGATCCTGGTATTTTTCACTGCCTGCCTGCTCTATAACTAGCTGGAATATGTTTGAAGAACAATTTCTAGCTAAGTTTGGGTATGACGAGACTAATGCTACGCTCATCAATGATTTATCAAATATAAAAGATAAATCAAGGGAGAAGATAAAATATTTTAATTCAAGATTTAATAAATTACTCAATAAAATTCCTTCTACATCAGTTCCTAGTGTAGAAGTTAAAATTGACTGGTATATTTCATCTCTTCCATCCAATATAGTTATTTTTGTTGATAGAGAAAAATAGTCGACACTTGCAGAAAACATGGAGGAATCTCTATCTGCAGAGAAATGCATAACTGCTCTTGAGAAAAATAATTCTCAAGAGGATCAAAAATCAAAGAAGGTGTCTTTCAAAGATGATTCTAAAAATAAGCTATCAAAATACCCTTTTGATGTGGAAGGTCTTCAAAAAACTTTGAAGACCATGACAAATGAGATGGGAGATATCAGGAAACAAGTTGCTGAAAATTCTAGCTCAAAAAAGACTTTCAGAAACTTCAAGAAAGGTCAACCCTCTAATACTCAACCTCCAAATATCATATGTAATGTTGAATCTGATCAAGATACAGAGGAAGAAGATGATGATGATGAAGAAGAAGTTGAACTAAATGGAATGTGTGATTTTATCCTACCAAATGAAGAACAACATGAAGCTTTATCTGTGAGTACAAGGAGCAAAAATACTACTGAAGCAACGCATCCAAATCAACAACAAAAGATTTCAACCCCTGCTAAGGATAAAACAATAAGAAAAAATCCTACTTCAAAGGCTACACAAACAAGTCTTGTTACTTCAGATACTCCACCTACATCTAAGACAATGGTAGTCTTAGACATTATTAAGTATAATGTAGTTGAAGATATGAATAAAAATAAGGCCAACATTTCAATTCATGAGCTTACTAAATTAAAGCAGCAACAAAAAATCTTACTTAGAGACTTAAATATGGTTCCTGCTTCAACCTTACTTGCTCCAGTAATAGTAAAAGCTGCTAATGAAATGGGTAAGACACCTTCTCCTTCAACTAAAATAGATTCTACAGACTTGGTTATGATAGGTGATCGATCCATCTCTCATATTCCTCCATTTCTCTTAACCTATGAGATCTATAATAATAAAAAATTCGTGATTGTTTAATAGACTCAGGGGCTTCCTTTAATATAATGCAAAAATCAGTCTGTGCTAAGTTGAACATAACTCCTCATAGTTCACCTGTCCATATAGTACAACTTGATAGAACCAAACTAGAGGTGGTAGGAGAAAATTTCCAGTCAAAGCAAAAAATCATATTTCCAGTCAAAAGGTGATATTATAAGAAGGTACCAAAAAGGACAACCAAAATTTTATGAATTTAAACAAAGCATGTCAAAAGGAAAACTTTCCATTACCAACCATGGAACAAGTACTGCAAACAGTCGCTGGTTCTGAACTTATGTCCTTTCTACATGGATTCTTGGGATATAACCAAAGTCTCGTACATCCAGATGATAGACTGAAGACTACATTCAGGACTAAGTGGGGAACATACACCTATCAAAATATACCATTTGGATTAATTAATGTAGGTGCCACCTTTCAGAGATCTATGGACACAGCTTTTAGGGGACTCATAAATAAATCAGTGGTTATTTATATATATGGCATTACATTATTTTATAAACAAGTAACCAATCAATTGAATGACCTAAAGCAAGTCTTCAAGCGATGTAAAAGGTATGACATATCATTAAACCCAAAGAAATCATTTTTTGCATTAGATGAATGAAAAATTTTAGGATTCATTGTGTCAAAAAGAGGTATCTATATTGATCCTAAAAGAATTCAAGGGATTAAAAGAATTCCTTTCCCCCATAACAAGAAAGCTATGTAGTAATTTCTTGGGCAAATTAATTTTGTTAAAAGGTTTGTACCTGACTTTTCACAAATAGTTTTACCATTACAAAACATGATTAAAAAAAAATTAGTCTTTAAATGGGGACATAATAAAAGAGAAGCATTTGATTTGATTAAACAATCCATTGTCAATGTTGCATTCCTGACTACCCCTTTACTTTATATAATTTTTCATCAGATACATCATATTTTATTTTTTTAACATAGCTTAACAACCAACAAATTGAAGCACCAATATCATTTTTTGGTTCCAATTTGCTATAATATTCCAAAATTTATTGGAATATTAAAGTTATGTTTTGTCACTTAGATAGGTGAATAAGTGGGTAGGGATACCCATAAATCTCTTTATGAATAATAAAACCACTTCTCATGTGAAAGTGGATCATATTTTCAACTTAATAAATCACCCTAAGATGTGAATAGGGGTTGGAACACATATATTGGGTCAACTTTGACCAAATCAATAGTGTTGTCATGGAGGAGTGGCATTCATTATGGGACAACCCAGTTTTGGGTGGAGAATCCATGCATGGAAGTAATGCCTTTAATGAGTGGGGCCAAGGGTGAGGAAGCTCACCACTTATATAAGGAAGAGGATGGTAGCCATATTGATTCATGTGTTTATGTATTTGATATTTCTGAATATATGGTATGTTTAGACATATAGCTTTCTTCAGTTGTTTAGCTAAGATTGTAGTGTTGTTTAGCACAGGGTGTTCCCGAGTGGGAATCCCACCTCTATCCTTGAGGAGCCTCAAAAAAAGAGTTTTACACTACATTCCACAATTAGGCATTTGGCCAAGCTCAGTCTCATATACAACGTAGTTCTATTTAGAGTTGGGTTGTGTTGCAGGGGTGTAGCAGTGGAGGAGAGAGATCTCCAATTTCTGAGCTAGTTTTCTATTTGAGGGTTCATCCTTTAATCTGGAAGCTTGTGAGGAAGTTCTCAAGGCCTCATTTCATATTTTTTCACCAGGCCAAGTAGCATTTATCAGCTACAGTACATTTTCCCTCAAGGACTACGTTATTTTGAAAAGTAGCTGCAACAGTGGGTTTATTGCCCTTTTTGGAGGAGTTGTGTTTCCTTTGAGGGGATCAGCCCTTCACATAGGAGATCTGTTGAAGGAGGATCAACAATATTTTATATCATATCATCCATCTCCCATCAGTGATGTATTTGCAGATATTATTCAGCCCTAGGGCCATATCTGCTATATTTTGTATAGTGTGTATTTCCGGAAACCTCTTTTGGGTTATTCTGGAAATATAATTTGGAGCATGGATCTCTAGTATTAGAATTTTTGGAGCATTATATTAGCAGTAATACATTTTCCTATATTTCATCTGCTATTCTGTCATAGACAATGTAGTTTTCTGCATTCCTGTATTCCATGTATTAACAACATTTTAGATCTAGGTGTATGATTTCATGGGAGGCTTGTTTTCCCAACTTGAGTGATCTTTTCCTCAAGATCTTGTACTTATTTTTCTTTTATAATCATAAAGGAATGGATATATTGTTGTCTCATGCTTTGATCTATTGATATTTCTACTTATTTCCAGTTTTATGCATTATATTCCTGCTTTTCCCATTTGGGAATATTACAGTGGGATCAGACCATAATCTTGGCTTAGCCTCTGTACTTCAGTCATTATGTCATCTAAGGAGGCTTCTCATAGGAAGGAGAAGATCTGCAGAAGAGATAAAGGAAAAACTTCATTATCATTAGGGAAGGACTTCTCAAAACTTCTTCTTCAAACTATGCAATGCATTAACAGAGACATCAAAGAGATGAGAATGGAGAGACGTAGAGAATATCCAAGAGAGCTTGTACATGAATAAAGGTCCAGATTTTCACATTATGGGTGTGAGCATTCAGCTACACCATCATATCTATAATGTGGTACCATGCCTGCATTCTTGGCAAGAGAATAAGAGGAAGGAGACAGACCAAAGGAGGAGACTCTTGGTGACTATCTCCCGGAATATGAATCTTAGTCTAGAAGATTCAAGGAGCATCTAAACTTCCAAGGGTTTTGTCAAATCAAAGAAGACAAAAGACCCAATAACCACAATATAAGAAGAGGGTGCATGCATTACACTTCGGGTAGATTCTTTCTACCTACTTTTGATGGGTCACCTAAGAGCATAGTCAAGGCTTGGGTAAAGAAGCTAGACACATATTTTCATTTGCATCAAGTTTCAGAAGAGGAAGCCATTAGAGTAGCAGTGTTGCATCTTGAAGGTAAGGTTTGTGCCTAGTGTTTCTATGAATCCTCTTCATTAAATAATGCAAATATATCTACTAATGCAAAGTTCACTAGGAGGTTAGGTAAAATATTTGATCTAAAACATTCTGAAACTTCCTTAGGAGAGCTAACCAAGCCCAAGAAATCAAAACCTTTACATGAGTTGAAAGGATCCATGAAACCAACTCCATTTTATAACATTGTTGACGGGGTTAAAGATCTGCAACATGTTTTTCCAAGGTAAAAAGCCCCACTTCAGAAATAACTCTCTTCTCAAGAAGAAGACATGAGGATTCCTCCTTCAAGAGGAGATCAAGCCAAAGGATCCCTTAATGATGAGGTATTCTCCATTGATGAGGAGAAGGAAGAGGAAGAGCTGGAAAGATCCTCCAACGCTATGATAGCAGGAGGAGATCTACTTCTATTTGGAGATGGAGAGGAATCGATTGCTTTTGTTAGCCACCTATAAAAAATTTTATATCAAAAGGTGGCTAAGACTTTTTGAGCCTTCATGGAACAAATTTTATTACTAAAAAGTGTTGGCTCTTGAAGACTCTTGAAGGCCTCCTGCCTCTGTCCCAATCTTCACTACTATGCCTTTTTCCCCATTCAGAAATCCTGCTGATTCCCAAGAAATAATACTGCTGCAAGACCCTTTTCCCCCTTTTTCCCCTTTTCCAAAGCTAACCTCATTTTGTATCCCTCTATTTCCCATGAAAATCCCTCATTTTCATGTTTTTCCCTTTCCCCCTCATCAAAAACCCTTTCATAAGGTCCAAAGATTCCTTCTTTGCCTTATCAGAACCCCCCTAAACCATTGAAATGCATGTATTATATGTATTTTAATATTTAGACATTTCTCCATAAGCCCCTGGTCATAATACCCCTTCATATAACCTTCGGTCCCGCAGTCGGGTGCCAAGCCGTTTCGTAAATAATATTTTAAACCTTGGTTTATATTAAAAAAATCGTCGGTTTTATTATTTTATTAAATTTCCCCTGTTCAATTTTTAAATCGTTCCGCACTATCGATCTGATCTGAAGATCGAACGATGCGGATTCCGTCTCCCGGTGTTCCCCGCATTCCACTCACCTATCCAAAAACCGCGCGGTATTCATCGCATCGCCTTTGGGCGACGACGGTTTTTTCCCGATCGCCAGTGATTCCACTCATCGGTTGACACGTGGCCTGGGCACTATTCATAAAGCCGCTGTCCATCGTGCGTTAACGTTTGGACGTGGACCCCACGTGATATCGTTGTACACCGTCCAATCTGGGGCAAGCCATCCAACGGCTATCGCTCACCGAAGATGCCCGAAAGTTAATCGGGCTACGACGCGGCATCCAATTAATCTCCGTCGTCGATCTGATCTGCAGATCGATGTTCCATATTTCATCGCCCACTTCCGTCGCCCAGTCAACATTTCTTGTTTTGACTTTCCATTTTCCGCTCCCGACCGTTGATCTTTGCACGATCGACGGCTCTGATTTAAACAAATCTTCCGCATTCTCTATCACTTCTCCCGATCAATCCTAACCATTGGATGATGCCATCCAACAGCCACGCTTCCCCACATGTCCTCCGCAGCAATAAACCTATATATGAAGGATTTTTTAATATTTGTTTGTATTTTGCAGGGTTTAAATGGTTTTCTTGCCATTTTTGAAGAAAATTCGAAGGCAGAGGATAACGATCTTCCTGCCTTCAATTCACCAAATAAAATCATCACAGGGTGTTAAAAACACGTTTCATCAGTGTTTTTTCAGGCATTGATGCCATATCGCCCCTGCGCTGCCCTATACATCAGCAAAAACCATGAATTGGGCGCGGTCAGAGAGTATCAGTGACGAAGACCAAAATTTATCAGAACAGAGGATTAAAGACAGATTTTGTGGGGATCACGGCTAAGAATTTTTATCAAAAGCCTAATCCCTGATTTAAAACGCAGTTTAAAGAAAAACTGAAGTGTTTAACAGAAAGAAAGGCCTCCACTGTCACATTTGGGGTGAATTGATTCCTCTCGGCTACCATAGAGCCACCTGTTGCCTCAAACCATTCAAATAGAGGCCGAAGTCATTGATTAAGAAAATATTTGCTTCACAGCATAGCCAAGAAATTAATTCTGCTAAAGAAACTAATGCAAACAAATATCAGTGGAGTTATTCCGTCCTGGATAGAGCCTAAAAGTCAATAAAGCTCCCACCGAGCTTTGATATTAATTGTAAAACAGTTAATACAGTGAAACACCTGTAAAACTTCGTCATCAAGCCCTTGAAAGGCCAAGAAGTCATCACTCTGTATTAATTGTTCTTAAGATATTTTGTTAGATCTCACCTCCTCATTCTTCTATAAATACTTCTGTAGAAGATGAGAAACTATTGGTTGATTAGGTTGTTGAACATTGTAATGTAATTGAGCTTGAGACTTCTGATTGTAAATAGTGTTCACTGGCCCTTGGAGCTCTGCTTGTGATAGATTAGTTAGGCTGAATAGTGAAGATTATTGTTGAACTAAAACATTGGACCTGAGTACTGTAACTGGTTTGACATCAATAACAAACTGTTTCTTGGGATCCTAGTCTATATCACTGGTGAAGTGCTCCTTTATTTGTTATTTTTTTCCTTCTATGTATGTCATATTGTTCACTATTCTCTGATAAAAAACAACATTTATAGAGCTAGGACCTACTGTACATCAGTAACCTTCTCTGACTGAAAAGCTTTATCTCAATGTTTTCCTCCAATATGTTTATTTAAGAATGATTTAATACAGTTTAAGCAGTTAAGAATGCTGGAGTTCCCTCGTCCTACTATTTGCTTTAAACATTGTTCTTGAAAGTTATTTTCCTTATTTGCTTATTAAAGTTAGACTAGAAAAGTGATGGTTTGCCCTGTTTCTAGCTTCTTTTCTCCAAAGGCAGATTCTGAAAGTTTCCCTTGGTGTTAACTGAAAGCAGACTAGGTTTAAAAGTACTTTATCTAATATTTAGTTTATACTCTATCTTCTCTTATATGTTTTCATACTTTCTGAAGGTAATTATGTGGATTACTGGATTGTTTGTCAATTAAGCTGCTTTAATACAAACTTTCCCAAGAAGTCAATGGTTAGCCCTGCACTTGGTTGGTTTTAAACAGTTACTTAAGAGGCTTTTCTTGTTTGGACTGAATATAAATCCTTTGTGAAATTATTATCAGTTTCCACCTCTCCAACACTTTATTGTTTCCATTCCATCACTTTAATCTCAATAATCTTGTGATGTAGATGACTTTCCCCTTGGACCACTCTTGATGTTGTTGTTCAATTAAAGCCCTGTTATGACTCCATAGCCCAATGGACTAAAAACCAGCGTTATATATATCTTTTTAACCTAGATGTTCTATTCACTTGCAACTTCTCACCTTTGAAACTCTTTGCACTTAGGACTTTCCACCTCAAACAATATTCATGCTCAACCATCCAAAAAACAAAACAAACCCTTGGCCTTCATAACTAGCCTAATATCATTACCCCAAATTTCAAAGACAAATCCATATTTGCACTTATTGGAGAGATCCCTCTCCAGATTCAGGAGGGCTAGATCCTAGAATCCCAAAGTTGGTTGAAACAATGTTGCTTCTGCAATTTTAGTCTCACCAATATGCTAAAATTATAGATTCCTAACAGCTTCAACTAGAGGATCTCTTGTATCTTTGCAAGAAGTTCCAAAGGATCTTACATATGAAGATCAGGAGTAGCATGTGTCTATGTTGATAGGAAATGAGACAAAACAATGGAGGAAGTGTGTTCCAACATTGAATACAGTCTTGAGGACACACCCTATGATAGATCATTCCCTTGTGATCAAGACTTTTGACACCAATGAGATGTTGGGTGTACATGGGTTTATTACATTTGAAGAAGACACCTTAGACTGTGAGATTTTGCAGAAGATAGGAGAAGATGAGGAGGGCCAGCCTCAAGTGATTGGGAACATACATACCCATCCTTTTCAGGAGGTTTATGCACAGAAGTAGGAGGATGATTTGCATAGTGAGAGTAGGGATAAATCAGTCCACTCACATATAAAACCTACTTTAGGCCTTGATGTTTCTTAAGGAATTCCACCAGGGAGACCCCCTGATTGGAAGATGAAAAAAGAGTTCTCTCAACATGATGCAGAATTGATATATTTGGCTAAGGAAGGAGCTTTGGGAGGAGCTAGCACAGCGCAAAGAACCTTTGATGGGTTCAAAGGAGGGGTGATAAATTTTCTGATATGGACATTTCCATCTCCCACACAGCTATTTACATTGAAAGATGATGATTCAGGAATCTATGATGGCATGAGCATTGTATCAAAGGGCTTCTCCATATCTTTGGAGAATTAAATGATACTTCCACACATGAGGAAGATTTCTGAATGTGATAAGAGGTTATTGACACTCTTGCATGCATTGGCCAAACTATGGAAGTTTTGGGTGGACATTACCTTCCAAGAGGAGGTTGACCTCCATGTACTTCAATCTTGTCTTGGGAAATATCAGCTGCAAGGGAGGCAGCAAAGGTGGGGTAGCAGTACTCCAACATGTGGCTTTGGCATTGAGCATGTCAAAGGGGAGAGCTATGATATGACAGGTGCTTCATTTTAGAATTTAACAGTGTTGTCATTGTTGGGAAGCCTAGATCCATATTGGGAGTCCCAACTATTGGTGGAATATTCCAAGAACCTCTTCACATGTAAGGTTCTTGATGGACAAGTGATAGATGGGAGATATATAGTTGTTTATGGAGTCATCTATTTCCATGATTAGATCTACTTAACTAAATACTCCAAGCTCAAGAAGGATATTCTACATGCAACAAATGAGGCACTCTTTTCAGGACACGTAGATTCCATTGAGTCTTATCACACCATCATGGAGGGATTCTATTAGGAGGATCTCAAAGAATATGTGAACCAACATATCAAGAGATATGTATCTTGTTTGATGTATGAAGAGGAGAGCAGCCACCTTGCAAGGTTGTTTCAGTCACTTTCCCTCTTGATGGAGATATGGGAAGGCTCATCTATGGACCTCTTCACCAACTTGTCTACAACATATGGTAAAGATTTTGTTTTGATGCTTATTGATCGACTAACAATGTATGTACATTCCTTTACCATACATTTTCAACACAATGCTCCACAAGAGAGCAAACCTCTTTGTGGATTTCATGGTCCTTTTGGGACTGAATTCAGTGTGACCACTTTATAGAGGAATTTGGGCAATACATGTTTTTCTTGGCTCATATTCAGTTAATACCTAATTTCCTTCACTATTTTCAAGATTTTGAGAAGCTTATGGCAGCAAGCAAGTGGTTGGATGGCCACTTATCATATAATGTTTTGAGATAGCTAGAGGAAGACCAACGCTGGTCTCACTTGATGGATTATTGTCACCATCCATCATTTTATATGACACATCGTCCATTTTTCTTTTGGAGCCCTTATGATGATGACATTCTATTCACTATATGTGGGATGGATTGGGCAAGAGAGGTTCCTAGAACCAAAGAGTGGGATCATGAGATTCCAAGTAACTTTTGGCTTCCTGAGGACTATATTATTGAAGCCCAAGATTAGTAGCTCCATATTTATCATAAGTGGAGAGAGAGACAGCGTGAGTTGAAATAACTTGATCTCTCATTTTCAGCCATATAGCCCCTATACATTGCAGAAGCAGGGGATTGGTGATTTTTTATATGAGCTACCAAGGATGGCTCACTTTGTTTGGATGATAGCATGGAGGTTGGATTTTCTCATTGGGATTGAGGCACACAACATTTACCATCTATCATGCCTTGAGGAGGCCAATGGACAACATATAACTCTTTCCATATATCTCCCACTTCTTCATGATGATAGCTATTTGGTTTATCTACCAAAGGCTGACTTGTATACTTGGGAGGAGACATATCCATTGGATATTTTTTAGTATCCTTGTAGTTTCTTGAGGACAAGAAACATTTTGTATGGGACGACTGTAAGATTCCAATATTAATTGGAATATTAAAGCTATTTTTTATCACTTAGATAGGTGAATAAGAGGGTAGGGAGACCCATAAATCTCTTTATGAAGAATAAAACCACTTTTCATGTGAAAGTGGATCATATTTTCAGCTTAATAAAGCACCCTAAGATGTGAATAGGGGTTGGAACACATAGACTGGGTCAACTTTGACCAAATCAACAACATTGTCATGGAGGAATGGCATTCATTATGGGATAGCGCAGTTTTGGTGGAGACTGCATGCATGGAAGTAGTGCCTTTAATGATTGGGGCCAAGGGTGAGGAATCTTACCACTTGTATAAGGAAGAGTATGGCAGCCATATTTATTCATGTGTTTATGTGTTTGATATTTCTAAATATATGGTCTGTTTAGACATATATCTTGCTTCAGTTGTTTAGCTAAGATTGCAGTGTTGTTTAGCACAGGGTGTTCCCGAGCGGGAATCCCACCTCTATCCTTGAGGAGCCTCAAAGGAATATTTTTTCACTACATTCCACAATTAGACATTTGGCTAAGCTCATTCTCATATACAACGCAGTTCTGTTTAGAGTTGGGTTGTGTTGCAGGGGTGTAGCAGTGGAGGAGAGAGATATCCAATTTCTGAGTTGGTTTTCCATTGGAGGGTTCATAATTTCATCCGTAATATTGTGAGGAAGTTCTCAGGGCCTCATTTCATATTTTGGGACCAAGCCAAGTAGCATTCATCAGCTACAGTGCAGTTTCCCTCAAGGACTGTGTTATTTTAAAGAGCAACTGCAGCAATGGGTTTATTGCCCTTTTTCGAGGAGTTGAGTTTCCTTTGAGGGGATCAGCACTTCACTTAGAAGATCTATTGGAGGAGGATCAGCCATCTTGTATATCAGATCAGCCATCTCCCATCAGTGATTCAGTTGCAGAGATTATTCAGCCCTAGGGCCATATCTGTTATATTTTTTATAGTGTGTATTTCCGGAAACCTCTTCTGGGTTATTCTAGAAATCTGTTTTGGAGCATGGATCTCTAGTATTAGAATTTTTGGAGCATTATATTAGCAACAATACATTTTTCTATCTTTCATCTTCTATTCTCTCATAGACAGTGTAGTTTTTTGCATTCATGTATTCCATGTATTAACAGTATTTTAGATCTAGGTGTATTCTTTCATGGGAGGCTTGTTTTCCAAACTTGAGTGATCTTTTCCTCAAGATCTTGTACCTATTTTTCTGTTATAATCATAAAGGAATGTATCTATTGTTGTCTCATGCTTTGATCTATTGATATTTATGTATATTTCTAATTTTATGCATTATATTCCTTCTTTTCCCATTTGGAAATATTACATTTGCAAGGTGCAGAACTAAATTATTCATCTGTCGAAAAGCAAGAATGTGTTTTATTTAAGGCTATAAATAATTTCAGGCCATTTCTCCTAAAAACTCACGCCAAAATCATAGTTCCATTCTCTGCAGTGAGACAACTATTAATTCAAAGAGAATTAGGAGAGAAAATGGCTAACTAGATTACTGATTTACAAGAATATGATGTAGAAATAAGACCCTCTATAATTTTTAGAGGTCAAGGTTTTTGTAGAATGCTTACAGGAGCATCCCATCTATCATCAGAAGAAGATTCAGGTAACAATGTGCAAATATCAGAGGTAAGCCTCAAAAATGCACAATCTCAATACGTTGATCTCATATTTTATTTGAAGAATGGATATGCTCCAGCCGAACTCAGTTACAAAATAAAATGGATTTGAGATTAAAGGCCAAGAAATATTGATTAATCAATGATGTATTGTTTTGGAGAAATTTTGATTCTGTACTACTCAGATGCTTAGCAAAATCTAAAGCAGAGAAATTTTTGCAGGAACTCCATGATGGATCGGCTGCTGGACATTTTGGAGGAAATATGACAGCACAGAAAATCCTACATGCATGTTACTATTGGCCTACACTTTTCAAAGATTCTCACAAATATGCAAGAAAATTCAAAGTGTGTCAAAGTGCATCTGGAAGACAAAGGAAGCTAGCCTTCCCATTACAGCCAGTCAATATCGAACAACCATTTGAATAATTGGGATTAGATATAATCGGTGAGATTGTTCCTAACTCTTCCAAACAACATAGATATATTCTCACAGCTACAGATTACTTTACCAAGTGGGTGGAAGCAATTCCATTAAAATTAGCAAACTCTAAGAATATAATTGATTTCATCAACTAGTATATCATAACTAGGTTTGGCTTACCTATTGCTTTAATGTTTGATAATGCATCTTACTTCTCAAGAACTGTTATGATGGAATTTGCAATCAAAAGAGGTTTTAAACTTAATTATTCTGCAAATTATTAACCGCAAGGAAATGGTTTAGAAAAGTCTACGAACAAAAACTTGATTAGAATAATCAAAATAATTGTTGATCAAAACCAACGAAATTGGCATAATTCATTAATCTTTTCTCTTTGGGAAGACCGAATAACTCAGAAAGATTCTATTGGCACTTCTCCATTCAATAATTTTTATGGAAAATAAGTTGTTCTTCCTACCAATATATTTATTCCCTCTTTCCTTAGTACAATTTATTGATGAATCTCCTGCTTATTCTTTACAACTTAGACAAAGAAAATTTTTAAGTTAGAAGAAGAAATAGAAAAATCTAAGCATACCCATGCACACCATCAACATATAGTAAAAGATTCATTTGATTCAACTTCTGTTACTCCAAAAAATCTTCAAACTGGTGATCTGGTGTTGAAATGGGACAAAGCGCATGAGGAAAAAGGTAAACACATGAAGTTTCAAAAACTTTGGCTAGGTCCATTTCAAATATTGAAGAAATATGCCCATCAACATTCTTATTGCAAGATCTATCAGGAAAAAGAGATTCTTTGCCTGTTAATGGGAAAATTTTGAAAAAATACTTTTCATAGGAGGAAACCCCTTTTATTCCCTGTATACTAGTGTCTTTTTCTTTTCCTTAGAAAACTAAAAGTTTCTTAGTATAAAGTTTTGGCTTTAAAAAAAAACATCTCAGATGATATTTTTGATTTATCGCTTATAGAAATAAGAAATGTTAAGGAAATAATCGAAATATTTGAAAGATAAATAGATTTTATTTTTCACTGAAAGATGCAATTTCAATAAAGTTATTTATTCTCTGATGAACTCTCATCCTTATATAGCATGATTATTCTGTTATCAGTCAAGAAAAGTATCCTTAACATAGTAAAGACTCTTTTACAGAGAAGCAATCTAAAACTCAGCATTATCATCCAGAATCCTCAAAAGGACCAATGATTCACCCCATCTGGGAAAACTTATCAATTTTTTAAAGAAATTCAAAAAAAAAATATTATACTAGAAAAGCTTAAAAGATAATAAGTCTCATCACGAGCTTTTTTACCATGTTCATATTGAAATATTTGAACTGACATTACCAATATTGCCTACCAAAACAGGGTAATGACTTGAGATTATATCAAGAGGACAAGGGGTCTCATCAAGAGCCAGCTTGATCAGTCTAATTTCAACTAGTGAATGGCATTGTCATTATTTGGTTACCAATCCAAGATAACGGCTTTTAAGTAAATAAAAATATGATACAAAAAGAAAATTTTCAAAAAGGATCAATTGTATAAAGTTAGAATTTATTTTTGAAAAATGTAAGAAACATTGGATGGGACAATGAATCATCGTTGGGTAAAAGGTAACCCTACCAAGAGCTTAAAATGCCTATTAGATCAGAGGCTCTACCTATGATAAAAGAGTAAATATTTATAAAGTTGATCTGTAAGAGCCACCTGATTTATCTTTTTAAACCGAGTAAAGACTGATATAGATTCTCATACTTATATTTTTAAAAAAGGAATTCTTATGAATTTTAATTAAGAGAGATTTCATTGCTTAGTGAGATTATTTGTTTTAAATTCATTCCTGCAACTATTTTTATTTTTCAAAATTTTTAGAAATTTCAAAAAGTTAGTCAAGGATAGATGGTTCTCCCAAGTGAATCGCCAATTGTTGTGCTATAAATTAACCCCCATTTATCTTAATAAATGGGGACCCTTTAGAAATAATTAGGAAATTCATTTTCTTTTAAATTTTAGCCTTAAGTCAAAAAAATTTAGGAAATAAAGTTTCTTCTTTCTTTTCCACTTTATTCCTTAGAGCGCATTGCAAACTACATAACTTACAAACTTAAAAGACTTGAAACCTACTAAGTCACACGGGCTGTGAAATAAATGAAGCTCTTTCCGAAGTTACATTAAAATCTTATTGTAAATGCTTTAATCGCCATTATAAACTAAAATCGCTTCGCACCTCATTTTAACCGATCAAATTAATAAAGCAATTCGGTATAAGTTGCGATTACGTGGACCCAACAAGCCAATAAAATAATGAACATAAAGCTCAATAGTCCCATAAAGCACAACCGCTTGACTCCTTGAATGCACACTTCGCATTTCACATGACTTAACCAAAAGCAAATTCATTTACCGCATAAAAGTTGTGATGTACGATTTGCGCAGATCGCATTTCACATAATTTATGGGTAACATCATAAATAAAAAGTTATAAGTTGCGATATTGAATGAATAGAATTTAATTACTCAAGCACGCAAAATAACTTAAGTCATACCAAACCGAAAAACAAGATCCAGTGTCTTAAATTGATTAATAGATATTCCGTGTGAAGGTGTAAAAGATTTGATTTTAATAAGATTATCGATGATTAATAACATTTAATAGAAATAAAGGTTTCGATATATTCATATCATGCATAAACGGCAGATTTGTCTCTCTATTCCATGCATTTTTAATATTTGCTCTGTTCAATTTAAATCAGGAAACCACTCAATGGAGGGAGGAAAATTCAAATGAACAAGAAAGGTAAAGAGATTGTTCAAACGTCGTCTACTGAAGGCACAGATATGTCTCCCCTATTTTCAGACACCACCTGCAACAAAGATTGTGGAATTTCTTCATAGGAGGCAATATATAAGATTTTAGAGGATGAAAAGCCAAGGGTAATAGACAAAGTTGTTTCAGCAGGCAAGTCAGTTTCTTCAGACCCTACCTACTTCAGCGTTGCATGCTCATTCATCCATAAGGTAGCAACAACGTTGAAGATTCTCACTTATACAGACATGGTTAAGTGGGTAATTGACCACTTCAGCATAGAAGATAGAACATTCAAATATTCAAAAGGTGAGAATATTGGATCATTTAGGGCAGACGACTTACAAGCAATGTACCATCTACCCTCCCCGTAGCAGAAATATGACAAATATTTTCTGCAAAGCTTTAGATAAAAACATCCAGACCTCATGAAATTCATAAAGGAATGGAAGGAAGACCAGGGAAAGCTTAAAAAATATAAACTCGGTATATACCCAATTGCCCAAATTCCTTCCCCTTATTGCTATGTTGTCAGTATGTTGTATAGATTGTTTTCGAAACCTGATACCATTAGGTTTTCTATAGATTGGGTCCCATCAATTGATGCAATCGTCGATTATTTAATTATGGATTGGGAAAATATCCTATTTGATAATTTAGCTAAACACATCATGGAGTATAGGAGTAAGAGAAGTGTTTCATCTAGAGAAATACCTCACTTTTACATAACATAGCCGCAACTTTCTTTTCTTCTAGTTTTCCTACCATGGGATGGAAACGAATGACCCAAGACCCTATTCTAATCCACATTTACCACAGAGCCCTTTTGGATTTAGACTTCCATCTGCATCTTTATAAAATTTTCCATAGAGTCATGTTGCCTATGCACCAGATGATATTCAATGAGAAAGCATCTATAGTTTCCGAAGAGGCTAGTACAGATATTATTTCTATTGCTAGATGGTTTGCAGAGGAGAGTTTCACATATATCAGAGTCTTTAGGAGTTATGTTTCTCCCCATGTCCTACCATATTATGTTCCTGATAAGTTACTTGCAAGAGAGATATCCTATCAGCTTGTTAATGGTATTTCTAAACAGTTTAAAGATTGTATAAATTATACAAGATGCATTTATATTACTGAACTTCCTTGATCTAACAAATTATATTATGTTAAATACAGAATCCTTCCACTTAATTCTTTGTGGAAATTAAATCACCAATTGCAAAACACATATGAAGCAAAATCAATCGCACATAAACACAGTTGTTTAACGGGAAAGCTTAAATCTAAAAACCCCAACTATCATATATTATGTATATCAATGGATCATGTAATAATCTCATACAAAGCTTAGTACATCAAGATATCAGTACAATCAACAATCATTACACACTTTCATGCAGAAATTTTCATATCTATGCACCAATTTCTTGCCTCCTGACAGCCTACCTCCACTGCGCAATCCCTGCTGAAGAAGACCTCTGAATGAATTCGAATTGGCCTTGGCTTGACTATGCAATCCTCATTGGCATCTGAAATGTGTGTTAGATGCATTGAATGCATCATTATAGTCACAACAGATATTCCATCTCACCCTTTCACCTATCTCTCCACTGGGTCTCCACTGGATCTAACATGCAAGTAGTTAACTATTGTATTTGTTCAGTTGCAAGTAAGAGACTACTTGTGAATTAATTCACTCATCTTTCACTAGTGTATGTTCAGTTACAACTAGCACAACTGAGTTTAAATCACTGAACTAAGTTTAACTAAATAACAACTCACATAACTACTCTTCCAACTCTGTTACAACTTGCCACAATCAATTATAACAAAGTTCTCCATACATGAGCCACCAACCACCCTAGGAATTGCATAATTCCTTCAACCCATTGATTTGCCAAATTTGTTCACTGAAATAAAGTGCTCCAAGAGAATAAGTTGATATTTATTGTTGTATTATTATTAAGGGTTAATAATAATCGACATGCACCTATTTTTAGATTAGCGATCTATAAATAGACTTCACCCAATCTTCTAAAAATAGAATTTCATCTATTTTTCCAACTTGATCAACCATCTACAAATAGCATCTTGCAACTTATAGAATATGCTCACCATGTCTAAAAATAGCCTGTGGGCCCCACTTAATGAAGGTGCTTAATTTTCACTAAGCTCGTCATCTTGTTGAATCTCAACACTCCCTCTCAACAAGATAGGGATTATCCTTCACCCCGATCCTGCCCCAATGGTATTTGAATTTGCTGGTGAGTGCCTTCGTCAAAATATCTGCATCCTAATCTTCCGTAGGAATGTATTGAAGCAACATGATCTTCCACTGCACACAATCTCTGACATGATGATACCAGATATCTATCTTCCGTTGCACTGCTTCTTCAAAAGAAAATGGCTCTGTCACGATACACTTGCTCATAAGAGCCATTTATCCAGTAAATCAGTCAGGTGACTATCTCTATCTATGTTGTGATGTAGGGACTCCTACATTCTGTGCCGCATCAAGCTTCAGTCTCTCAGCTTATGTGGTATACCTTTTGCCTGTTCTGATGTTTGGTTCTGCATGAGTGGACCCCTCCACTCCATGATCCTCCTCCTATGGCTAATCCACATCTTGAGGCTCATCTTTAGGAACAATAAGTTCCTCCTCTGCATGAAAGTGTAGCTCTCTCTCAAGCGAAAACTTCATGGCTTTCTCGTCATTTAATTTTATATTCCATCGCACCACAATCATCCAATTTTTTGGAAAATACACATGATAATTATGGGGTGTTTCTATGTACCCCATAAATATCCCAACTTCTACAATCAGCTCCAGCTTCTTCCTAGTGTCCTTTGTCACATGAATGTAAACAAATGAGCCAAAAATATTCAAATGAGAAATATCAGGCTTCTTACCAGTAAAAGCTCCTTCAGGGGTACTCATGCCAAGTAATCTATGAGGACAACGGTTTTGCACATGAATTGCAGTGTTGCATGATTCTTCCCACAAGTTCATTGGTAGGCCTTGGTCATGTAGCATAGCTCGTGCAGCACCCATGATCATTCTGTTCTTCCTCTCCATGACCCCATTTTGCTGTGGGTTATGAGGTGCTATGAGTTCTCTTCGAATTCCTTATTTTCTATAGAAGTATTTGAATTCGTTCGAGATTTTTTCACCACCATTATCATTCCGTAGAGCCTTCACTTGCTTCCCCAACTCCTTCTCCACCAATTCTTTAAACTCATAGAACTTTGAGAATGTTTCGCTCTTCTTCTGCATGAAGAAGATCCAGCATCTACGAGAATAGTCATCAACAAATATAACATAATACCTATATTTTTCTATTGAAGCAACCGAGAAAGGTCCACACACGTCTGTGTGAATTCTCTCCAAGATCACCGAAGCACTGTTCTCCTTCTCATGAAAGGTGGTCTTCACAAACTTACCCATAGTACATCCCTTGCACTGATCTGACTGTGCAAGATTACCCTTGGGAAGTCCAAAAGAAATCTGCTGCAAAATCTTCAAGGCGCCATGGTGAAGATGGCCCAATCTCCTGTGCCATAATTCGCCCTCATCCTGACTCACCACTTCTTCCACTTTACCCATCATTGCAGTGCAACCATCTACCTCCATCTAGTAGAGATTCTTAACTCAAATACCTATACTCTTGGTTTGACCCATTGTTTTATGTCGCAAGGAAATATTTTCCCTCGCTGAAAAATACGTCATAACCTCTATCCTCCAACATCGCGACTGAGGCCAAGTTCTTCTTCAGACCTAGAAAATGCATAACATCTTTCAACAGAAATGGTTTACCTAACTCCCTCTCAAAGGTAATGGTTCCAATTCTGATCACACTGTATCTACCATTGTCGCCCATCTG
This sequence comes from Pinus albicaulis, assembly GCA_034641835.2. NCBI lineage: Eukaryota > Viridiplantae > Streptophyta > Pinopsida > Pinales > Pinaceae > Pinus > Pinus albicaulis. The sequence goes on from CM076577.1 coordinate 709,154,323, forward strand.
ATCCAGGTGGATATCGGTGGCCACCCGCCTATTCCACTTGGGGCCCCACCATTATCTCTTTCATTTTTTTCACAACTTACTATTTTTAGCAGTTTTTCAGGTCCTAAACTTCCGGAGCCATTTTGAAGCCCCAAACGGAGATAGTATGCCAAATTTACATCCCCAGGAAGTTGAAACACTAATTTACCCAAACGAGGCCCATAGTTTTGGCGCTTCATCTCCTAGGGTTATGTTTTTGGATGTTTAGAGTTCTCCATTGTTTCTCCATAATAAATAGGCCCTCAAGCCTCATTGTAACACAGTTCAGAGGTCTGTAGTCACCACATCTCTTCTCATAGATTCGCTACCATCACCCTAACTATTTTACTTCCATCATATCTATAAGCATATTTATGTGATTTGATATTAATGAAATGAAGCCTTATTTTCGTTGTATTTCTATGTTTATGGTTATTTCTGTATTATGTTGCGTTCTTGCATAAATCTGGATCAGTGGGATCACCGGTATCAGAGCGGTCTGCTTTTTCTCAACTCTTCTTTGCATGTCCCCAACGAGGTCAGGGTATAAGGAGTTAGGGCTCGATCTGGTGGAACCTTTGCAAGATCAGCCTCGCAAACCCTGACGAACGCCCATGGGGGACGAAAAGAAAGATGAGGGAGCAGGAGATCCTATCAAAATATTGCTCGAGGAGGCCCTCGAAAAACAAAGGAACGCGATGATGGATAACTTTGCCCAGATCCTTCGACGACTGCCCACCGGTGGCGCATTTGCATCCAGCAACCACTCTGGAGGCGCGAATCCCTTTAAGGTACAATTAAAATTTGACATTCCCATATTTGAGGGTCAAATAGATGCAGATGCCATAGATATATGGTTGAATCTATTAGAAGGATATTTCTTGGTTCATGACTTTTCTGACTGGGACAAGATTATTTTTGCACTCCTCAAAGCTACCCCCCATGTCAAGGACTGGTGGGAAACCCACTGTGAGAAAAAGGACGAGACAGAACCCTCTCTGTTCTCAGCCATACCCACTTGGAATTCTTTCTAAGATGCCATCAATGAACAATACTATCCCATGGGGAGCTATGAGGTCAAGTACATACAATGGACCACGCTGCGGCAACAAATGGATCAAGATGTGCATGAGCTAATGAATTTGTTCCATACCCTACACAAAAATTTGGGTATCAAAGATTCAGAGAAAAATTTGGTGCTAAAGAATCGCATTTGTCTGCACAGATACATTTAGGAGGAAATTGAGTTCCTTGACATCTCCTCGCTTGGTACGACATACCGGTATGCTGCCAAGATTGAGCATAAATTCAAACAAAAGAAGCAAGACTTTGGATTTGTGAATCAAAATCAAGGGAAAGGTGCCCCCAAACCATAGAACAAAGGACAAAGCCAAGGCATGGCGGCCCAAGGCAACCTGCCAAAGACACAAGAAAAGAAAAACACCGCAAAGCCAAAGAAGGACACGGGAAAGTGGTGTGAGTTCCATAAGAGCTCCACTCACAACACAAGTGAGTGTCAGGCCAAGCAGTTACTGGTGGCTGAGATGAGGGCTTGTGAATCAGATGCATGCTCTGAATCTGAATCGGAACTTGAAAACGTCAAAAATAAAGGGAAGTAGATTATTGATGCGGATCCCAACACTACTATTGCCACTACGAAAATCCAGAAGGAGAAACCATAAGATCCAGAGGAGGCAGAGCATCTCTTCCACTCTTAGATGTGGGTAAAGGGTTCCCCACTATGGTTCATTGTCGACAATGGAAGCCAAAAGAACCTCATTTCAGCAGATGTTGTGAAGCGTTTGGGCTTGCCGACCACAGCGCACCCACAACCATACACCATCGGGTGGCTTCACCAAGGACGGCATCTCCGCGTCAGCCAGCAGTGTCGCCTTTCCTATAGCATCAAGCCCTTCACGGATGAGGTATTGTGTGAAATTTCTCCTATTGATGTTTCTGATGTATTATTAGGCCAACCCTACTTGTGGAAGTGACATGTTGTGTATGAGTCCCCACCTCACGCTGTTATTGTTACTTTGGGAAATAAATTGTACAGGATACCAGAGGTACCACCGCCTCCCACTATCTCTTTGGTTACTGCAAAACAATGCAGTAAGCTCATTTCCCAAACCAGGAAATTTTTTTTCCTGATGATCCGCCCCCAGGGCAAGAAGAAGACTGTGACCATGACCTCCAGACATGGCTCCTCTGCATGACAACAATAAATGTACAAGGTTGTGGAGGAGTATGGGAACATCTTCACCTCACCCACAGGGGTTCCTCTACACTTTTAGGTCAAGCACCCCATTGACTTGACCCCAGGTGCGCCGTTACCCAATGGACCGATATATAGGTGCTCTGTTCTAGAGAATGATGAAATCAAGAGGTAGATTTAGGAGTTGCTGCAGAAAGGTCACATCCAGCCAATTTCATCGCCCTGTGGGAGCCCGAACATGTTGCTACAGAAGAAGGATGGGACTTGGAGACTTTGTATTGATTATTGGGCACTGAACAAGATCATTGTCCGGAATAGGTACCCGATCCCACGGATTGATGACCTTCTGGACCAACTCAAAGGGGAAAAATATTTCAGCAAGATCGACTTGAAGTCTGGGTATCACCAAGTACCAATAAAACCCTCTGATGTGTGGAATACTGCCTTCAAAGTCAAGGAGGGCCTTTTCAAATGGCTCGTCATGCCTTTCGGATTGACAAATTCTCCCGCAACCTTCATGAGGTTGATGGATGACATCTTGCGTCCATTCACCAACTCATTTGTAGTGGTACACTTGGATGACATTTTGATCTTCATCCAGACTTGGAAAGAGCACCTCCACCATATCCGGGAAGTCCTCCAAACACTGTGGAAACACAAGTTGTGTGCCAATTTGGAGAAGTGCACTTTTAGCATGAACCAGGTTCAATATTTGGTATACATTATTGATGAAAGGGGGGTGCATGTGGATCCAACCAAGATCCAATTCATTCGAGATTGGCCAGCCCCAACCACCCTAACAGAGCTTCACAGCTTTCTAGGTCTTGCTAATTTCTACTACAGGTTCATGTTGGGATTCTCTCATATCACTTTCCCCTTGAGTCAAGTCACCAAGGGAGGAGCGAAAGAAAATTTGTGTTGGTCAGAATCTCAATAAAAGGCATTCGTAGAATTGAAACATCACCTCTGTTTTTCCCCAGTGCTCACATTACCAAACTTGAAACAACCATTAGAGATCGAGACAGATGCCTCTGACTATGCTATTGGGAATTTCCTACTCACAGGGGCATCCAGTGGTATATCACAGTGAGACATTGTCTGAAACAGTTCGAAAGTATCCCACTTATGACAAAGAAATGTATTCCATTGTGCAGGCTTGTCAACAATGGAAGCATTACATTTTGGGGAAGGAGACAATCATCCACACAGACCACTGACTCCTGTAGTTCATACAGACACAAGGGAAGTTGCAGAATGATCAACATCAGAATTGGTCCATATATCTACAATTATTTCATTTGAACATCAAGTACAAGAAGGGTAGCACCAATAATGTTGCAGACTGCCTCAGCCGACCACCGATCATGGCCATAACCACCGTTCTCAACTCTTGTGGGTATGAGACTTCTGATTGGCCGCTTTTCTATAAGAGCGATCCAGAATTAAGCTACACACACAAGGCACTCTTGGGGGGTATGCAAGTTCCAAATTTTCACCTCCAAGATGCAATATTATGTCACCTAGGACACCTTTGTGTTCCTTCAAGTGAGCGTGCCAAGATGATTTGGGAAGCGCACTACAGTCGAGTCACTGGGCATTTTGGGGTCGAGAAAATAGTGGCAGTACTGCAGAAGTATTTCTATTGGCAGAACCTTCGACAGGATGTCAGGAAATACATCAAATCTTGCACTTCTTACGCCATTGCCAAATTTACCATCAAGAAGCAAGGGCTCTATACTCTGCTACCTACCCCTAGTCGACCTTGGGAATCCATCTCCATGGATTACATGTTAGGCTTTCCTTCTACTAAGCATGGAAACGACTGTGTTTTCGTGTTCGTCGATAGATTCTCAAAGATGGCCATTATGGCGGCCTGCAAGAAGAATATCACAGTAGAAGCCACTGCCAAACTCTTCTTTGAACAAGTGTGGGTGCACTTTGGGATCCCACAATCTATCATATCAGATCGCGACAACAGGTTCCTCAGCACATTTTGGTCCAGCCTCTGGTCAATGTTGGACACCAAGCTCACCAATTCCATAGCTTTCCATCCCCAAACTGATGGCCAGAAAAAGGTCGTCAACAGGACACTACTACACTTGGCGGAAATTCCGACACTTGCTTCCGAAGCTTTTGACCAAATGTCAGAAATTTCCCCAAAATTTTTCAATCCCGCCCGAAACCGTCGCTATACCGATGTTTAGAGAAATGTGTCGTAATACCGACACTTAGACAAAGTGTCGCAGTTGCGACGTATGAAGGAAGACGTCACAATGGCGACCCTATTCTCCAAGGCATCGCTACTGCGACAGATGCTTCCAAACGTCGCAATTGTAACACAATGTCTAAGTGTTGCAATTTCGACGTTTGGAGGCATCCGTCGCAATAGCGACGCTTTGTTTGCGACACAATTTATACGTGTCGCAATGATGACGTTTAGAGGGATCCGTCGTAATAGCGACGCTCTGGCCGCCTTCGGTATAACGACACTTATATGCAATAAACGACAGTTATATGGCCTTTGCAAAAATGGTCGGTTTACAAAGCAACGCGAGGAGTAGTTAATGGAGGCACCTTTGCAATTGCGCATAATTTGGAGAAAAATAGTAATAATGAGAGAGCCTCCTTTAATTGTGTCTTTGATTTGTGAAGGTATGGATTGTCCAGCCTGCAATTCTATGTTGTCGAGAAAGACTCGCAATCCTCTGGAAACAAGACTGTTGTGAAGATGCCTGGCGAAGAAACGGACATTGGGTTCACGACTGTTGATGAACACATCGTAGTCCGGCGAAGAAGGCACCAAGGAGGGTATTCTCAGTGAATGAGGGATGTTGAAATATTAATTTCAACTACCCTGTCCTCTATCCGCTTTCTAAATCTGTTTGAATGGCTCTGTCAAACAGTCGCTTTCTAAAACTGATGAACAGTCAATTTTGGTTTTGAAATCACAGTCCCTGCACACTTGAAAACAGAGCACTGTATTGTTTTGGAAACAGAGCAATTTAATAGTAAACGCGGGAGATTTTAATTCAGAAGAACGTGGTCCCACAGACCACAAACCAAATCAGCCATCCACGTCGAAGCAGGCGATTCGATCGCGTTATTTTTTGGCCCGTCTGCATTGTGGAATTTTGGACCCGAAACATTATAGGGCAGAATTAATTTGATTTTCGCGTCACAGTTTTCCTCCGTACGAAAAGCCAAAAAACGGACCCAAATTTTTATATGGCATATTCTATGAATTTTTCGCGTCACAAATTAGGGTGACATCAGCAGGCTATTTTGGAACGTGAATTTGTGATTGAAATCGGGTTTATTTTTTTTGAAATCCGGACGTATGATATAGTTTTATTAATATTTTGTTATAAGTTTTGTTTCACCGCCTGATAGTTATTTAAACCATTGGCTCATATATAACATATGCGCAAATATTTCACTTTGGGCATTTGTAATGTGGGCCCCGAATACTTTAAATAGGTACATATACATTAGACAGTTTAAAATTTTTGAGGATTGCACCCCCGGTGCAATTGTTTGTTTATAATATTATATGATACATGTGAGATAAAGGTTTATTATTTATCATATAAAAATAAATTTTATCAATATTGGACATTTACACTTTTATGAGGTGATGTTATAAGTAAATTCATAAATATCTCTTTTTAATCCTCATTTTACTCCATGAATATGTTTGGAAATGAAATTTCAATAGATTAATTTTCTCCTAACCTATGTATCATCAATATTGTGCATTTACATTCTTAATTATGAGGTGATGTTATAGGTAAATCCATGAATATCTCCTTTTAATCTTCATTTTACTCCATGAATATGTTTGGAAATGAAATTTCGATAGATTAATTTTCTTGCTATTATATGTTTTACGAAGATATGGTAAGGAATTCTCTCTTGTTCTTCTTAGAAATAATTATATATAATTTTTTTTATTTTTTTTTTCAAAATAGATTAAAAAATTATATGAGAAAAATTATTAATTCATCAATATGTGTGTGTGTGTGTTGTGAGGAATAATTTCATAGTTCAACTTAATGGTTCATTATATAATCATGTGATCATCACCAATGATATATCTTAAAAAGCCACTGAAAAGCCATGTGTACAAAATCGATGTATACTCCAGAGAGTGCTTCTCATATCACTATGTAAATTGTTGTATGCTACTTCAACAAAATTATAAGATAAACTCGTAATACACATCATATATGCACCATAACACCGTACAGAAAACCCACCTGCCACACCTTTGTACTCGATCCAATTTTCTCTGTCAACTCTTCTAGCTGTGGGAGTTTCCTCCAAGGATCATAATACCCCCAAGGCCTGTTATCACCCTCGTAATTCTCAGGTTGTGGGATAGGGGTTTTTTTAGTTAAGAACACCAGGGGTAACCAAGAACCGCTTTGGGAATTCAAGATCTAGCCTTCTTGAACTCTAGAGAGGGATCTCTCCGTATCATTTAGCTTTGTTTTAGTAACAGATATTAGGCTAGCTATGATTATGTATTTGGGTTTGATTTTAAAATATTGGTGGGAATAAAGAGATTTCAAGGTAAACCAGAAGGATCTACCAGAATATTGGGCAATGGAGTCAACTCTCTAGACAAGCAGAACTAAGAAATAAGGCTCAGAGATGCAAATGTGCTAAGGGCAAGATAGGTGACCTTCTAAGGCTATGTATAGGCTTGATTTGATGGAGTGGATGGAATTTGAGCAAAAGGGCACTTAAGAATCCTTAAGCTACAGATAAGAAGATTGAAGAAGGGGATCTAACTGGGAACCGTAGAACTGCCCATAAGGTTTTACGAACAGGCTATTACTGGCCTACCATCTTTAAGGATGCCAAAAAATTCATGCAGGCCTGTGATAGCTGCCAAAGGGCAGGACGCCCTGGGCAGTCTGATGAAATGACTTTGAACCCTCAACTAGTGATTGAACCATTTGAACGCTAGGCACTTGATTTTGTTGGCCCTATTAGTCCTCCCTCAAACCAAAAAACATACATCCTATTTGCAACCAAATATGTCACTAAGTGGGTCGAAGCAGAGGCACTTTCAAAAGCTACAGAGGACTCTGTAGTACAGTTTCTTTTCCAAATATTTGTGCGCTATGGTCTCCCAAGGGACATAATCACAGATGGAGGACCACAATTTGTAGGTAATAAATTAGCCGAAACATTGCAAAACTACCACATTCAGCACAAGATTACAACTCCATATCACCCACAGGCCAATGGCCAAGTAGAGAGCACGAACAAAGTAGAAAACATTAAAATGCCAAGTAGAGAGCACGAACTATAGTTGTATTGAGAAATTTTATTCACACCGAATACTTCGAATTGTGAAGTATTTATACAAAAAAATGTTTACAAAATATCTCAGGAATTGAGATAATGTTTTAATAAAAAATAGGAAAGAAAACTTAAAAAGAGGGACAACTGCAAAACAGTTTGCAAGCTGTTACCTTTTTACAAGAAAAAATAGAACTGATTATTCTAATTTGAACTGATTGTTGTTGTGCACTTTAACCCTGTATTTTTACCATTTGAGGTAACAGTAAAAAATGAATTTCCAAGTGAATTTCTTGTTTTTTATCCATTAAATTCACAGCAGATCTGTGAATTCTTGCCAGTTTTCTGCAGAGGGGATCTTCATAGTCTTCAATTTTCTGTAACTTTCATCTGCCTCTGTATACTTGGCAAAGTTAGGCTTGATAGTGAACATATGCATGATCTCATTATCTAAAAAGAACAAATTTTCAAAATATTGAAGAAGTATTCTGCCTGTTGGTGATCCTTGAGGCAGTTGTTGTCTAGCTTGCTCTTTTGCATGATTTCTGATTTTTAGATCATAATCTTTCTGAGGCATTAACTTGTCATTCAATGCGTGAATATCAGGCAAACCTGCTTCTGACAATGTTTTGTATTTGGCTAAAAATATTGAGATGGATAAATTCATGTCTTTACACTGGTCCTCTAGATTACTCATTATGTTTCTTTTGTTCAGGACCTTTTTGATTTGAAGAATGGTTTCTGTTCTATCAACAATTTTCAATTCTTCCAACTCTTCCCTCGTTTTACTGTTTAAAAAAGCTATGAGTTGGATTGCTTGAGCTAGTTTTTTATCAATTTCCCTCTTAGTCTTGTCAATCTCTGCACTAGCAACTTGAATTAACTCCCTCTATTCATAAATTATCCGAATTGAAGGCCATTGAGAATGAATGCCATCAATAATTTTGGTCCATAAATGATTTTTTATAAAGGCCACTTGATCTGTAAGATTTACTTGTGCTTGCAAAATCTTTACCTATTCTTGTAGTCGATCAACCCTTTTCTCATGTCCTCTAGAAGTAGTCAAGGCATCATTTTTGGATTTTTCCAAATTTTTAATAGTGCCTCTCAAACTAAGAATCTCTTTATCTTGGTCTTGTGGTGTGGTCCTCTGTGAGGATGAAGAAGAAGAGGCAGAGATTAGAGAAGTAATTGGCACTGCAGTTGGCAGTACTTCGTTCCGTGCCAAGTGTTCTGCCAAAGTAGATGGTATAGCAGTGTTTACAGTGGGTATCACTGTAGGAATGACCATTGGTTGTGCTTTTCTTAGTTCTTCATTCTCTTTCATTAGAGCTTCTATTTGACTTTCCATTGTTTTTATCTGACCTGTCATTTGATGTACAAGCTGATTTAAATCATCATTCTCTGTTTTTTGCTGTAGAATTTCTTTTGCTTGAGAGTTTTCACTCTGAGGCAACTTCAACTGTTTTCTAAGAGCGGCTATATCCTCATTTTTTTGTTTAATTAAGACTTTTTCCCCTTCAATGTTGGCTGGGTCACCCCCTGCTTCAATCACTATATCTTCTAGTGCTTTTATTCTTAAATTATTAGCATACAGTGAGGCTTTGTCCAACCTCATTTGATTTTGGAGGTTGAGCACTGTTTTCTCAAGCCTAATTGATTTCATAGTTTTACTGACAATTTTGGAATATAGCATTTCAGTATTGCTCCTATGAAATTCAATTTGATCTAATTCATGAATGGCATCTGCATCCAGTTCAAGATCTGTTTTGGAATAATCTGCCATTGATTTTGGCTCAACCACTATAGGCTTCAAGAATGACATTACCAATTTATTGGATGAATAATCAAATGCTGAAAGAAGCCTGTCTTTGTTTCCAGGCTTTTCCTTAAGAAATCTAGAATGAGCTTGATTCTTGAGCTCTTCATTCTTCTCTTTAATTTGTCTGAATCTGATCTGAATCTCTGACTCTGTATTGTCAGTTTCCTGAGAAGAAGGAGGAAAATCGACAGTAGCCTGGTTTTCCTTCATGATTGTATCTTTTTGTTGTGTTCCAATTTTTACATTTTGAAGCTCTTTTAATGTTTGAGTGACTATTCTTGTTGCTTCATCATCTATATCAATATTTACAGCCTTATCCTTTTCTTCTTTTGTTGACTTGCTTCTTTTACTATAAGGAGTTCTGAATTTTATGTCCTCAATAGTCTCAGCTATGAAACTATCTCCTCCTCTGTCTCCTTTATGTACATTATCAGTATCTTTGCTTGTAGAAGCCACCTGTGTTTGTTCAATCCGTTTTCCTTTGCCACTGTCTACCTGTATTACCTGTACTTCCTGTGAATCATCATCAGATAGGGTGTTTGGCTCCCATTCAATTTTATTTACATATCTTTAAATATGGGGCTTAGGATCATGCAAGTAAACAGGAAACTTACATTTTACCCTTATTGCACTCAAAATACCTTGTGGGTCATACTTCCATGTAAAACTACATGAGAACTTATACTCTTTAAGTTTGACATTTATCTCATTGGCAGCTTCTCTGTTATTCACAATGAATGGCCCAATTTGATTTTTCAGCTTAAATTGGGTCTTTTTCTTGAAAGCTATGAAGTGGATTTCATCTACATTCAATAGTTGTCTCAGATATTATAAAGCAAATATTCTTGTAGTAACAAATCTGGGTAACTTATATGGGGCCAGGGATGAGCCATACACTCTGATTTTTGTATGATTTTTATATAAATACCAATCTCCAGTTTTGTAGCTCTCTGATAACTGCATAATTCTTCTTGTCTCATCATTGATCCTAGGGATCTCCTCTTTTTCCAAGAGATACATAGCAGGGGCTATAAATGAGTCATTGAAATCTGTAAAACTATACTCTTTGTTCCATTTCCTTAGAAAAGATGACCAAAATACTACTGATAGAACTTTTCCTTCTGCATCCACTTTCTGACATTCAATTGGAAACTTATCTGTTTGATAATATAGGAAGAGGTGTAGTAGATAAGAGGAGTATCTGAAAACTCCTTCTTCTGATAATTTGGATAACTGATAATGCATATTATCAGCAATACATCTAGCAAAATTAAACTGAATGGATGGTGATTGACCAGGGTTTAGAGTTGACAGAAAACCTAGGATAGCCACATCAGTGAATTCATCACTGGCGTATCCTAGTATGAAGGAGAGCATTGAGACAATCTGTCTAGTTTCATCTGGGAAATCAACAGTGTCGAAAGGAGGATTTAACTTAGGAATATCAACTTTATTTGGACAAAAAGTCTGGTATATTTTGAATCTAGCATTGAAATCGAAGTCAAGATATAGTTGGGTTAAATCTTCTATCAATAGGGAAGAAGAATTGGGGTCATGATTCATTTGCAACATGGAATTTATCGACTCTTCAGTGATGTAAAACAGGGTTTCTTTTTCTTTGTTTACAATACATCTTTGTTCTGGCATATAATAGGCTTCGCATAATCTGATAAAGTCTGGAACAGAATGAGTGAGAGGGACAATATATCTAGGCGGATTGGATTCCCAAATTGGAATATCTTTGTCACCCTTTTCCACTGATTTGCCATAGCACCAATTATAGACATCAAGGGGGTTAAATTCTACATTAGGGTCTAGTATTCTACAGTCCAAATCAACTAAAGGGTTGTTCTCTGGAGAAATGACTGGAGGCTGGACTGGTCTGACCACTTCTGTAGAATTAGCCGTGAGTGCAGGAGTTGGTTTGTCGATTTTGAAGGACATAAGCTGAGGAATCTTTGCAGAAGACTTATTTTGAGATTGTGGGCCTCCATTCTTGGGGGTTACCTGTTTCTTGGTCATTTTTAATAATGAACGAAGCAAGCTTAAACAGTTTGCTAAGTTCCTTTACGAGAAACAGGGGTTTCTTGGTGAATTTCTACTGAAAATGGGGTTTCTAAGCAGGGTTTTTAGGAAATGCAAGGAATTTAAAGCTCAGAATGTGTATTTAAAATCGATTTCAACAACAAAATAGACCAGGGTATCAAAAAAACTGCGAGAAAGGGAAATTAGGGATTCCAGGGAAATTTTGACAGAGTTTTCCCTGAAAAATGGACACTTTTTTGCAGTAACTTTGGTAATTATTTGAAATCGACAGGAATTTTGAAATCTCAGAGGGAAACTTTGAATAAAAGTACCTGGAGAACCAGTGGAATTCGGTTGAAGACATTGTAGAGGTGCTCAGTCTTCAATTTTTTAAAAATGGCTTCGCAGAGGACAATGTAGTACTTTGTAATGGAAATTCAGGGCAATGGGCGTCGAAAAATGGTACTGGTAGGTTGAAAATGGCTCTGCAAAGTTTCTTAGGTTTCAAACGACGTGATTTTTAGGAAAACCGGTTCTGCAATGTTTTTACAGGTTTAAAGCGAAAAGGTGAAAATTTGAGTGCAAATAATAATTTTAATGTTATCCTTCGATGGTATAACCATAGTTAAATGACATTAAACTCGGGTTAAACGGGTGAGGTTTAGGGAATACCGCCAATGGTATTCGCGAGGGTAAATGGTGGTAAGCGGAAACTAGCTTTTCGAACGTGATACAACGTGGTGGCGACACGTAAGCGCGGGTGGTTTGGAAAAACCACCCATTTCGCGCGGCTTTGCCAAAACATCAAACGATTACTTTATGAGCGCGGAAATGTATTAGCGCTGTCGGATCTGGATTCAACGAGCGAACGGCCACGATGAAAAGGAAAGGTGCGGGGAAAAGGTAAGTTATCGGGTTCACTTTGGGCCATTGATCTTTGGAAACCGTCGCTATACCGACATTTAGAGAAAAGTCTCGCAATACCAACACTTAGAAAAAGTGTCGCAATTGTAAAAGTGCGACACTATTGCAAAAGTGTCACAAGACCGACGCTTTCCAGAAGCGTCACAATATCGACGCCAGGAAGAACTGTCGCAATTCCGACGAAATGTGGTCCGAAATTTTGAACGTCACACTTCCGACGTTTTTTTGTCGCTCTTCCGACGTTTCTAGAACTGTCGCAATATCGACGGACGTCACAAGACCGACGAAAATGGAAATCGTTCAAAACGTCAGAAGAGCGACGCTTACCGAAAAGGTAAAAGGTAAGTTATCAGGTTCACTTTGGGCCATTAATCTTGGGAAACCGTCGCTATACCGACATTTAGAGAAAAGTCTCGCAATACCGACACTTAGAAAGACCGACGCTTTCCAGAAGCCTCACAATATTGACGCCAGGAAGAACTGTCGCAATTCCGACGAAATGTGGTCCGAAATTTTGAACGTCACACTTCCGACGTTTTTTTGTCGCTCTTCCGACGTTTCTAGAACTGTCGCAATATCGACGGACGTCACAAGACCGACGAAAATGGAAATCGTTCAAAACGTCAGAAGAGCGACGCTTACCGAAAAGGTAAAAGGTAAGTTATCAGGTTCACTTTGGGCCATTAATCTTGGGAAACCGTCGCTATACCGACATTTAGAGAAAAGTCTCGCAATACCGACACTTAGAAAAAGTGTCGCAATTGCGACACTATGCCCCAAAGCATCGCTAGACGGCTGCCTCCAAATGTCGCTATTATATGTTTTACGAAGATATGGTAAGTAAATCTCTCTTGTTCTTCTTAGAAATAATTATATATAATTTTATTTTATTTTTCAAAATAGATTAAAAAAATTATATGAGAAAAATTATTAATTCATCAATATGTGTGTGTTGTGAGGAATAATTTCATAGTTCAACTTAATGGTTCATTATATAATCATGTGAACATCACCAATGATATATCTTAAAAATCAACTAAAAATCCATGTGTACAAAATCGATGTATACTCTAGAGAGTGGTTCTCATATCACTATGTAAATTGTTGTATGCTACTTCAACAAAATTATAAGATAAACTGTAATACACATCATATATGCACCATAACAATTGCCATACAACTAATTTTTTTTAGGATACATGTGGCATTCTGGGGGTAAATTCTATATGATGTGTATATCAATCTATTAGGTGTTGGTAAGTTTTGAGTATCTAAGAAATGATAAGGAATATCCATACATCATGATCTTGTAATGTGATTATAAATTGTGTCTATAATTTCCATAAAATGTATAAATGATTTGTTTAAAAAAAATCAACACAATCAACCCTAAACAATGCTCATGATGTGGAATGTCATTGGCGAAACCAAAATGATGGTCATATGTCCCATTTCTATGGTAATGGTGATCATATATATGTTGTAGTGACACTTGATGAGTAATTAAATAAATCTAAGAGTGTGACTCATTGTGCCATATTTTTTTAAAGCATGATTTGTTTTCCTAGTTTTTACTAATTTGTTAACATATTTTATTCATTTGGAAAGCTAATTAATGATGCTTTAAGTAATTAGGACTTAATGAGAGATCATGTTCACATCTTCACTGAAATATATTGGTAATTGTAGTCACTATATGGACCACACATGCATGCTAGAAAAATTGAAATATAAACTATAATACACATCTTATATCTGCCATAACAATTGTCATACAACTTATTTACTTCTAGATACATATGAAATACTTCAGGTAAATGCCATATTATATGTATACCAATATAGTAGGTGTTGGTAAGTTATGAGGATCTAAGAAATGATAGGGTATCCACACATTAGTGCCCTGGTGAATTTTTTGCATAATTTTCTATTTGTTGTAATTTTGTTGCCTGGATTTGTTATAGATTTCAAATAATATATACAATTATCTACCAATTGTTCTTTATAAAGAAGAAGAAGTACAATAAGTAGTCACCTAAAAGTGAGTCATGTGAAAATATTGGTAACATGAGTAACCTGGTAAGCTGTAAATGAAAAGTGAATAACCTCCACTCACCAAAAGTGAATAACCTCCACTCACCAACAAGTGGCAGGCAGGGTTGGAATTTGGATTTCTCTTTACCCATCACACAATTTTTTTTGACGTTTTGGTCATTATTTTTCTAGTCAATAAACGTTACGTTTAAAATTTTGCACTTCATTAATGATGTTCTCGTAATAAATTAACCCTTCACCAATAAAAGTTTGATTAAAAAAATTGAATGCTCTTCCATTTTCTTTGGATTTTGGAGTGTGATATATCTGTGTTATGGACTTTTAATACCTAAAGTTTCAAGAGAAATAATTGATTCTTGTAAAACTAATATTTCCTCAATATATGCTATGATCTACTAAAAATTACTTCAAAAATCAAGTAACCTTCCAATATAAAGAAAAAAACATGAACGAGCTTTCCCTAAATTGCAATAAATTTATGTTTATTATTAATATTGCATAATCTGTCTTATAAAAATTGCATAATCGGACTAAGAACAAATCCTTAGTGCATTTTTTATTGTTGTTGTGATTAAAAAAATGAGCCAAAGAACGCTAAGGCACTCAGAGAAACCAATCTATCTGTTATTTCTCACAAAACATGTTGAGTAGTGGAGACTAAGCGTTAGATTTTTTTCTGTCCTCAATCTCTCTATTATTTATGTCTATGTAGTTATAAGAATAACAAGCCAAAGAAATCTAAGGCTTCTAGAGAAATTAGTCTCTGTGTGCAGAAATTGATGATTACTGTTGACTAAATGTTATACCATTTGAAATTGTTGGGCGAAATTAATCAGGCCATGATGTACCATTTGTCAGTATCTATTTTCTCATGTATGAGAGTTTTTTTTTTCTAGGTAAAAGTAATTCTATTAACAAAAGGAGTATATTACAGCGGGCCGAAGCCTGATCATTGCCTAGTGCTGTGGCATTTGAAACAAAAAACCATAGTTTGAAGACTGCCCTGCAAGAGGGAAACCAGTCTGAAACAGTTCATTTGAAAAATCCCGAGCAGGGGAACCAGAGAATTGTAGTATTGGAGACCATATCGAAGCAAAAAAAACAGATGCATTTTCAGAGACAGCAGGAAACACATGAACAGGCCCATGAGAATGGGCAGAAATAGAGCAAAAAACCAGAGTGAAGAGGAGGAACTATTCATCAGGAGGTTCGTAGACAACTCTGCACCAGAGTTCATCTGGTTCCCCGTCAACATTATACAAGTCAGCAATAGAATGGATCACCTTCCCAGGAGGAGGAGGAGTAATCTGTGCCTCGTTCGCTTGCATTGCATCCTGCCTCTCAGTAGGTTGACCCACCACTTCCTTGTTCGCCAGGTCCTACGTGCCCTTGCCCATCTGACCCTGCACGTTCGCACTATCAGGGTGCTTCAGCCCAACAAACTGCGTTGAATCCTGAGCCGCCGAGAGGCTACATTCCGCCGGGCGAGAACTAGGAACAATTTCCTGAGGCTCTTCATGAAATATGACCGTAATTGAGGCAGTCACCCTGGGTTGATTGAGAGTGTTGTTAAAGGAAAAATGCGCGGTGTGGGTTTGAGCAGGAGGAGCGGAAGGAGTGGGGGAAGCAAAGCAACGGCCCGAGCGGAGAAGGCGCCCTCTAGGTTGAATGTCAGAGTGGGATATAGACGTAGAGGAAGTGCCAGAGGTGGAGGGAGAGCGTCGAATTTGGCGCCTCGTGGAGCCTCTTCGGCAGCGCATTCTCTGCCTGAGGCACGGCATAGTCGCACTCAAGACAGCAGGGCAGGAAGGCAAAAGATGGACAGAAGACTGAGGCAAGAGGGGCAATAGGGCGACAGAAGCAAGCTTGCAAGAACCAGCGTGGGAGAAGTGGAGATTTTCTCCAAAATCCAAACAAAAATTGAGACAGCTCCTCTTACCAGTTACAGTGCGAACATTAGAAAGCCCTGCTCCTGGAGCGCACCACAGATTCACAGGCAGGGGAATTCTGTTCAGACCAGAGGGACATTCCATAATAACAACCCAGTCTACCGTGCAACTGTGAATCGACTGCAATAAACCACCATAAGTATGAACTAGAGGCTGAGTCATGTCGCGGCATGCGAATGTGTATCGAGGAGCGGGACTATGGTTTATTCGAGCACCAGGAGTAAATGGCATTAAACGCCGATCAGTCGACATTAAGAACTAAATGACAGCACTCTTGCGGGTGGGCCAGTGGCTTCCCCTTATGCCACACCCCCATCCCATCACGTTAAACACTACCAGCTTCACCCGCATCCGGGTTCTCATGTATGAAAGTTGATGTACCATTGAAATTTAATAACTATAATAACTATATGTATATATGTATATATATATATATATTTTTTTTTAATTTAATGATTAATAATAATTAAATTAAAATTCTTAAAAGACAAAATAAAAGCCTAATAATCACGAACTATTATGATAATTTAAAAACATAGAACTCGGGCTGAACATAGTTACAAAGATACCAAGAAAAGAAGAGTGCATGTGCATGATAACCTCTTTCTTGACAACCTATGAATGCCATTCTCAATGAAGACTCAAGACTCAAGTGGATTGGATTGTGTATCAAATAAGTAGGAATGAATCAAAGTTCAATGAATGAATGATCGAGAAAATTTGTAGGGAAAGGTAACTTGACTATCAATCTACTAAACCTCACTTCCATGATTAAAAAAACACCCCCACCTTCTCAGTGGTCCCATCATGGTCCACCTATTGAAAAACAACCAACAAATATTATTTTTTTATATTTTTGCATGGCCATTGGACAATGATTTACTATGGTTTTCCTACTAAATTCCAATGGATGATTATTCAAAAATATTGAGAATTAGTTTGGTCTCAAGGCATAGCCAAGAGTCTTACTGGATAATTATAGATTACCTCTCCATTGGATGATTGTACATTTTTCATCTACTTTTTCACGTGAGTTTCAGTTGATGCTAGATATTTGCCTTCTATTTATTTAGTGAAGCTAAGAGTTAACTTTGATCTTACATTACTAACTATACTTGCATGAATATCCATGATTTTATACTTCCCCACTATGGTCAATGTTGATGTATGGCCTTGGCCCATTGATCTTACAATTAACTCACTATTCATATTCAATTTTCTCCAGTTCATCCCAATAAAATAAGGAAAACAGAAAATGAAGTCCTGATTTATCTTTCCAGTGCTCCTACATAATACAAATACTCTTAAAAACCAATTAATATATAAATTTTCATCATTCACGCTAAAATTAGTTTGAATTTTTATAATGAATCTACTTACAATTAATAGATTAAATTGCTCACAAAAAAAGAGATAATTTAGAACTATGATTTCACAATAATAAATTATCGAGCTCCCACAGGGCGATGAACTTGGTCGGATGTGACCCTTCTGCAGCAGCTCCTGAATCTGCCTCTTGATTTCATTTTTCTCCAGAACATAGCACCGATAGATCGGTCTGTTGGGTAGCGGCGCACCTGGGGTCAGATCAATCGGATGCTTGACTTGACAGTGTAGAGGAACCCCTGTGGGTGAGGTGAAAATGTCCCCGTACTCCTCCACAACCTTATCCATTTGTTGTTGTCATGCAGAGGAGCCTTTTCTGGAGGTCGTGGCCATAGTCTTCTTCTTGCCCTGGGGGCGGATCATCAGGAAAATGAATTTCCTGGTTTGGGAAATGAGCTTATTGCATTGTTTTGCAGTAACCAAAGAGATAGTAGTAGGAGGTGGTACCTCTGGTATCCTGTACAACTTATTTCCCAAAGTAACAATAACAGCACAAGGCCGAGACTCATACATCGCATGACACTTCCACAAGTATGGTTGTCCTAATAATACATCAAAAACATCAATAGGAACAGCGTCGCATAATACCTCATCCGTGAAGGGCTTGATGCCATAGGGAAGGCGGCACTGCTGGCTGACATGGAGATCTTGTATGGATGTGGGTGAGCTGTGGTCGGCAAGCCCAACCGCTTCACGGCATATGCCAAAATGAGGTTCTTTTGGCTCCCATTTTCAACAATGAACTGTACCGGGGAGCCTTTACCCACATCTGGGAGTGGAAGAGATGTTCCTCCTTCTGGATCTTTGTAGTGGCAACAGTGGCATTGGGCTCCGCATCAATAATCTGTTTCCCTTTCTCATTCCCCTTGTCAGGTTCTGATTCAGAGTCATAGCATGCATCTGACTCAGAAGCCCGCATCTCGACCACCAGCGACTGCTTGGCCCGACACTCACTTGTGTTGCGAGTGGAGCTCTTAATATGGAACTCACACCACTTTCCCATGTCCTTCTTTGGCTTTGCAGTGTTGTTCTTTGCTTGTGGCTTCGACAGGTTGTCTTGAGTCACTGTGCCTTGGCTCTGTCCTTTGTTCTATGGTTTCGGAGCACCTTTCCCTTGCTTTTGATTCGCGGATCCAAAGTCTCGCTTCTTCTGTTTGAATTTTTGCTCAATCTTGGCAGCATACCGGTATGCCGTACTAAGCGAGGAGATGTCGAGGAACTCCATTACCTCCTGAATGTATCTGTGCAGACAACTACGATACTTTAGCACCAGATGTTTCTCTGAATCTTTGATACCCAACTTGGTGCGCAGGGTATGGAATAGATTTGTCAGCTCATGCACATCTTGATCCCTTTGTTGCTGTAGCGTGGTCCATTGTATGTACTTGTCCTCATAGCTCCCCACGGGATATTATTGTTCCTTGACAGCGTCTCGGAAAGAATTCCAAGTGGGTACGACCGAGAAAAAAGAGGGTTCTGTCTCATCCTTTTTCTCACAGTGGCTTTCCCACCAGTCCTTGACATGGGGGGCAACTTTGAGGAGTGCAAAAATAATATTCTCCCGATCGGAAAAGTCATGAACCGAGAAATATCCTTCAAATAGATTCAACCATCCATCTACGGAATCTGCATCTATTTGACCCTCAAATATGGGAATGTCAAAATTTACTTGTACCTTAAAAGGAGTCACACCTCCAGAGTGGCTACTGGATGTAGATGCGCCACCGGTGGGCAGCCGTTGAAGGATCTGAGCAAATTTATCCATCATCGCGTTCCTTTGTTTTTCGAGGGCCTCCTTGAGCAATATTTTGATAGGATCTCTTGCTCCCTCATCTTTCTTTTCGTCCCCCATGGGCGTCCTTCGGGGTTTGTGGGGCTGATCTTGCAAAGGCTCCACCAGATTGAGCCCTAACTCCTTATACCCCGACCTCATTGGGGACATGCAAAGAAGGATCGAGAAAAAGCAGACCACTCTGATACCATTGATCCGGATTTATGCAGGAATGCAACAGAATAAACACATAACCATAAATAAGGAGATGCAGTGGAAATAACACTTCATTTTATTAATATCAAAGAACTGAAATTTGCTTATAGACAGAATGGAAATAAAACTAGCTAGGGCACTGGTAGCTATCTCTGAGGAGAGATGAGGCAGCTACAGGCCTCTGAACTGAGTTACAATGAGGCTCGAGGGCCTATTTATTATTGAGAAACAATGGAGAACCCTAAACATCCAAAAACCAAACCCTAGGAGATGAAGTGCCAAAACTATGGGCCTCGTTTGGGTAAATTGGTGTTTCAACTTCCCAGGGACGTAACTTTGGCATACTATCTCTGTTTGACACACATGATACATCATTAGAAAGATCTATCCGAGGACTACAACTTTCACCATGAATATAATTCTGGAATAGAATGATACATAATTATATTTGCTAGAGGCGCGATGCCCAAAAAACATCGTTTAGGGCCTCAAAACGGCTCCAGAAGTTCAGGACCCGAAAAACTGCTAAAAATACTAAGTTGTGCCGAAACTGAAAAACTGAAAGAGACAATGCTGGGGCCCCAAGTGGAATAGGTGGGTGGCCACCAATGTCCACTTGGATCATTGAGTGAGCCAAAAAAGTAACTTTCCTTACTTTTTGAGTACAGCCTTGCAATTGCAAAGAGGACTAGTGTTGCAAAATTATTGGTAAGTGGAAATTAAAGGGCGTAAGAACGTTTTTGAAAAAATTTCAAACGTCAAAATTAAGTCTTCTATCCTTCCTAGCACTTCATGGAAAACGGGAATCCGCAAATTCTAGTCGTCAAATATGTGCAAAATGCCTTATGACGGGCAAAATGGAGGACTGGTCCTATGCTGCTACATGAGTTAGGGTTTCATGTGGCAACGGGGAACCTTGTATAGTTTTTCAAGGATAGGAAAGGAGAATATTGTCAGTTAATCATCACTTGAAACTTCATCACCATTTGAAAATTGTGTCCTAATTTGAAACAATAAGACTACCCAACTATTTCATTATTTAATTTTGATTGTGTAATACAAAAAAATATTCTATATAACTTAAATAATGTAAGCACTTTTGCAAAAATTTAGTGGAGGGAACCTTCAATTACATTTATTTTGAAGTTCCACTTGCATTTTAAGCCATTTTAATTAGTCTTTCATGGCTCTCTAGTAAAAATTTCAACCTCTTGTAGAAATTTGTTTGTCACTTGTATTAGAAATGCAAAAATCAAATGTAAATAAAAATTATTTGAAATGCTAAAATTCAAATGCGGCCTACATAAAAATGATTTTTTTAAAAACTACATTAACGTCTGATATCACGCGCGCATTCTCCCTCAGCTCTTGTAGAACAACATTCGCCCTCAGCTCTTGCAGAACAGCATTCGCTCTCAGCATTCGTGTCGCTCTTCGCAGGCTTGACATTCACCCTCAGTTCTTGCAAAATGGTAAGTTCTTACTGCAGGCCCTTCCTCTTGTAGTAGGGTTGACCCTATTTGGGTTTTTTTGGAGCCTCTGAGAATACAAAGGTTGTGATTGATTACGGGGCACTGCCTATATTTGTGGAACTTCTTGCCTCTGGGAATGATAATGTTTGAGAACAGGTAGCACGTTCATTTTAGAGGCATAAAATTATTCTTCCCAACTATCTTTATACATCTGTAATTTTGGAATTTGATTTAAAAAACTACTACCCAACTTTGAGTTCAACTGGTGTTTGTGTAAGGTTGTTTGGGCTTTGGGAAATATTGCTGGAGACTCTGCATCATTTAGGGATCTTTCCCTCAGTCATGGAGCTCCGAGGCAGGTGCTTGCCCAGTTGAATGATACTGCCATAATTTCAATGATACAAAATGGTACATGGGCTCTGTCAAATTTTTGCCGTGGTAAACCCCAACCACTATTCGAACAGGTAAGAAGAACACATTTTCTGCCTCTTCTTCTTAGTTCGCAGATACTGTGGATTTTTTTTTATAGATCTTGGTGCTTGGTAGATTTGGACGTAATATGGACCTAGGCGCTTGTTCATTACAATGACTCTGTCATCAGGTTTTAGAAAATGCTCAGAAATTTGGGTTTCACAAGGGGATTACCCTTGCTTGCAATTATTGATTATCAATCACATTCAAAAAAAGTCTTTCGTAGCATTGTTGAGCTCTTTGTAGGTGAATTTTCGAGGCAATTTCACAATATCTGAACTAAATTTGTCTGTCCTTTTCAATACTCTGCGCTTGTAACAGAACCAGACAAACAATCTAGTGGCCAATGCAACAACAACAACACCTCTTGTTGCAATGCCTGCAATTCACCCTCTCTGCACGCATGAATGACTATGGCACCCTCTTTTGTGAACAGGTACTGGAGCTGAAGGTACTGGTTTCCATTAGGATCATGGAATTCAACATCCAAAATAGTATCAAATTCCACTGCAATAGTATTCCCCAGCTAGGGCAGCAGTTCATTGAGACCTATTGGACTCATCACCCCCAAATAGCCTCCAGGGCTACCCAGAGTGTGATCATCTGGAGCAATAACAAATGCTCATCCATCCCCAATTGAAACAAGAACAGGACCCACATTGGTTACAGAAAAGGAGAAACACGTTTTGAAAGAAGAAGAAACTTTTGTATTAGGGTCCATAAATCTAACTGGTCTATTGTACAATGCCCTACTTGCACTTCAAATTGGTACTCCCAACTCCATGCTAAGGCTCACTGTGCCATTCTTCAGATGAGCATCTTAACCTGAAGTTTGATTCCAAAAAACCCAAGTCCCTGTTCTATGCCCAAGACCTTTGTTACAACGAGTAGAGTTCTGAGTGAAATACTTCACAATAGGAAGCAAAAGAAACATCGCAAAATTTCTCCACTTTAGACTGATAATTTTATGTGTGAAAATTCAACTTCGGACAGTAAAAACATAATATCAAACACAACCAATCCACAATGGAATTTGAACATGAGGATTTATAACCACAGAAAACCCTCTCCAGGTTAAAATAATTCCAGAATGACTTTAAGATTCTACTAATGAGCGCTTACAACACCATAGAAATTACTGTCACAATGAAATC
Organism: Pinus albicaulis; assembly: GCA_034641835.2. Lineage (NCBI taxonomy): Eukaryota > Viridiplantae > Streptophyta > Pinopsida > Pinales > Pinaceae > Pinus > Pinus albicaulis. Next base: position 709,177,111 of record CM076577.1, read on the forward strand.
TGTTGGAAGCAAAGCCCTTGTACAATTTCTACATTTCCACAGTGGAAGCAAGAATCTTGCTATCTCTCATGATCTGGTTCTGTGGTCAAATCCTTTGCTATGGCTGTCTTGTTCTGCTAAACGTGGATCTGTCTTAGCTTTGGCTCTGGTTCTCATTTAGGATCGTGGCTATCTGATCTTTCTATGGCTTTGACTATACAAACTTGTTCAATAGGAAAATGTTGACTCTGCTATATATAGGAGCTTCAATGGGTGCTCTCAAACACTTTTTTGGGCAGCTTTGTTTGTCTCTGATTCAAGGCAGAACTATGTTGGCCTTGGGTTTTTAGTCCTTGGAACTTAGTTCTCTCATATTTGCCATCCTATCCCTAGTTTTCTACCGAGAAAGACATAACTTCACGATATCAAAATTGACTATTTTTGGCCATTTATCTTTAGTAATGGTACAACCTTAATTTGGTGCATTCGTGCAGTATCTGAAGAGCACTCTCAAGCTGTTATTCAGTATTTTAGCATAACTACTACATTTAATTGCCATGCTCTAATATTTATATCAACCATAAGCATTCTTAAGGTAGTTCCACGTTTGTGAAGCAGAAGGAATGCTTCTGACAGCTTCTTATCATAGTGGTACAATTCTGTTCGCAGTTTATCTTTTATAAACCTCCAATTTTCCAAACGTAGTAGAGACTACGGTTTGCATCTGAAATTTTGGACAAATCTATTTAGTATTCTACAGAAAATGCATTAAGAATAAAAAAAGCCCACAATTTGTAAAAAGCCCACAATTTTGTAAAAAGCCCACATTTTGTAAAAAGCTCACAATTTGTAAAATGCCCACTTTTATTTTCTTTTTTCTTATATATTGAGCTCCCATTGATTTCAACAAGTCTTGGGTTTTCTACACCATTGAGAGAGATTTATTGTTTTCTTTATAGGATAATTTGCAACAATGGAAGAAAACATTGGAGCTGGAAAAACAATTCAAAAGGGTGAAAGGGGTGATGGCAGAGTTTATTTCCCTTGTAAAAAATGTTGTATGAGAAATAATGTTAGAGTTTTAATAGCAACAGCAACAGTGCATTGTAGGAAATATGGGCACATTGATGGTGGATCGAATGACTATCGTCCCATGGTAATTAATTATCTATATTCATTTTGATTATATCGTAAAATTTTATATTATTTTAAATTTTTAATATTTTTTATATGCGCACTAATGTTTAATTATTAATGTTTGTAATTTTCATAAAGGCACAGTTGCCCCCCAACTTTTTGCAGATGATCAACCAGCTTCCACATCAAAATAGTAGTAGATTAGATGATGTTGCACCAATACAAGAGAATATTGCAGCAAATATTAGTATTGGAAATGATGTTGTACAAGGTGAAGAACATGAAGCGAATGATGAAGGTAATTTTAATAATCCCATGGAGGTAGATCATGATGACAGTAATGAGACAGTTCACATTAATGATGGGACAAATAAAATGCTCCAAGACTTGTATGGTGAGTCAGATGATGATGGTGGAGATAGCAGTGACGGTATTTATGATGTACCTTTGATTGAAAGGTCAAGTGAATGACTTTTTGAACACTCAAATGCAACTCTTCTCTCTACTACATTGTTGTTGGTGAACTTAAAGGTTATGAATAATTTTTCGAACAGATGTATGACACAACTCCTAAGGTATGCAATATGTATATATGATCACATATATGTAAATGTTGATTATTTTCCCTTTTTTTAGTTGTAATAAATGTGTAAAATAATAACTTATATATAAGTTATTATTTTACACATTTATTACAACTAAAAAAAGGGAAAATAGTCAACATTTACATATATGTGATCATATATACATATTGCATACCTTAGGAGTTGTGTCATACATCTGTTCGACAAATTATTCATAACCTTTAAGTTCACCAGCTCTCTGCTATTGTTGCTAGTGAACTTAAAGGTTATGAATAATTTGTCGAACAGATGTATGACACAACTCCTAAGGTATGCAATATGTATATATGATCACATATATGTAAATGTTGATTATTTTCCCTTTTTTAGTTGTAATAAATGTGTAAAATAATAACTTATATATATATATCATATTTATCAAAACCGGCCGGTCAGGACGGCTGCCGGTTGGAACCGGCCTTGCAACTCGGTCAATAGCCTATTCTCAACTGTTTTGGCCGGTTAACTGGACCTAACCGTCCGGTTAGGTGCTCCTCCATGAGTTGCAAATTCCTCAGTGTATCCTCCATGAGCTGCAAATTCCTCTATTATACTAGCAACAAACTTGTCTAATAACTCATACTCAGCACCTTATAGTAGAAACAATACACATGATGACTGATAAATACAAGGCTGGCTAGCATAAAATCCCTGGTAGCATGCAACTCATTTAGTGTAGTTGATGACAATTTCTGTTCTCAAAACAACCAGCAGCAACCTTATTTCACACTCAGCGAGGAGCTGTCAGACCCTCTCTCTCTGCTCACACATAGCAGCAGCATAAATACAAAACCTTTCACACAGCATACAAGCAATTTGATCATGGAATCAAGACTGATGCAAATGGTCTGACGTCACTCAAGGGAAAAAAACATACAACCTAATGAAAATGTGACTGGCAATAATAAATTGACCACTAGAAAATTCCTGCTTGGAAATGCACTAAACTGGCTACTGAGTTTTCTGGGTTTTAATGAATCTTTTCAATGATAAATTTTGTCAAACACATTGTGAGCAGACTGCTGAAGTTGTAATGCTCTCTCAACTTGTTACAAATAACACTAATAGTGGGTTTCATAAACCAATTCAATACCTCTAAGTGTTGTAGATGTTTTTCTAGAAATTTATTGGCAAGCAAACATAGATAATGAAGAATACAAGATCTTCAAAATGCTGCTCTGATATATATATATATATATATATATATATATATATATAGATATATATATATACTGAACCTAGAATTGTCTTTAAGGCTGATACAATGAATTGACAACAGATCTGAGCAGGGACAGATTGTATATTATAATATTAACTCAGCAATAAAACACAGTGAATAATATAAGAGAAACCTGATACATTACTTCAACAAGTTTGCTTATGTATTTTTTGATGATATGTATTGCATTTGGTGCCATTTTGATATATTCACCTTTGCATGGTATATAAATGAGCAAACTTTTCATATTTTGTCTCTATTGGCTTGGAATCATGGTTGCAAATATTAAAAATATTATTTATTTATTTATTTATTTTTCATTTTATTAAAAAATAATTATTTAATGTATTTTTTTTAAAACCGGTTCATTGAGATCTGATCGCTACCGGTTAGATCGGTTCCGGTTCGAAACCCGGTTCATTAGCTCCACCGATCCGGTCATCGATTCTGGTTTTAATAACTATTATATATATATATATATATATATATATATATATATGTGATTAATAATCTTTACAAGACACTACTTTTTGTTTCTGTTGTAGATTGTTGGGTGAATATTTGTTACCATCGCCAAATACTTTACCTCGAACATATCGAGATCTACGTGCTATTATAAAACACTTTGGAATGGAATATAACACTATAGATGCATGTCCTGAAGATCATATTATATATTATGGGGAACATGCGTTGAAAACAGAATGTCCGAAATGTGGTACCAGTAGATATCGAACAGATCAACTAACCAAAAAGGTGCCTCAAAAGGTTCTTCGTCATATTCCCATAATTCCATGTTTGCAGTGAATGTTCAGGTGTAACAGCATAGCACAGTTTATGGATTACCATTCAAAGAATAGAAGTGGAGATGGTGTTCTTTGAATGCCTGCAGATGGTTCTGCATTTAGAGAAATCGAGGAAAAATATGTAGATTTTAAAAATGAACCTCGTAATGTCAGGCTTTCATTGGCAGCTGATGGTGTTAATCCATTCGGAAAGCTTAGATCTACTTACTCAGTGTGGCCTATTTTCGTTATCAACAATAAAATTCCTCCTTGGATGTCAATAAAGAGGGAGCACATAATGTTGACTATGATTATTCCAGGTATTTGATACATTATTTATTTGAATGTAACATTTTCATTTCTCTCGTTGTTTGAATAAATATATATTTTATTTATTTACTTATATATACATATATCATGGGAGTAATTATTATGTTCCGTAATTTTGAACAATTAGGTAAGTACCAGGTCAAAGATATGAATGTATATATTGAGCCTCTTATCGATGAGCTAATACAGTTATGGCATGGCATCACTATGTATGACATTACTAAGCCAATCAAGCAGAAGAGATTTCAATGTCGTGGAATGCTTGTATGGACAATTCATGATGCCCCAGGACTAACACATGTTTGTAGTATGTAATATTTCATTGCACTTTAATATGATACATAATTATCTAAATTGGATATACCATATTGCATGTTTTAAAAATGATCTCATAGTATATTAATTGTTATTGATCCATCTATTGCAGGTCTTCAAACAAAGGGTAGATTTGCATGTCTAGTTTGTGGCCCTAAGATGAAGTATCGTCATTCACCAGACTTAAAAAAGATGGTGTTTGATGAGTTTAGGCACTTCCTCCCTAGGAACCATAAGTATCGTACTATTGAAAAACATCTTTTCAATGATAAAGAAGAAACTAGATTAAAACCACGAAGAATGACACCTCAGTTGTGGATGTTGGAATATAACAGAATTAATAATCGTCGAGCAGCTGGTATGTAATGTGTGTGTATATATATATATATATATTATTTGTTTATGTAATGTTTGGAATTTTTTTTTTAACTAATGAATTTATTTTATTGTATTTTATAATTAATATTGTTCTGATTTATTTTATTCTTTGATATCAAGGTCATCGTCGCCGTGAAGGTACTAATATTGTACTTCCACCTGGAATGAAATGTTATCCTTCTCAATTCGGGAGGTTTCCCTACTATGAGGACCTAAAAATAGCTCATTTGTTTGATACAATGCATGTCGGGAAGAATGTGACAGAAATGTTATGGCGAACCATAGATGGTGCACATGATAGAGATAAAATTGACAAAATTTGTGCTGACATTGAGAAATCAAATCATGCAATGAAAAGTGTGATCAACGGATCAAATAACAATGGAGGTCAAAATTATAATAATATTCCATGGTTATTAACAGAACAACAAAGCAATGATGTAAAAGAGGTTGTTAGAAGAATTAAATTTCCAACAGGTTTTGCTTCAAACATAAATAATATCTTAACGAAGAAAGGTGACTTTAGTGGGGTGAAAACACATGATTGGCATACCTTTATTAAGGTAATTTTTTTGGTATACATTTTTGTTTGTTATTGCTTGAATACATATTTTAAATTTTCCTTTTTTCTGTTTAATTTGGAAACCAATAACGATTCATTTTTTATTTTTATAGTATGTTCTACCTGTATCTCTCCCAAACGACTTCGACAACAATGTCAAACAATTTATATATGGTCTTAGTAAATACATGAGGTAAGTAGTTTTGAATTATACGAAAAATCTAATTGCTACAATTTCTTTTCGTACTTGATGAAATGATGTATTAATTTACTTGTAATGAAATATATATTATGTTTCATTGAAATAACCTTGTGTAATGATTTGCAGATGGTTGTCATTGAAAGAAATCCATCAAGATGAAATAAAGTATTGGAAGAGAGAAATTCCTCGGCTAATGTGTGAAATGCAAAAGTATCTACCTCCAACATTTCTCAATGCACAAGAACACTACTTGATACACCAAGTTGAGGAGATTGAAATGTGTGGACCAGTACACACAAGGTCAATGTGGATGGTGGAGAGGCACCTGAAATCCTTGAAGGCTTTGGTTAGACAAAGAGCACGACCTGAGGGTTCTATGGTGGAGGGATATGTGGTATATCAATCCATGGTGTATATTAGTCATTATCTTCCTAAATTAGCTGCGCCAGCCATGAAGGCGGTGGATTGCATTTGGGATGTGAACTCCATCAAAAAATTTGAAGAGGAGCACCTGTTGGGAAAAGGTAGAATGAAGAAAGTGAAAGGTAAAAGATTTATTATGTATAATACATATAATGTTTCATTTTTTTACATCATGTATATGATCATTATATTCATTTAGGTCTTATTCTTTCATATTTTATTAATTAATATAATTTACCATGGTTATAAGTAATATTTATTAGTATTGGTGAATTATTGTTTTTTTATTCAGGTGCTCAAGATTATGAGGCACTACTTTTATACATTGCAAACAATCTTGAGTGGATGAGTGAATGGATTGAAACATGTAAAGCACGTAACAACGGTAGCTTATCATGGCAACTACTGTCTGAATTGATTAGAGAAGCGTATCGTAGTGGAGATGGGAATGTTACGGACAGGGAAATCGATTTAGCATATGGTTTGAAAGATAGAAAGGTAAGAAATTAATTCACCTATTTATAATGTGACAAGAAGTTTGATTTTTCAGTTAATTTTCATGTTGTGTAAATTATATGTTTAATTATTAATTGAGAATGCATCTTTTTCATGTTTGGCATATTGCAGTTGAAACACCACAAGGCTATGTGGTGCAATGGTCGTCAATTTCGCGTTAAGCAGTTGGATGATAACAGGAAAACTTCTGATAGTGGGATAACTGCAGTATTCCAGGTCACTAATGTTTCCTCCAGGAGTGACAGACATCCTCGAGAATCTGAAAATAGATATTATGGGTTCTTAGATGATATAGTTGAGTGTGACTTTAATTCCTTAAAAATAGTTTTGTTCGACGTCAAATGGTATAGGCTACGAATGAATGTACGTGATGATGATAGAACACTTATTCAACATGAAAATGGATTTCCAATGGTTAAAACATCGCAGTTTGAAGCAGGAAAAGATCGCTATGTTTTTCCAAGCCAATGCGAACAAGTCTTTTACTTAGAGGTTCCAGGTGAGAAGGAATGGTCATTTGCTATTAGATATGATCCAAGAGGAAGGCCATTAGAGTATACTGTAGAAGAAGAAGATGATATTGATCAAGAATAAGATGATGTAGTGGCAGATGAGTAGGAAGATGCATGGACAGATGAAGAAGATATCTTAGAAGATGAACCAGGCATAGGAGATGAGGCAACAATTATTGATGATGATGTCGATGAGGATATTATTGAAAATGACATAATTGATGATGATGATGACATGGTCGATCATTTCAACACCATTTCTGAATCGGATGTTGATATAGATGTCGATCAGTTGGATGAAGATCAAGAAGATACAGAAGAATATTGATACATATGTTATGTTCGAGTATGAGTTGGTATGTTATAAATTTATATTTTAATATGTATGAATTATTTTCTGTTGGGAAAAATACTGAGAGGGGGGGTGAATCAGTATTTAGGGCTGACTGAAAACATTTCACCAGAGATCTTATTATGCTGTTAATTCTTTACTTGGATTATTGCATCATTCTTTTAGTAAACATGTGAAAAGAAATAACAGAATAAGCCATTACACAAAAGGAACACATATGAACACCAATATTTAAGGTGGAAACCCAATTTGGGAGAAAACCACCGCTACTGTCGTCTCAGTCTTCAATATTTTTATAAAGAAAACATCTTACAATTTTGTGCTGGCGCAGACTCATACCAGCACGCAGGCACCAACCTGCAGAAGGCTTCAACCTTCTCTCGTTCTCCAGCCTCTCCTGGAAGGGAGCTTTGACCCCCTAATTTAACACCAGCTTGAACTGGCAGAAAGCTTCCACTTCTATGCAGAAGACTTCAACCCTCAGATCCACCGAATTTCTTCAATTTCTTCATCAGACTTGCATCAGATCTTTATTATTTCTTTGCTGATCTTCCTAGAGATTTTTCATTTCCTCGATCAACTCCATAGGTGCATCATGGATTTAGCGTTATCAGACAACAGAGTTCGATCATGCAGATCTCATAAAGAGATTTTTATTTACAATGCCTCTGCATGCACACCTCATACTATGATTCTCATCACCTTATATAGTTTTCGCCTTTATTGAAACCATGGGTCAAAACCATTCAATTGCTAATGGTATTATTAAAAGTCGAACCAATCCAAATTGAAATTCCGATCTTTGTTGTTCCATGCTCGAATTGTCCCAAAGGTAATATCTATCTCTGCCAAATAATACTATAGCCAAGGTAAAGTACCAATAGCGTGCCGCTGATTGTTTCCTTTCTTTTATTTATCAAATTCGTGGAATTTGATAAATAAATATTATTTACAACCTTTGGCAATTAAATATATAATAGAACTTTATAGTAATAACCAGCGCTTTTATCAAAAGGCTTTTAAATAGACCTTTGGTTCTAGCCACGCATACATAATCAACGACCCAATCAACATAATTTAAAAAACTAGGTCCCATCGCTTACGATCGTTTCCATCTGACGGCAGAGAACACATCGCTCGGCATCAGATGATCTGACGGATATCGTTCATTGATGATGCACGGATGATAATGCGTGATGGCGCGCCGTACCTTGGGTAACTTTCGCGCATCTATAGCAAATGAACACCGTTCGATGACCCCTTCCCAGATCAACGATGCTTATCAATATCACTGGGCATCCTGGGTCGAGCAATAACGCGCGATGGCACGCAGTGACAAGCGGTTTTGTGGAGTCGTACAAGGACGTGTGTCGCGCGTTCTATGGAATCGCTCCCATACCTCTTGAAAATTACTTGCCCGTCGAAGGTGGTGCAATAGAAACCACAAACCACCTTTATTGTTTTCTCAGTCACGGTTCCGCTCTTCCACGCAGGGTTCCATCGTGCTTCCGTTTGTTATGTTCCACCTCTTTCCTTCCAGGTTCCGTTCATGATTCCAAAGGGTTAGTCCGTGTTCCACCGAAAGTTCAATGCCAAATACTCTGTTTTAGTTCTTTCACGTTATAACTGGTTTGCTCTCCCTCCTCGTTCCTTTCTCCATGAAAGCCAGTCAGCTCCTTACTAATAGAGTAGACCCTTCCATCATATATTTAACAAATATATATAACTCCACTGTCTACCAGTTTGGATACACTGTCAACCGTATTAACATCGGTTCCTCGATCAACATACAGAGCACAGGGTTTCTTACGGATGTCAATTATCCTTCATCAGGATGCATACATATGTTCACACATGAATTAACTCATCCTTATTTATATCGATTCTCCATTAAAAACAGAGCTTGCCATCAAGGACAATCATATAATAGGATACAGGAAACATATTGCCAACATTTTCTTTAAATAATTTACTAATTATGCGGGTTTGTTGCATGTTGTTTATTATTTCAAACCAATAAATAATGGCCTTACTATTTTTTATTATTTCGCAGGATTCGCAGGATTCATTTGATTCTATGGTCAGGTCTCTGAAAAAACCAATTAAACACTTAAATAGTCAAGATCTGGAAGACAGGCTTTACCCCCACCATAAATTGTTGAAAAACCGGCCTTCAGTTCAGCTTGCTGTGCTGAAGACGAGGGTGGATTTGCATGATCAGTTGAATGAAAATGAATCAGATATTCGGGATGCTTTTGAGGGCAGATCCATAATCCCCATAGATGAAGATCCCATTGCTGCAGAATTTCTGTCTGCGTTAAAGCAAAAGTATAGTGTTGTATCGGAATACAAATTAGAGGACAACTATCCAAGTCTAAATCAACTGAATCCAGTTCTAGTGCTCTTGAACTTACTGAATTAAAACCAGAAGCAGGATTTACAGTCTCTAATGGGAACGGGTATGGTAGTTCCAATATTGGATTGGATGTCTGGAGCTCTGCAATAGGCACTGGACCTGATCATAATGAACCCCAACTAATACAATGTGATGAAAATATGGACTTTGATGATGATCAGGAAAACAAGCCAGAGCATTTTGGCAATATTGAAGAAACTGAAGAGGTTTCCTGTGATCGATTGAATCAACTCAGCCATAAGACATCTATTACAGGCTGGTTTGTATCAGAAGGAGAATCGGTTTTTCTTTCCCATGATGATGGATGCTGCTCTTTTCACGATATAGCAAATTCAGAGGTGTGGAGGTTTTAATTATTGTACTTAATTTTGGGGTTTATGGGTGCTATAATTTATACATTTTGGGATTTTCTATTAGAAATAGGGAAAATCCTAGGGGTTAGATTATTCTCATGGTTTAAATTTCTATATTTGAAATAAAATTCACCAATTTCTATTTAAAAAATGATTTGCCTAAATATTTGATGTAGTTTAAATAGGATGTAGTTCATTTCAAAGACTGTTGAAATTTTCTAGAAACTATGATTGGGATTTCAAGAATATTTATGCACTCTATAAATTTTCCCTTAACATAAAGGGCAGTTGATGTATGAGTAATACTCAGTATTTTTATTTTCCAATCTCCAAGAGAAGGTTGAATATAAAGCTCCATATGGGCTTACCCCAAACATGTGGGGTGATTGCTGGTTGATCAGAGCAGCTAGTTCAGATGGTCACTCTGGTAAATATGTTGTGGCAGCATCTGCAGGTTGTACATTGGACTTAGGTTTCTATTCATGGGACTTTTATAATAAAGAAATTATGGCATTCCATACTGAATCAGAGGCCTTCACTTCAATGTCCAGTACCATCTCTCCAGTTTTGGCAGAGAGGGATGTCTCGGGGAGAAATTTTGGCTTTGCAAATGTTGTGCCAGAGAATCAACATTGGTGGTACAGGCCATGTGGGCCTCTTATGGTATCTACTGCCAGTGCCCAAAAGACAATTAATATTTATGATATTCGTGATGGAGATCCTGTGATTTCAATGTGTTTGTTTTGAAAGTTTAGGTTTCATAGTAAATCATCAATGGGCTCTAAAATAAGGCCACATTGAAATATTGGATACATGTTTCATGCCAAAATCAGTTTTATCTTCCATAAATACACAATCTTGGACCACTCTGTATAAATCTGCTTCTTGGACAATATTGAATCTCCCTCATTATACAGGTGGTGTTCTTACATGCATAGCAAAGGCATTGTTTTGGCAATCATTTTTTAAGTCACTAGATATTGTGGGTACAAGGATCTAGGGTCTCCACATGAAAATGTGTTGCCCGGAGACTCACTCTGCCTACCCTTAAATTTGTAAACATAGTAGTATGCCAATGCTTCTTTCATTTTGTATGCATAAGACGATTTTTTGTCAAATTCCATAATTGTTTTTAAGTTTTATCCATCCCAGTTTTGTTGTGAATGCACAGGTTTTTGGCTCAACACATATCTGTTATATCTTTGTACTTTTCCTTTACTAACTATTTGAAATTTCTAGTTATATTTAGAGGTGTCTTTAAGGGATGAGGGGAATTACTTGGATTTAGTGCTGCCAGGCTTATCATTTATTCTCCAAATGAAGCCCTGTAATCTGTAACACTATATGGGCATGCAGCTCACTTGTTAAAATATAGTTGATACAATGTGTTGTACATGAAGCCTGGAATTGTGTACATTCCTGGAATATATTAATTTGCAGGCATGCTTAAAAGAGAGATAGGGTTTGATAAAATCAAAAAACCTGAACATGAAGAAAAAAAAGAGGCAATTATTTTATACAGATAGAACCAAGACACTATCTCCTCATTAATAACAAAACCTCAGTCCAAAAATCATATGTACAAATTCTAGAAGTCGAAAGTTGAAAATTTCTGAAATGGAACCAGGGCCTTTTCAAAAGAATAAATTTAGTAAAAACGAGGGTGAAGAAAGTTATATTATCAAAATTTCCACATACCGTGTTACCAAGGAATGACTACGAGTCCTAAGTAGTGAGGCTGAGGAATTGCTCTTTTGCTGCAGGTTGCAGTTCTCTTCTCCAACACGATGAAAAGAAAATTCTTAGCTTTGGAGTCTGAAGCCCGAGTCACAACTTGGAAGTTGGTAAGGAAAATTATCAGGGTTGTTGCCATTTGGCTTGGAGTTCGCAGCCTAATTAATTTTCTTTAATGCATTTCCTTCAATGTTGCGCCAGTTGTCACTGGCCAGCAACCTTTACAATAAAATTTATTAGACCCATCATGCTACGAGGAAAATTTGACATGATCACTGATCATTGATTTCTTATTGTGATAACAAACATTGGAGATTTACTGTCATGTTTTAAAGTTTCATTTTTTTTTTTTAAATTGAAACCGTTGTCGGTATATCGACGCCTTGTAAGCATCACTCTTCTGACGTTTTGAACGATTTCCATTTTCGTCGGTCTTGTGATGTCTGTCGATATTGCGACAGTTCTAGAAACGTCAGAAGAGCGACAGAAAAAAGAGGTCGGAAGGGCGACGTTGAAAATTTCGGACCACATTTCTTCGGAATTGCGACAGTTCTTCCTGGCGTCGATATTGTGACGCTTCTGGAAAGCGTCGGTCTTGTGACACTTTTGCAATACGTCGGTCTTCTGACACTTTTTTACGGCGTCGGAAATGCGACATTTTAGACACGTCGGAAGAGCGACAGTATAAATACGTCGGAAGAGTGACGTTCAAAACGACGGACGACATTTCGTCGGAATGGCGAGACTTTACAAACGTCGGAAGAGCGACATTAAAAACGTCGGACCAAATTTCGTCGGAATGGCGACACTTTACAAACGTCGGTTTGGGAAACGTCGGAAGAGCGACGCGTGTTTGGAAGCGACGGGGAAGTGTCGATAGTGCAACACTTTGTAAAGGCATCAGAATTGAGACCGCACGACAAACCACGTTTTTCCCGGCCTCAAACTGTCGCTCTTGCGACGACTGTGTGTCAGAATAGCGATGATTTGGCCGTCGAAAATTGCGCCAAATTTTCTAGTGGGATGATTGTACACATTTTGTGCATGTACAATTAAAATCATCCATGCACATGGGATGAGAGCCTTCCCTATGTACAACACAGTTATAACAGGGCTCTCCACAGATCAACCGGCCACATCCCCTTTTAGGTGGGCTTGGGATTCCAGCCACTATGTCCCATTGACGTAGCCATGCCATTTGTAGCTACTCAGGCCGATTTGGCTCATGTCTAGTTCGAAGCTAACAAATCAAACAACTTCATCGAGCACATTCATCACATCTGCCAATAGGTTCATGACATATTGGATAGAGCCAATTATAAGTACAAGCAACGACATGATCAACATCGGGTGCCACACAACTTCCAGGTGGGTGAAAAAGTGTGGCTACATTTGCAGAAGGAGTGCCTCACTGGACCCCACCGCAAGATTCGCCCGCTCCGATATGGGTCGTACACCATCACCAAGGCTATAGGGAACAATGCCTTCGAGCTCAGTATTCCACCATTCCTTGGTCTGCACTCAGTATTCAATGTAGACCACCTTTGTCCCTACTTCCCACCTCTATTAGACACCTCTGAAATTGCAGAAGAACTCACACCAAAAGAGTTAAACCCAGACTGCATGGAACAGGCCACCACAGACTATATCATGGACATGCAAATCAAGAACACTCGCCGACAGAAGATCCAACTGTATCGGGTTGTCAAATCTAGCCAAATCCTACACTAAGGCAAGTGGTTCACCAGGGACCAAGTTCAACAGAAGTTTCCTCATCTCATGGAGGAACTCAACGCAATGGGGACCATTGCTTCCTAAGGGGCGATGAATGATCCAGGTGGATATTGGTGGCCACCCGCCTATTCCACTTGGGGCCCCACCATTGTCTCTTTTAGTTTTTTCACAACTTACTATTTTTAGCAGTTTTTCGGGTCCTGAACTTCTAGAGCTGTTTTGAAGCCCCAAATGGAGATATTATGCCGAAATTACGTCACTGGGAAGTTGAAACACCAATTTACCCAAATGGGGCCCATAGTTTTGGCGCTTCATCTCCTAGGGTTAGGTTTTTGGACATTTAGAGTTCTCCATTGTTTCTCCATAATAAATAGGCCCTCGAGCCTCATTGTAACATAGTTCAAAGGTCTGTAGTCACCACATCTCTTCTCAGAGATTCACTACCAGCACCATAGCTATTTTATTTCCATCATATTTGTAAGCATATTTCTATGATTTAATATTAATGAAATGAAGCCTTATTTCCATTGTATTTATATGTTTATGGTTATTTATGTATTCTGTTGCATTCCTGCATAAATCTGGATCACCATCTCTATATGCATTTGGAGATCTTTCTCCTCCAAGTCACTAAACAACTCCTTGTCTCCTGTCATGTGGAAGGAAGCACCACTATCAAGATACCACACCAATCCCATTGCGCTTGAAACCAAGCATGCGATCAAAGAGAAATCAATTCAAATTGCGAGGCTAAGGCCTTGTTGGCTTGAGGGGTCCTGACCCAAGTTCGAAGGTGAAGGTTTGCCAACAAACCCCTATACTACTGGCCCTTTCAATAGTGACCCGCTTGCGCAAGTCAAATTCTCACCCGAAGCAGTATGGGAGGGTGTTGGAACCAAGTTTCTACACCCTAAGAGAGAGTAGGTAATAACGCAGGCCCGCAATTATTAGATCTACACAGATGGGTGATTTGCAGGGTTCCAACACATAGCTAGACTATATTTCTTATCAGATCTACTCTAGCAGGTTCGCATCCACGTGTGTATCATTAATTACAACCATAAAACAACATAATCACAACCAATATTGTCAACACAGATAGTTCGTGTTTATTAACAAAGATGCAATCAGTAAGTGCAACAACAGTATTATCACAGTAACATACTAAGTGCAGATACCTTCATATAGAGATAAAACAGACAAGTTCGCAGCTTAAGCAGACAATATTAGTTCGCATCAATCATAATAGAACAGATCTAGACAACATCATATGTTTAGCAATACTTCACATATATTACTTATCAAAAATCCTCTTACATTCCCCAAATACCACCTACGCACATAGCCAGCAGGGTCCGCACACAGCAGGATAGAGGATCTCCATGCACACAGCTAGCAGGAGTCCTAACCCAATCAACCCAACCCAAGATCTAGAAATTCGTACTTCACATTAATCTATACTCATATTCTGTCTATCTACTCAAAAAGGTTCAACTATTTATACTACTTTAGCCTACGCATCCAATGGTCCGCAAACTGTGGTTTGTGGACTCTTGGTCTACCCTTGACCCGCTTACAATGCATTAGGGGCTTTGACCCACCCCAAAATCCCTACGTTAGACTAAATATAATAAAAAATATACAAAATGGACCAGATTCGCAGCTTCGTAGGAGACCTTATTCCAACAGTCCCCCAACACAATCTTGTGACTCGTCCTAAGTCACTAAGATGGTGGGGTCTCCAACTGCACTCGAAATAGTTTGATCACCTCAGCCAATGGGGGTAGCATGGCTTCACTTTGGGCAACAACATTCTGGGCGATGTCGACCAGATTTTATGAAATCGGGCCTTCCATTGCAGCGATGACACTTTCCAGGGTCTGGTTGAGCTGCTTCACAGCTACATCAGCATCTTGCGATACTTTAAGGGCATTAGCAGCCCAAGGCTTTAGGCGGTCGTTGAGGGCCTTCTTCTTATGTCGAAGCTCTTTTATCTTAGCATGGAGGTCTTGGCTAGTTCGTAGTCGTACCAAGCGCTAAGCAGGAACCAATGTGGGCAGGGTGGCTTCCGATGTTTCAAACGTCTCCTCTTTCTGCAGCAGGGCCTGGGTTATTTGTCACAGGAGCGGATCGCATTGGACCTTGGTCCATAGCTGCATGGCAGTTTCCAGTAGTTGAGCACCCTGCACGATCTTCCCTATGATGACATTCTTAGCTATAGTGACCAGTGCAGATCGTTGGGCCCATACCTCCAGAGGTGTTTCAGGCTACAATTTAGCCTGCATATCGGCAATCTTCTGCTCCATCCACGACTTAACCTCCACAATCTCTTTTTGAGATGCCTTCAATGTGGTGACCAACCCCTCCACCTTTTCTTGGGGTGTAGCGGTAGCTGGAATCTCTGCTGGAACTTCTGCACAGAGCTGGTGAATGAAGCTTTCGAGCTCCTTCTGCTGCGTGGTGGCAAGGGCGATTGTGGCGTTGCTTTCGATGATCGTTTTCTTAGCCAAGCCTAGTTGTTGGTGAATCTACAGTTCCCTGTGCTGAATCTCCCGAAATATACCCGTGCGGAGCCCCTACAAAGCATCTTGGGGTAGTCTGGCTAAGTCTAGCTGTACCTCCCAGCAAATATGGACCTGCATGCTCAAGTTGGGTGGATTGATCATAAGGGCAGCATCAGGAAAAGGGCAGAGGTGGCTTTCTGTCATTGTGAGCGTAGAACTGCTGGTGGTTTGTGGCGTCCTTACCAAAGTCACACTGGTTTGCAGTGTGTCTATATTTAGTTGCATCTCGTGGAGCTTGGCCTGTAATGTAGTGAGTGCATCCTTCTGTTGTCCTTCGAGGGCTTCCCATCGATCTTGCATGGCTAGAGAGACTGCATCAGCAATCTGTTCAAGGTCACCGTTGGTCAAGGTGACAGTTTCATCGTGTTTTTTCCATTGAGCACGTTGCTTCTTTCAGGGTCCTTTGGTAGGCAAGCCTATGCGCTTCATCCCACGAGGGGATGCAGCTCCTTCTGCATCCCATCTTTCTATCCCTAAGTCAGGTTGTGAATCTTTCAATGTTGCTACTTCGGCATCCTTCTCCTCAATCTGCTTATGCTGCCCATTGTTCTTCGCAGCTGGTTCTATGTCTTTCCTGGTACTTTTGCTGGAGCCTCCAATATCCTTAATAGTGATAGGGGGAATTACCTATGTTGTGCTGGCATCTTTAGGGCCCTGCGCCCCGATCTTGAAGCCAATCTTCCACTGCGGGGGCCAGAGTGCAATAACATTGTCAATTTCTTTGTCCACGACCATATAGGGGAGCAAAGTCCAAGCTTTCTCCTTTTGGCTCCAAATCTGTATGTTGTGCATGGTCACCTAAAAGGTCGTGATGCTCTTGTACCTGTCATAGACTATTGGTGATAAGCGGGGTCGAGAGTTGATGGCAGCTGCCACGCTGCTCTAGAAGAGGACCTAGAAGGCTTGATTGTCCTCTATGCGTTGCGCATCCTTGGAGTCCCATAAGTGTGCATAACAGGATCCTCCACACATATTGGGGGTAAGCTCAGAGAGGAAAGACTCCGCAGGAGCTTCCTAGGTGACCAACACTATGAGGAACAGAAACCACGAGTAACAAAAGGCATGCCCTAAGTCCTGGGATTCTCGGACGTTGGCCAAAAATTTGTCAAATAAGTACTGAGCCCAATTGAAACAGACCCCCTTACCACATTGGCCTGCTAGCTGGATCACATAGGCAGGGGCGGTGGCGACTTTGCATTTCCGCATCAACTTGCATGCCAGCAACATCGCACCCAACTACGTAGCGGGATCATTGATGGACTTGATGATAAATCCTTGGGTATTCCACTCCACCTTGTATTTTTGGCGCATAAATTTAGTAGTCTTGCCTTCGTACTTCTTACCCACTCGCTCTAGAGGGCTTGGCCCATTCATCGAGAGACCAATAATCCTATGAATCAGTGCAGCATCAATAGGAGTCTTGTCCTGGATCCATAGGTAGCCTTCGTGAATTAGGGCAAGCAGTTGTCATGCAAGTCGGTCTGTAATATTGTAATGGCCAAAATGGGGCATCCTGAGTAAGTTCAGGAGCCTGGACCTGGCCAACCCACGCACCTAGTGCTGGGGGATGACTGCAACTCCATTTTCATCATGAATTGAGTCGAGGTATAATGGAGGTGCTAGTTCAGGGAATGCTTCGAAGTTTTCTAGGTCGTGATCATCAAACTTGACCTCATGAAGCTTACCAAAAGGTTTTCCAATGATGGGGACCTCACCTGGGGTCAGTGGCATCTGTAGGCAAGTGACCAAGACATCAATATTGTTCGGCATGCGCATTGATGTCCTGCGTGATCAAACAAAGGGAGGTTACCAGTGAATTGGCTCGACGGGTTATGCTTCCTCTCGAGCTGCTTGCGGGGATTTTGCGGTTCACGGGGAAGTTCGCGGCTTTCTTGCAGCCCATTTCATGGGTTTCGGGGGCTTTCCATAGCTCCGTGCCTTTGCTTTTCCTTTCCTCATGGTTTTTCTTGGCGTGGAGATAATCTCTTCCACCTCAGACTTGATTTCCACCACTTCCTCAGTCCCATGTTCTACCGAAGTCATTGGTTCAGAAGGCTCAGTAGGGTTCTTAGCCATCATCTTGGCGTGAAAAAAAAATTCTGAGTTGCTACTGTCCAAGGGGGTAGTTTGCTCGAACATGAAGAAGATACTGTAAACACAGAGCGTCTTGCAGCACCAAATTGTCACGGTAAGATATGCCAAGTACAAGTTATACAACTGATATGGAACCCTTGTCTGGTCTGTTCGACCCATTTTATAGCTAATGTGATCAGTCAGTGGTTGGGAAAGCTACACTTGGAACTTACCATTATATAAACGGTAAAAAATATCTCACAATCGCCTCATTAAATTCCAGCTGCTCGCTCCATTCAACAGTATATTTTTCATTTTACTTGATTTGACTGTCCCAACAGCTATTTTTCGCAGCTCTAGTGCACTCAACGCACACCTGTGCTACCAGCATGCCTGTGTGCGTTCGGCGAGCCTTCTGTGTGCATGGTGGTCCAGCTAATGTTCCATCTGCATTCTGAGTGAGCCTATTATTTTCTTTACTAATTTTAATCCCCCTTGATATTCAGCGTCCCTACAAATTAAAATGACCTTATGAAGCAGCTCATTCAGAGGCACTGTGATCAATGCATACTCCTACCTGGTTTTTCTATAGTAGCCTGCAAAGTGGAGGAGCGAGCGTAGTTGTTTCATAGCTTTAGGTGTTTCCAGATCCACAGCTTCCATAGTATCCACCATCTTGAGAGATTTTCTATAGAATACGCACCTATCATTCACGCATCCTTTCCCACCAGTGGTAGTTAGCTTGTGCAAGTCTGCGCAGCCTCATATTACCAATCCAGGTTGTTCCTTGTGTAAGTGAACTAGAGGGTCGAAGCGTAGGAGTAACATAGTCCAACATGCCCCCCTTTCCTAGAATGTGGCCTTATGCTCATCCCACCACTTTGCAGGTGTTGCGCATAGGGTGAGAGTGAGGGCTAATAACCTTCGTTCCTTTGGAACTTCAGCTTCAAATGCTTGCAAAAATTCCTTAATGCTACTAGAACCATCAAAGTAGGTCAGATCTCTTACCTCTGAAGATAAACATCGGAAATCCCTTGAAATTTTGAGACATTGCAATGCAAATACATCATGCAACCAGTTTTTCCAATTTTCCAGCTCTTCGTCAAATTCAGAAAAACAGTCGTTATCCTTTTCCCAGTAGAGCATACTATCAACCGTAGGGTTGATCCAGTCTTCATCCTATGTAGTTAACTTGTATATGTGATCTACCTCCTCATCGATACACACTATTTCTATATACCTTTCTCCTTCTGTGGGGTCTAAAGGGACTATCACCCATATCCCTCCATTCTCAAATACCATGCTTCTCTTCTTCAAGTTGATAATACCGCCCATGTCGATGGCCCAATATAACCCTAGGAGCGTGGGGTAAGGGTCCACATATTCCACAATCTGAATGACCTCGAAGTTGGTCTGGACCTTAACTCCTGCAATATCCACTACAATCTGTGATAACCTTCATAATGGTATGATCTTTTGTTGATTGACCATACACAGCTGGATAGTGGACCATTCCAACCTGGGTTCTCCCATGCACTACCAAGTTTTCTTGGGTAGTACATTCGTGTCCGACCCTAGATCCAAAATAACTTTCTCCATTTCGTAATCCCTGGTTTGTGCTATGAGCCGCATTTCCCTACCAGTGTGTTTCTTATACTTGTATAATGTGTTTACATCCTTAACTTCCAAGGGCGGGTTGATTTTCTCGATACAGCTGTTTAATAGTTCCTAGAGGTTCTCAACGGCCTGCTGGTTACGTAGCAATTTCATGCATGCTTGTAAAAATGGCTAGACCCCTTCCCCTTATTTGGTGGCCGCAAGGACCTGCAAAGTAGATGCTTCTGTGAAGTTCTGCTAAGCTGCGAAAAAGGTTTCCCTATCCTTTTGTAGGTCCAAGCCCTCTAATTTGATGACTGATTTTCTGATTAGAGGCTCATCCATAGCTTTCTCTTCGGCCCCCCCAATGGCTAGGTCGCTACAGGTTATGATATTAATACCTGGTCCCTCATTTCGAGGCTCCGTCATAACCCTTTTCACATTCTGCGTAGGTGTCTGTTGTTTCTCCTACACCTTAGCCATCAAAATTGGGCAATCCTTGATCACATGATCTAGCTGCCTGCAATACTTGCAGGATTGCCTTGTAGGTTTTGGGAAGTCCCTTGAAAAGTGAACAATCTCCCCACAGTTATAACAGATTAGTTGGCCTCTTCCCCTACCTGCGCTTCCACCTCGGCCCCCTCCCCTACCCCTAACGAGCGAGCCCCCAATACCGGAGGGCGTTCTTCGTGACGAAGGATCTTTCTGTACCCTATAGATGTTTCCTCGGTCTATCAGCAGATCATAAGTTTGGCATTTCTGCTCATCATGCCCCACAAACCTAAAAAACCTGCACCATTGTTGCTTAATGATGTAAGAGCATTAGGCTCATAAAATCCTTTCCATTTTAATAGACATAGGGATCTAGTGTTTTCAAAGAAGATTGGTTCATTAATGTAATTATTAATGTTTTAAGTGATTTAGAATAATAATTAATTAAATATTGAGAGGAATTTTGTAAATGTTCCCGAATTATTGGAGAACATGAGAGAATTGGGATAGTTGAGATTTCATAGGGATTGAGAGATTTAGGAATTAATTGTAAATCTTAAGTTAGAATTAGTTTCATGATTTTATGGGATTAGAGAGGATCGTTGGGGATAAAGAATAGATTCTAGGACTTAGAGGATTTGGAGGATTTTGTTGAGATGATGGAGGATCTGAACCTAAATTGGTTCAGAAACTTTTGTATAAATTATAAAGCCCCAAAGGCAGAAGAGGGAGGAGCGATAGATTCAGGTTTTAGGCAAACAGGGGGTTGTTGTTGTAAGCCTACAGGCAAATTTGACAGGAAGGCCATTGATTATAATATCAGGTCAGAGAAGAAGTAATATTTGTAATTGTTTGGTTATGTATATACAGAGAAAATTCAATTCTAAAATGAGTGATTATGTGTGCATTGATTCATTGAATAATATATTATGTGTAAGAAATGCTCAGATTTTATGAACAGGTGTGTGATAAAACTCTGCAATAAGGGTTTGAAATGGTGGTTCTGCATACCATTGAAAATTTTGATGGAAATACTGAGATAGGGTTATAATTATGAATTGAGCTGAAGTGCATAAAAGGTTTGTATACACATATGAGAAGATGTATGAGTTGATGTGTGTTAAATTCAGTTATCGATCACTGAAAGGATCGATGACACAGAAGAGAAACTGAATTTTCAATTCAGCATTTGGATACATTGGACCATATGTATCAGAAGAACATCCAATCGAACAGTGAATTCGGATCAGGACTAGAACAAAGGTTTAATTCCAATTGATATTTAATATAATAGAGAAGAAATTTTTGATTGTTTACATTGACATGTTGTTTTGAAACCCGTATTCCAGCATGGAATTGGAGAGAAGGAACAACAGAAACAAAGATCAGAAGGGATGAAGAGGAACAAAGGAGTGGTTTTGGAAACCACCAAGGGAGTTTTCGTACAGCCTTTAAATGGTAAGTGGTGAACCTAAATGAACCTATCAAAAGAAGAACCTATAATTCATGGCACAGTGGACTAGCGAAAGTGGAATTGCAAAGTAGATGGATTGTATTTGTGTGGAGTTATAACGGAACTAGAAGTTTGGAAAGGATAAACGAGAGGAACCTTGGTCAACGGAGTGTGGAACCAGGAATCAATAGCAAATATGGAACAGTGAATACGGTTTCAAAAAAAACTAGCAAATGGGTTTTCACGCAGCTTTAGAGTGGTAAGTGGTAAAAGCTGAAACGAACGCGATAGAATTAAGGAGTTGACACATGGTATCTTAAAAACACTCATTTCACGTGAGTTTGAAACATTAAAGGTTGTGAATTTTTGTTATGCGATAGTCGTCAGATTGGGAGACGTAATGTGATGACCGTTCGATGGATGGAAGGGTATGGAGAGATCACCAACATATGTTTCTTTGGTAAAGTGTGGGCCATATATGATTTAACATGTAAGTGAGCCTCGACATATGTGCGGCCTGTTGAGAGACAGAAACGGTAAGTTCATAAAGAGTTCTGATAATTTTATTGTAATAGTATTATAATAGAATTATAGTAGAGTGAGGGGAACTAAACCAAAGTTTAAACCATAGGGTTGAAAATCATAAGAGGATATTATATTATGCTAGCGCTTGGGTATTTTAACCAAAGTCTATTTCGTATATTCGAAATTTAAATGAACGGGTTTTTAATTATGGTTTATAACCACAATATCATGAAAAGGGACAACTTCCACATATGAAGTTATTATTATTGGGTTTTATAACCATGAGTTAAAAAGTGAGGAAATATTATTTTGAATATTTAATAAGAAGCTTCCACGCCAGATTATTGGATTATATGCATGTGGGTATGCATTTTAAATTTTATATGCATATTGTGGGTGTGGCAACCTTTGGCTGCATCAATTTGGTATCAGAGTAGGAAACAACTCTTTTGAAGGTTTAAGTTTGTTTTAATTAAATTGGAATTAGAATGAATGCATGTGTGATGGAGAAAATAAAAAGAGATCAGATTTTGAATCTGATAGGTTGCATCACATAGAGATATAGTGCAAATGAGAGGGGAAAAAAGATCACACAGAGATCTTGAAGATGAGTTGATAAGTGTTATTTTAACTCTGATTTGAAGATTATGTTTGCAGAATTCAGGTTGTAGGCAGTTGAAGAAAATCTCAGCAAAATAAAATCACAGCTTTAAGCGCAGTGATAAAGGAAATTGGTAAGATTTTCTCAGTGAAGTTTGGAACAGAACCTTGAAAAATTCCAACAGAGGTTGGATAAAAAGTGCAATTGTGTTCTTAAAAGGTGCATATGAGTTTAAGCCTAGAAGGAGTAGAGAGGAATGCTCAAGAGGTTCCAGAAGATAGAGAACCAATGCTTGCTAAAAGACCAAATCTAGAGAAAAGGATTGGTGAGGTAAGTTATAACAAAGAGGACTTGTTATTGCAGAGGCTTTAGTACAACTCATGGTGAATGAGTGAGGAAGTCCTAAAGATAGAAATGGAGAAGAATATGACTACTGATAATCATATAAGAAATAACAGAGGTTCTGAGAGTGACCACAACAGAAGAAAGGAGAAAGAAGATGCCAAGGCAAATGGCAGATGGAAGCAGCTAACTGATGAAGAATATGACAAAGAGTTAGCTGAGATAAGAGAACAATTTAATAAATTGAAAATGATGATAGAAGAAAACTAGAGACTTGGTTGGACCATGAAGAAAAAATTAAAGTGGCAGAGGCTACAACAGAAGAGAGAGCAGTAAGTGAATATACAGTTAGCAGAAGAGTTGATGAAGCTTGAGCAGATGATGAGTGTGCAATTGAGACGTGAATAACTCAAAGAATATGAGTTTAAAATGGAATTTTCCATTTGTAGACCAGAACAGGGTGAAATTCCAAGTGAAGCTGAAGACTGGAGATCTGTGAAAGATCTTATGAATTATTGTGAGAATTCAAGACAACAAGAAGTTTACCTTGCTGAAGGAAATATTATTGATGATTTCTTGAACTGTTGGGAAAATTCAGATCAGTAGGAGGATGTAAAGCCTTGTATTTTTTAGTCTAATAGTTTTGATGTGATTACAGGTTTTGCAGAAGATGAGCAATATTTTGAAGCTGTCAAAATTATGGGAGAGTATCTTTCAGAAGATAAATACTATGAATTAAAGAATGATGAAGAATGTCTCTTGAATGAAGAAAGCAGTGATACATTGTTATTTGAAGTTGTTACAGCACAGGAAGAATTTATTGTGAAAGAAGGAGAAGAGATTCAGTCAGAAGCACTGATATGTGAAACAACAATTGAGACTGTTGAACCTTGTAATTTTCAAACTGAAAATTTGTGTAAAAATGTAGAAATTGTAAATGATGATGAAGTACTTAAGGAATGCCAAAAAGAAATTGCATTTCTGGAATATTTGCTGGAAAAATCAGAGTATGACAGAGAGATTGCATAAGACATATTTCACTACAATGGACAAGAACAGAGAAATATCATGAAAGCAGATGGTATGGAAGAGAGACTTGTTGACAGGCTCGAGAATCTTTTAGAGAATTCTTTAGGAAGATTGAATCAGCACACTGATGTGTTGATACAAGAGGAAATTTCAGAGAAGTATACTGAAATGTTGCCAGAGGAAAGAAAGGCACTGAGGCCTTATGGTTTTTATTTTAATAATTGTTTTGTGAATGCAAGTTTTGTTGCAGATGCTGGAGAAAATTTGACACAGTTTGACAGTCAAGTAAAAGAGAAGGAAGAAAATTCTGTGGAAATATTTAATCCATGGAATAAAGAAATTAAATTGTTGGAAATTATGCTGAAGAATCAGGATTCAACACAGGAAGAGAAATCTCAATTTCAATATTGGGAAATGAAAAATGTGGAGATGCAAAAGTTAGAGGACAACAACAACAAATTAAAGCAAAGAGATGAAGATAGCAATGAATGGCAGACTATGTATCAGTCCAAGGAATTTTTGAAGAAACAAGACAATAGTAAACAAGAGGGTAAGGATGATAGGGCGGCAATAACAATAAAAATTCAGCGATCAAGAGATGAAAGAAATCACCAATCAGAAGATTTATTGGATAGATAAATTGAACTGATAAGAAGGATAATGATGAAAGTTAGGAAGACATCATCAAGAAAGAAAAGAAGCAGCAGCAAAAAAAGGAAGATAGTAACAGACTGTGAAAGTACAGCTAGTGGGGCAAAGCAGCATAAAGTGTGGAGACCTGGAGAAAAGAAACAAACAATAGCAAAAATAGATGACAAATTACAAAACAAGGTATGGGATCCAGGAAGACAAATATTAAAAGCACATGATCAGGAGATCATGATTATTTTTAACCCTGGGAGTCTGATGCAGGAGCATTAGGCTCAGAAAATCCTTTCCATTGTAATAGACATAGGGATCTAGTGTTTTCAAAGAAGATTGGTTCATTAATGTAATTATTAATGTTTTGAGTGATTTAGAATAAGAATTAATTAAATATTGAGAGGAATTTTGTAAATGTTCTCGAATGATTGGAGAACATGAGAGAATTAGGATAGTTGAGATTTCATAGGGATTGAGAGATTTAGGAATTAATTGTAAATCTTAAGTTATAATTAGTTTCATGATTTTATGGGATTAGAGAGGATCCTTAGGGATAAAGGATAGATTTTAGGACTTAGAGGATTTGGAGGATTTTGTTGAGATGATGGAGGATCTGAACCTAAATTGGTTCAGAAACTTTTGTATAAACTATAAAGCCCCAAAGGCAGAAGAGGGAGGAGCGAGAGATTCAGGTTTTAGGCAAACAGGGGGTTGTTGTTGTAAGCCTACGGGAAAATTTGACAGGAAGGCCATTGATTATAATATCAGGACAGAGAAGAAGTAATTTTTGTAATTGTTTGGTTATATATATACAGATAAAATTCAATTCTAAAATGAGTGATTATGTGTGCATTGATTGATTGAATTATATATTATGTGTAAGAAATTCTCAGAGTTTATGAACAAGTGTGTGATAAAACTCCGCAATAAGGGTTTGAAATGGTGGTTCTACATACCATTGAAAATTTTGATGGAAATACCGAGATAGGGTTATAATTATGAATTGAGCCAAAGTGCATAAAAGGTTTGTATACACATTTGAGAAGACGTATGAGTTGATGTGTGTTAAATTCAGTTATCGATCACTGAAAGGATCGATGACACAGAAGAGAAACTGAATTTTCAATTCAAAATTTGGATACATTCGACCATATGTATCAGAAGAACATCCAATCGAATAGTGAATTCAGATCAGGACTGGAACAAAGGTTTAATTGAAATTGATATTTAATATAATAGAGAGAAAATTTCTGATTGTTTACATTGACATGTTGTTTTGAAACCCGTATTACGGCATGGAATTGGAGAGAAGGAACAGCAAAAACAAAGATCAGAAGGGATGAAGAGGAACAGAGGAGTGGTTTTGGAAAACACCAAGGGATTTTTCGTATAGCCTTTAAATGGTAAGTGGTGAACCTGAATGAACCTGTCGAAAGAAGAACCTATAATTCATGGCACAGTGGACTAGAGAAAGTGGAATTGCAAAGTAGATGGATTGTATTTGTGTAGAGTTATAACGGAACTAGAAGTTTGGAAAGGATAAGCGAGAGGAACCTTGGTCAACGGAGTGTGGAACCAGGAATCAATAGAAAAGATGGAACAGTGAAGATGGTTTAAAAAAAACCAGCAAATGGGTTTTCGCACAGCTTTAGAGTGGTAAGTGGTAAAAGCTGAAATGAACGCGATAGCATTAAGGAGTTGACACGTGGTATCTTAAAACCACTCATTTCGCGTGAGTTTGAAACATTAAAGGTTGTGAATTTTTTTTATGCGATAGTCATCTGATTGGGAGACGTAATGCGATGACCGTTCAATGGATGGACGAGTATGGAGAGAGAGATCACTAGCATATGTTTCTTTGGTAAAGTGTGGGCCATATATGATTTAACATGTAAGTGAGCCTCAACATATGTGTGGCCTGTTGATAGGCAGAAATGGTAAGTTCATAAATAGTTATGATAATTCTATTGTAATAGTATTATAATAGAATTATAGCAGAGTGAGGGTAACTAAACCAAATTTTAAACCATAGGGTTGAAAATCATAAGCGGATATGATATTATGCTAGTGCTTGGGTATTTTAACCAAAGTCTATTTCATATATTCGAAATTTAAATGAACGGGTTTTTAATTATGGTTTATAACCACAATATCATGAAAAGGGACAGCTTCCACATATGAAGTTATTATTGTTGGGTTTTATAACCATGGGTTAAAAAGTGAGGAAATCTTCTTTTGAAGATTTAATAAGAAGATTCTGCATCAGATTATTGGATTATATGCATGTGGGTATGAATTTTTAAATTTTATATGCATATTGTGGGTGTGGCAGCCTTTGGATGCATCACTTAACCTCCGGAATACAAGCAGCAAGGCGAGGGTAGTGGTTGGTATCGTGCAACCCCGCAACGCGACAGTCGTCACACCATAGTGCCGGCCTACTTGACCCTACAGCTTCTCAAGGGCACAGTGAGCTAGGTCCTCCAGCCTACATGTAGTCTGCTAATAGCGGACAGTTATCCTTGGTGTGGTCATTCACCCTACATCGTATGCACCACCTATCAAGGATATCCTCCACTCCTCGTTCCTTTTGCAGATTCTGGATTTCCATGTGCATTGATTCTAGGTGGCCTTGTATATGTTGTAAACCCAACTAGGTTTCATCTCGTGGCACAGCCTCCAACTTCATTGCTATCTCCAAGGCCTTCTCCTGTGACTCAATGTCTTGGTGACTCATTGGTATGCGTAAGTGGGGCAGAAACATAGCAATGAACCACTCTACATGATGCTTGTCATCATACTGGAATCCTCCTTCTCTGATTACTTTTTTTAATCGATGATCAGCTTCCCATACAGACTCAGATGGACCTTGTTTGAAATATTTCAGGTTTTTCACTATCTGGGAGTAGGCCTTAGGCTTATTGAACTGTTGCTTCAAGGAATTCTTAACTCAATGCTCGTGTTCACATGTTGTTCGAGGTATCCCATGTATCATTCCAGGGCCCTTCCTTCAAAAGCAAGAGACAGTTGCGCTCTTTTCATAGCATCACTTGCTACATTCTGCGTAGTCCATATAGACCCTGCGACAAACCAGAATCGATCCACATCTTCATCCCCCACACCCTTGAAGGTGGGTAGCTTCATCTGTGAATCCATATCGTCTTCCGGTGGTGGCGAAGGTGAGTTCTTGCCCTTACGAGGGTTCGAAGATGGTGTTTATGGGGGGCTATGCGCAGCAAAATTAGTCACTAGACTGTAGACAAATCGATCTCCCTCTTGATTAGTTATGTAGTACTTACCACTGTGCGCTGTACCCTCACTTTGATCGGAGATCATTCACTCGGTATGGCTACACAGGATACTTTTCTCGCACAATAAGATCTTAATTAATAACGGCAAAGTTTATTGTTGCAGAATCCAGATTATCCACAGTATCATAAAACATTGGTCAAATTTTTTAGAAACTTACCCCGGAAACCCTTGAATAATATCCACTCCGCTTCTGAGGAGGATACAAATCGACTGATTGCAAATTCAATCACAAATCCTCCTATCACACTGTCCACCCAATGATCTACATTGCGAGTAATGGTATTGTCAGTCTTTTCCAACTTTCGGATTAGTTCTGGGGTCCACTGGATGACACGTTCATCTTTCCAACACTTCTGAAAATCGACCATCCTTGGGAGCCACAACTGCAACTCGATTGCAAAAGTTACGAAGAAAAACTCGTAGATTTCCAAGAAGATATACTTATTTTTCCACTCCTCCGTAGTTAAGTTCGTACTGCGATTTTCTTTTACAATGAATTCCTGAACTTGCTTTTCAAACCACTTGTTGATTTCTTTCTTTTTAGGTTTCCAATATGGCCTTGGAATTACCAAATCTCTCCCTCAAAATGCTCCTGGTCCTGGCAACGGAACCATTTTTTGGCTCGAGGGGTCCTCACCCAGGTTCGGAGGTGAAGGTTTTCCAAAAAACCCCTATACCACTGGCCCTTTCGGCAGTGACCCGCTTGTGCAGGTCAAAGTCTCACCCGAAGCAGTATGGGATGGTGTTGGAACTAGTTTTTCGCACCCTAAGAGAGAGTAGGTAATAATGCAGGCCCACAATTATCAAATCTACACATATGGGTGATTCGCAGGGTTCCAGAACGTAGCCAGACTATATTTCTTATCAAATCTGCTCTAACAGGATCACATTCACGTGTGTATCATCAATTACAACCATAAAACAACATAATCACAGCCAATATTGTCAACACAGATAGTTTGTGTTTATTAATAAATATGCAATCAGTAAAGGCAACAACAGTCTTATCACAGTAACATACTAAGTGAAAATACCTTCATATAGAGATAAAACAGACGAGTTCACAGCTTAAGCAGACAATCTTAGTTCGCATCAATCATAATAGAACAGATCCAGACAACATCATATGTTCATTAATACTTCACATATATTACCTATCAAAAATCCTCTTATATTCCCCAAATACCACCTGTGCACACAACCAGTAGGGTCCGCACACAGCTAGTAGGAGTCCTAACCCAAACAACCCAACCCAAGATCTAGAAATTCGTACTTCGCATTAATCTATACTCATCTTCTGTCTATCTACTCAAAAAGGTTCAACTATTTATACTACTTTAGCCTACGCATCTAATGGTCTGCAAACCATGGTTTGTGGACTCTTGGACTACCTTTGACCCGCTTACAATGCATTAGGGGCTTTGACCCACCCCAAAACCCCTGCATTAGACTAAATATAATCAAAAATATACAAAATGGACCAAATTCCCAGCTTCGTAGCAGACCCTGTTCCAATAGGCCTCACCCACTGCAGCTCGAGCATCCTTCTTTTTCTTATTTTTCTATGGGCAGTTAGTGGCGAGATGCCCATGTTCGTGACAGTGAAAACACTTCACTTTGGACAAATCTAGATTCTTGCCTTTAACCTCGAATTTTGGATGGGATTTCTTCCCCTTCCCTTTCCTTGCTTTGGCAACCAAAGCACAATTTTCTTCATCATCATTCTTCGATGAAGAGCCATCCCTGATACTTCGCCTTATCTCCTCCTGCACTAGATCCGACCAAAGTCGCTCCCAATCTGGCGGTTTCTCTCATCCATTGACAGAGTCCTGATAACTGTGCCAACTCTTTGATAACCCAAGGAGAGCCAAGCTCACCAAGTCATCATCCACAAATATGATTCCCACACTCCCCAGCTCATCCCTACATTGGACAAACTTTGTGAGATATTTTGGAATACTGTCACCCTTCTCCATTTGATTTTTTTGAGCTTATCTTTCAGCGCCAACTTCCTTAAGTTTTTCTGAGCTTCTTTTTTCAGATATACTTAATTTTGCATCCAATCAACTCAACCAAGATGATTTGGAAGCCTTCCAAACATACAATAATAAGATACTGGAGAAAATTCCTCTTGACTTATTGACTATTGAAGTTGTCAACATACCAACTCCAAGTATTAGCTTGGATAATGAAGAAAAATACATGTTTGAGGATGAGTCTGGCCAATCAGAGCGTCAATCTCACAATTCAGATCATTCTAAAAATGAATATGAATCCAGAAAGGAAAGCGCAGAAAATATAATCGATCAAGTAATCCAAGATATTGAGATGCAGAAGAAAAAAGGAAGTAATGGAACAGATTCAACTTCTCAAGAATTTTAGCACAGTAAAGATACACTTGATTAGTCAGAAAAATCCCAACCAAAGAATTTAAATAGTGAATGGTATGAGTTTTCTGAAGAAATAGAAACTCCCAATCCCAATATTGATCAAAAAACTGGTTTTCAGACACCTGAACATTTCCATAAGTTAATGGAAATTGTTTTTCCACTACAACAAGTTCCAGAAACTCATGATCGAGAGATCATTCCGACTTACCCTACAAAACAGATAGTGTTACAAGTTGCGGAAATTCCTTCACTGGATATCTTCTACAATCCTAATCATAAGGTTGTAGTCAAGAGAATCAAAAAGAGAAAAATTGATGATACATTATCAAACCTTACAAATGAATCTGTTGAGGTTTTTTGGAAGGATCCCCTAGATGATCCTACTAAAAATTTAACCAAATTATCACAGTTTGCAGGTGCATATGCTACTGCCACTGTTGATAAACATTTTAGGTTAAAATGTTAATAAAGCAAAAGGAAGATAGAATACAAGAACTAGAGAGACTGTTATATTAGGAAAAATATAATTCCAGCGTTAAAATGAAATCGAAAATGGCCCAATTTCAAAAATATTTGAAAAACTTAATTTACAACACTAGGTACAAATCACTGTGAAGAAAGCACAACTGGAAGCATAAATGACCTAAATACAAAGCCAGCCACAGTTACAACAATTCATAAAGGAAGCATTGGATGTAAATGCTAATTTAAAGCAATAACAAGAAGTATTTTGCCAACAACTTTCTATTATTGGCTCTTATTGTGACTCAAATTAAATATTGATCCAACAAGTTTCTATCCAGAAACTTGAATGTAAGAAGCTCGAGAACAAAATAAATGAACACATTCAATGGCAAGCATCAGACTCGGGAAAGGAAGCTAATATACCCTAGGTAGATAAGTTCCATAAGGATATCTTATTTAAAGATTGGGAAGCACATATTAAGCAGGCAGAGAAAGCATCAAGATTATCAAAGGAAATTACTGAATTTGTATGTGAACAGCTGTTGAAATCGGAAATTATTAAATAGTACAAATCTGAAGTGTTCTTAGAAGTCAAACAGCTAGAAACACAGTGGAAACAAAAGGCAGAAATGCAGGATGAAATAATTAAAAAAGTAAATAAGTTTGATCAAGAAAATTATTGGAATTTTCTGATCAAACCTTATCATCGGTACCAGACACTGTAGTCTTTAACAAATTCAACAAGAAGATCGCGGTAAACACTCTCAAACATAGTATTCAAGGGACAGGTCAGATCGAGGATTTCGCAGCCAGCTCAACTCAAGCTGATGTTAGATATTTGTCAACTTCGTGACCAAATCCAAAAGAAATGATGGAATTCATAAATCATATTGTTACTTTATTTTCCTAGATTGTAGTTTAAGTTAGTCTTATGAGGATGTTTGTTTGAAACCTCCTCTATTTTTATGTAATAATCTATTTTAGAACACATTTATTTTATTATTTAAACCCCTCTCATGCATTTAGATAAGGCTCCAGAAATTTGTCAAAAACATTTGCAAATAATGCACTATTGTAAGTTTGTGAATGCTTTGATGAATGGATGGAACACAATCGGTTATCTTTTCACAATTAAAGTTGTTTAATTGATGTTGCACTACTGTACTCTTTAAATTTCTTGAAAGTGAAGAGGAGCAGATAAATTACTGTCAATTTACATGAGTAGAACTTCGTACATTTGGTACTTCTATTCACTTGTATTAAGTCTTTCTTTATAGATTGACAATCATCTTTTTATTGCATTATATATTTGAAATGTAATTATAGATAAATGTTACATGCATTTATGTTGTAATATTTGTCTGTGATTTCTTATTTAATATATAATCACACATATGAATACGATATATTTTTCGCAATTCTTCTAATAAAACTACTTTGTTAGAAGAATCATCTTACATAATTTTCATCTCTTTCAACTATTAAATTATCTATATTACTAATAGTTGAAGGATATCTCTTTAGATCGCATAAAGGAAGAAACATCCCAGGTATATAGTAGAATAGATAGTTTAGATAGATGCATGTGATAATCTAGAATCAAAACACCCTCAAAATCATCTTTATTGGGAAACTAGTCCCATTAGCCCCAGTCGGAGCCACTGCACCAAATGGAAAAGGAGCTGCTTTAAGGTCCGGACTGTTGGGTGTGGAGCCTGATTTTGTTCCAAATTCAGAGATCCTTTTTTTAGGTGGATGTATACCCTAGGAAAATTGTACACCCTTGCACGCGGGGGAGTGCGGGGGGGACTTGTCCCCTCCGCAGGGTCCGGGGGGGCTGACCCCCCGGCTGGGGGGTCCGAGGGCTAGCGGTCCCCCGACAAGGGTTTCGGGGGCAGCGCCCCTGAAGCCAAAAATAGATGTAAAGTTGCCTTGTAAAATTATAGTAATTTCTAGTCAATCTGGGCCATTCATTAGGCAGATGATCTGACGGTAGAAGTTATGTTTAGTTTAGGGTTTTTTGCCCTAGAAGGCAACCCCTCGCTTTTATGAGGGTATTGTATTGCGGCTGCGCATTGTATGTGTATTCTCTGAGCGGGAAACAGATAGGGAGACTATGAGAGAGAACAGAGGATATTACAGCAGATCTGCTGTAGGTTTTGTCTCTTCATTTTTTGTTGGATAATAGAAAGGAAGGACTGGTTGTTCGAGGTGGACGTAGCCCAAACTAGGTGAACCACGTATATATGTGTCTCTCTGGGTTTTATGTGTTTTGTGTGCTTGTATTTTCAGCATATTTTATGTGTTGCATTGCTCTGTAATATTTAATTTTCTAACAACTGGTATCAGAGCCGAAGGTATATTTAGCTGATAAACTTGCAGGAAAGAAGGGGTTCCTGGTTCGAGTGGGAGCAATGGCAGAAGATGCTAAGTTTAGGTTTGAGAAATTTAACGGCCAAAACTTCCCACTATGGAAGATGCAAATGGAAGATTATCTGTATCAGAAAGATCTGTACCTACCATTGAGAGGAAAAGCAAAGAAGCCGGCGGCCATGACAGACGCAGAATGGAACATTCTCGATAGAAAGGCACTCATAACAGTACGGTTATGCCTTGAGGCGTCAGTCGCCTTCAATATTTCAAAGGAAACAACAACAGAGGGTTTGATGCAGATGTTGGCGAAATTATATGAAAAACCCTCAGCCTCAAACAAGGTATTTCTTATGAAACGACTATTTAATATGAAGATGTCGGAAGGTGGATCTGTTGCAGACCATTTAAATGATTTTAATACAGTTACCAGTCAGTTAATTTCTGTAGGGGTAAACTTTGATGATGAAGTTAGAGCTCTGATATTCTTGTGCTCATTGCCAGAGAGTTGGAATGGTTTAGTAATGGCCATTAGTAACTCTGTCTCTAGATCTAGTACTTTAAAGTTTGATGATGTTGTCAGTGCTATCCTTAGCGAGGAAATGCGACGGAAAAGCTCTGGTGAGACATCGGGTAATGCTTTGAGTGTAGATTCTATGGGAAGAAGAATGGAAAGAGGAAAGAGCTTGGGATATCGCAGTAAATCAAGGAAAGGCAGATCCAAGTTCAAATAGAGGATAGTGTGCTGGAAATGCGGAAAGAAAGGACACCTAAAGAAAGATTGTAGATCTCAGAAGGGAAAAGAAGGAGATGCACAACAAGAAAATAATCATGAAGAAAATGTGACAGGTGATGTGTTACAAGATTCTTTGATTCTTTCTTTCAAAAATGTTACTGATTCTTGGGTTGTAGATTCAAGGGCTTCATTTCATGCCACACCTGATAAGAAATATTTTCATGACTATGTTCAAGGAGATTTTGGACAAGTTCGTTTGGGTGATGATAAACCATATAAAATTGTTGGAATGGGTAAGGTTCTTGTAAAACAGCAGAATGGAAACCAATGGCTACTAAAGGAGGTAAGGCATGTTCCAGATCTAAAGAAAAATCTGATTTCAACAGGGCAGTTAGGCAGTGAAGGTTGTGTGACAACTTTCATAGATAAAGCTTGGAAGGTCACCAAAGGAGCCCTGGTAATAGCAAAAGGTGAAAAGGTTGGTACATTGTATTTATGCAATGGTATTTCTAACTCTGTTAATGCTTTAACTTCCAAAGGAGCAGATGCAGCATTATGGCATCATAGGCTCAGACACATGAGTGAGAAGGGAATGAAGATTCTTCACTCAAGAAATTTGTTGCCAAGTTTGAAGAATGTTGATTTGGATTTCTGTGAGAATTGCATTTATGGAAAACAAAAGAGAGTCAGATTTCTCAGAGTTGGGAAAGAAAAGAAGAGTGAAAAATTGGAGCTTGTGCATACAGATGTATGGGGACCTGCTCAGGTATCATCTCTCGGTGGCTCTCGCTATTATGTTACGTTTATTGATGGTGCAACTAGAAAAACTTGGATTTATTGTATTCAAAATAATTCTGATGTATTTGATACTTTCAAGAAATGGAAAGCTTTGGTTGAGATTGAGACAGGAAAGAAGTTAAAGTGTCTTAGATCAGACAATGGAGGTGAATATTGCAGAAAAGAGTTTGATAGGTATTGTTCAGAGCATAAATTTTTAAAGAGAGAAGACAGTTCCAAGAACACCACAAGAAAATGGTGTGTCAGAAAGGATGAACAGAACAATCATTGAGCGTGCAAGGTGCATAAGATTGCATGTAGGATCGCCTTTACTATTTTGGGCAGATGCTGTAGATACAGCTGTTTATCTAATAAACAGAGGGCCTTCAATTTCCTTGGATGGTGGTATTCCGGAGGAATCATGGACAGGTAAAAAGGTAAACTACTATTTTTTAAAGCCATTTGGTTGTGAGGCATTTTTCCATATTAATAAAGAAAATAGAACAAAGCTTGAGGCAAAATCAAAGAAATGTACTGTTATTGGATATGGTGCTAATGATTTTGGTTATCGCTTATATGATTATGAAAATCACAAAATCATTAGGAGCAGAGATGTAATATTCAATGAAAAGGTATTGTATAAGAATTAGTTGCAGGAAAAGAAACAGGAAAAAGAAAGCAAGGAATACGTGGTTCTCGATGAGATAACTGAAAAAGTAAAGGTGCCTGAAAATGATAATAATCAACAACCACAGCAGCAGCAACCACCACAACAGCAACAGGCACCTCAAACACCTGAAAGTGGTGTTAGAAGATCTACCAGGATAAGTGGACCCCTGAACGATACTCTCCTTCATTATATTATTTATTGCTGACTAATTCTGGTGAACCTGAATGTTATGAAGAAGCAATGCAGGTTGAAAGCAGGAAGAAGTGGGAGCTAGTCATGGAAGAAGAGATGGACTCCTTAATGCATAACCAGACTTGGGACTTAGTTAGGTTGCCTGCAAGTAAAACTACATTGCAGAATAAATGGGTTTACAGGTTGAAGGAAGAAGATGGAGGAAAACAGAGGCACAAAGCTAGACTTGTGGTGAAGGGGTTTGCACAAAAGAAAGGTATTGATTTTGATGAAATATTTTCTCCTGTTGTTAAGATGACTTCAATCAAAACTATATTAAGTCTTGTAGCATTGGAAGATTTACATCTTGAACAATTAGATGTAAAGACAACATTTCTCCATGGAGATTTGGAGGAAGAGATATACATGTAGCAACCAGAAGGATATGAGGTCAAAGGGAAAGAAAAATTGGTGTGCAGGTTAAAGAAGAGCTTGTATGGGTTAAAACAGGCTCCAAGGCAGTGGTATCTAAAATTTGACAAGTTTATGTCTGAACAAGGTTATACTAGATGTCACTCTGATCATTGTGTTTATCTAAAAAGTTAAAATGATGGCAGCTATATTATATTGTTATTGTATGTAGATGACATGCTTGTTGTAAGATCTAACATGCAGGAAATAAATGTGCTCAAAATAAAATTGGCAAATTCATTTGCAATGAAGGATTTGGGAGCTGCAAAACAAATTCTTGGTATGAGAATAACTAGAGACAGGAAAAATTGCAAATTAACATTGTCTCGGAATGAGTACATAGAAAAGGTGTTGAAAAGATTTAACATGCACAATGCAAAACCTATTAGTACACATTTTTCTAGCCATTTCAAACTTAGTAAGGAGATGTTCCCAAAGACCCAAGAAGACATGGATTATATGTCTAAATTTCCATATGCATCAGCAGTTGGAAGCTTAATGTATGCAATGGTCTGCACAAGGCCTGATATTGCACATGCAGTGGGAGTTGTAAGCAGGTACATGAATAATCCAGGAAAAGAACATTGGATGGCAGTAAAATGGATTCTCAGATATTTGAAAGGTACCACAAATCAAGAATTATGCTTTGGTGGTTCAAACATTGCTCTACAAGGATATGTTGATGCAGATATGGCAAGTGACAGAGATAACAGGAGGAGCACTACAGGTTATTTATTTACTGTAGGTGGAATAGCTGTCAGTTGGGTTTCAAAAATCCAAAGTGTCGTTGCACTTTCAACAACAAAAGCAGAGTATGTTGCTGCTACAGAGGCTAGTAAAGAAATGATTTGGTTAAAAAGGCTTATGGGTGAATTGAGTAAGAAGCATGATATGGGCACGTTATACAGTGATAGCCAAAGTTCCATTCATCTTGCAAAGAACTCAGAATTTCATTCCAGGACTAAACATATACATCTCAAGTACCATTTTATACGGTTAGTATTGGAAGATGGAGAGTTGAAGCTGGAAAAGATACACACTAGCCAGAATCCTGCAGATATGCTAACAAAAGTTGTAACAAGGGAGAAACTGAAAATGTGTTCAGTTTCAATTGGTCTTCAAGGATGATGATGAAGATGAGGAACAACCAGGTCCAAAGAGGATTCATTTTTCAAGCCAAATGATGCTTGATGGAGTTACTACAATGAGTCTCCAAGTGGAGACCATTGGGTGTGGAGCACGATTTTCTTGGAATTCGGGAGTCTGTTTTAGCTGGATGTATACCCCGGCGGAAATTGTGCACCCTTGCACGCGAGGGGGGTGCAGAGGGGGGTGCGAGGGGACTTGTCCCCCCACAGGGGGAGTCTGAGGAGGGTGACCCAGGGGCTAGAGGTCTGAGGACGGTCCCCGTGAGGGTTCGGGCGGGCGCCCCCAAAGCCAAAAATAGATGTAAAATTGCCTTGTAAAAGTATAGTAATTTCTAGTCAATCTGGGCCGTTCATTAGGTGGATGATCTGACGGTAGAAGTTATGTTTATTTTAGGGTTTTTTTCCCTAGAAGGAAACCCCTCACTTTTATGAGGGTATTGTATTGCGGTTGTGCATTGTATGTGTATTCTTTGAGCAGGAAATAGATAGGGAGACTGTGAGAGAGAACATAGGATATTACAGCGGATCTGTTGTAGGTTTTGTCTCTTCATTTTTTGTTGGATAATAGAAAGAAATGACTGGCTGTTTGGGGTGGACGTAGCCCAAACTGGGTGAACCACGTATATCTGTGTCTCTCTGGTTTTTATGTGTTTTGTGTGCTTGTATTTTCGGCATATTTTATGTGTTGCATTGCTCTGTAATATTTAATTTTATAACACGAACCGAGTGGTTTTCCCCCATGTTTTGGCAGTGAAATTTTGAGGCCTCAACATTCTGGTGATTGGGAAAAAGGTATGATCAATCTAAAGGTCAATCTAAGAATCACTCTCCTTCTAGATCCCCATCAACTTCCAGAAAATTATCTAGATCCTGATCTTTAAAATCTAAAGTTGATCATCCTTCTCCTAAATCTCCTAGTTATACTCAACCCTTACTATCTCCCAATTCTCATCAAACCTCCCCAGAAGTTTAGTCTTTGATAGAAAAGTTATAGAGAGTATCCATTTCTGCTGAAAATCCTGAATCTTCTCAAAAATTGGATATCAATATTTTTTCTTCTTTACAACCTCGAAGAATATTAACTCGATCAGAAATTCAAAAGACAGGAATTCTTCCTTTTGAATTTCCCATCGATAGTACTCTAAAGAGAATAAATAGGACTCAATTAGATTCAATCTCCAGCGAGATTTTATCTCATTCATCATTATTTCCTCCGCTTACTTCAACAAATTCCATTCCAAAAATCAGTGTTACTTTAACTAGTTCCAGTACTCAAACTACTATCCCTTCAACTAGTCCTAGCACTCAGCCTACCTCTTCTTCAAGTCAAACTCAATCCATCACATCCACCCAAGATCTAATGGTAGGGTGTCCATGGAACAATCCAAGGGCTATAAATATGCCCGCTCCTCTTCATGCTCTTCCAAAATATCCTGAAAGGTGGTTACCTAAATTTAACCCTGATGATGGTCTTCCGGCAGAAGAACACATTCATAGTTTTATGTTAGCCATCAATATAAAAGAATTAGTTTAATAGGATTGTGTTGTAAGATTATTTATGTATACTCTAATACGATCTGCGGGATAATGGTATTTTTCACTGCCTGCCCACTCTATAACTAGCTGGAATACTTCAAAGAACAATTTCTAACTAAGTTTGGGGATGACAGGACTACTGCTACACTCATCAATGATTTATCAAATCTAAAATCTAAATCAGGAGAGAAGATAAAATATTTTGATTCAAGATTTAATAAATTACTCAATAAAATTCATGCTACATCAGTTCCTGGTGCAGAAGTTCAAATTGAGTGGTATATTTCATCTCTTCCATCCAATATAGCTATTTTTGTTGATAGAGAAAAACTGTCGACACTTGCAGAAACATGAAGGAATCTCTATTTGTAGAAAAACACATAACCGCTCTTGAGAAAAAAGAATTCTCAAGAAGATCAAAAATCAAAGAAGGTATATTTCAAAGATTTTTCTAAAAAGAAGCTACCAAAAGACCCTTATGATGTGGAAGGTCTTCAAAAAGTTTTGAAGACTATGACAAATGAGATGGCAGATATCAAGAAATAAGTTGCTGAAAATTCTAGCTCAAAAAAGACTTTTAGAAACTTCAAGAAAGGCCAGTCCTCTAATAATAAACCTCCAAATATCATATCTAATGCTGAATCTGATCAAGATACAAAGGAAGAGAAAACAGAGGAAGAAGAAGATGAAGAAGAAGAACAAGTTGGACTAAATGGAATGTGGGATTTTATCCTACCAAATGAAGAACAACATGAAGCTTTCCTTGTGAGTACACGGAGAAAAAAGACTACTGAAGCAATGCAGCCAAATCAACAACAAAATATTTCAACCCCTGCGAAGGATAAAACAGTAAGCAAAAAGTCTACTTCAAAGGATACGCAAACAAGTCTAAGACAATGGTAGTCTCATACATTATTAAGTATAATGTAGTTGAAGATATGAAGAAAATCAAGGCCAACATTTCAATTCATGAGATTACTAAATTAAAGCAGCAACATAAAATTTTACTTAGAGACTTAAATGTGGTTCCTGCTTCAACCTTACATGCTCCAGTAATAGTACAAGCTGCCAATGAAATGGATAAGCCACCTTCTCCTTCAACTAAAATAGATGCTACAGACTTGATTATGATAGGTGATCGATCCATCTCTCATATTCCTCCATTTCTCTTCACCTATGAGATCTATAATAAAACGTTCATAATTGTTTAATCGACTTAGGGGCTTCCTCTAATACAATGCCAAAATTAATCTGTGCTAATTCTAACATAACTCCTCAGAGTTTGCATGTCCATATAGTACAACTTGATAGAACCAGAGTAGAGGTGATAGGAGAAATAAATTATGTTTCCTTTAGATTGTCATCAAACCCTAAGGTTACTCAAATAATTTGTATACTAGTGGCTAATATTCCTAGTTTTACGGCTTAGTTTTAAGCCGAGACTGGTCTGAAAAACTTCATGGATATTTTGCAACAGACTGGTCTCATATATGGCTACCATATAATGGAAATTCAAATCAAATCTGGATAGACTGTGAAAAGTTCATGAAACATACAGTCACTGACTTTGAAGGAGTAAATGAGCCAGTAGCAATCAATAATAACATTATTGGAAACTACTCAGCAGAGTCATTTTTGGGAAATTTCAATGCTCAACCATTGTCTTTCTTTGATAATGCGTTGTTTCCCAAATTGAGAATTTTTCTCAAACAGATAGTTCCAAATGTATAAATTTTGTAGATAAATTAGTAGTTAATTCTTTATTTTGGACTCTTTATTTTGATGGTTCTAAATCCTAAGATGGTGCAAGCGCTGGTTGTATATTAATAAGCCCAGAAGGAGAAAAAACCATGTTATCCTGCAGACTTGAATTCAATTGTACAAACAATATAGCTAAATACGAAGCATTAGTCCAAGGTTTGTACAAAGCCATTGATCTCAATATCAAATATTTGAAAGTTCTAGGAGATTCAAAAATCATTATTAGATAGGTAATAAATACCATTCATTGTAATTCTAGACATTTAAATCATTACCAATCATTAGTCCAAGAATTAACCATTCATTTCTTAGCCTTTAATATTTCTTTCGTGCCTAGAATGAAAAATGCTAGTGTAGATCTACTGGCTAAAGTAGCATCAAAGTTAATTTCATCTCAAGGGTTTAGTCCCGATATATTTTCCATTGAATTAAGTTTTAGGCCATCTATTCCTGATAATATTACCAACTAGAGAGTATTCAATCATGATTCATATATTATATATTTCCTAACATCTGAAGGATCTTATGATAGTCAAATCTTGGATGAAAATGAACACGACATTCATATTAAGGAAGAATAAGACAAAAATCCTATTCCTAAGCATGTTGTCAAGTTAGAAGACCTATATGATCTGAAAGATAGGTTTAAAAGAGCTACTAACTCAAAAACTCAAAGCTCTACCTTAAGATTTGAGTTAGTAAATCTAGGAGCTAGCGAAAAACCTCGAAATGTCAATCTAG
The DNA here is from genome assembly GCA_034641835.2 of Pinus albicaulis. Taxonomy (NCBI): domain Eukaryota; kingdom Viridiplantae; phylum Streptophyta; class Pinopsida; order Pinales; family Pinaceae; genus Pinus; species Pinus albicaulis. Next base: position 709,218,546 of record CM076577.1, read on the forward strand.
GTCTTGGTCTATCTTCCGAAGAAAGATTATCATTTATCAGGTTATTTAGAATTTACAAAAGTATCTTTTCTTGGGATTATACTGATCTCAAAACATATGATACTTTTGTGATTCAACACACAATTCCTATGATCTCAAATGAGAAACCTATACAACAAAAATTGAGAAAGATTCACCCAAATCTTGAAAATAAAATCAAAATAGATTTGAATAAACTCCTCAAGGAAAAAATCATCTTTCCAGTCAAGCATTCTAAATGGGTATCAAATTTTATACCTGTCAGGAAGAAAAATGGAGATATTAGAATTTGTATTTATTTTAGGAATCTAAACAAAGCATGTCAAAAGGAAAACTTTCCATTACCAACCATGGAACAAGTACTGCAAACAGTAGTTGGTTCTGAACTTATGTCCTTTCTAGATGGATTATCGGGATATAACCAAATTATCATACATCTAGATGGCAGACTAAAGGCTACAATCAGGACTAAGTGGAGAACTTACACCTATCAAAAGATGCCATTTGGATTAATTAATGCAGGTGCCACCTTTCAAAGAGCTATGAACATAGATTTTAGGGGGCTCATAAATAAATCAGTGGTTATTTATTTATATGACATTACAGTCTTTTCTAAACAAGTAACCAATCATGTGAATGACCTAAATCAATTCTTTGAGCGATGTAAAAGGTATGGCATCTCATTAAACCCAAAGAATTCATTTTTTGCATTAGATGAAGGAAAAATTTTAGGATTCATTGTGTCAAAAAGAGGTATCTATATTGATCCTAAAACAATTCAAGAGATTAAAGGAATTCCTTTCCCTCATAACAGAAAAGCTATGCAGTCATTTCTTGGGAAAATTAATTTTGTTAAAAGGTTTGTCACTGACTTTTCACAAATAGTTTTACCATTACAAAACATGATTAAGAAAAAAAAGTTCTTTAAATGGGGACATAATGGGAGAGAAACATTTAATTTTATTAAACAATCCATTGTCAATGCTCCATTCCTGACTACCCCCAATTTTCTTAATCCTTTTACTTTATATACTTTTTCATCAGATACATCATATGTTGTTGTTTTAACACAACTTAATGACCAACAAATTGAAGCACCAATATCATTTTTCAGTTCCAATTTGCAAGGTGCAGAAATAAATTATTCATCTCTCAAAAAGCAAGCATTTGTTGTCTTTAAGGCTATAAAGCATTTCGGGCCAATGATGTATTTTTTAGGAGAAATTTTGATTATGTACTACTAAGATGCTTAGAAAAATCTGAAGCAAAGAAAGTTTTGCAGGAACTCCATGATGGATTGGTTGGAGGACATTTTGGAGGAAATATGGCAGCACACAAAACCTACATGCAGGTTACTATTGGCCTACACTTTTTAAATATGCTCACAAATATGCAAGAAAATTCAAAGTGTGTCAAAGAGCATCTAGAAGACAAAAATCCATCCTTCCCATTGCAGCCAGTCAATATCGAACAACCATTTGAACAATTGGGATTAGATATAATCAGTGAGATTTTTCCTAACTCTTCAAAACAACATAGATATATTCTCATAGCTACATATTACTTTACCAAGTGGGTGGAATAAATTCCATTAAAAGTAGCCAAATCTAATAATATAATTGATTTCATCGAAAAATATATTATAAATAGGTTTGGATTACCTACTACTTTAATTTTTGATAACGCTTCTTACTTCTTAGGAACTGCTAGGATGGAATTTGCAATCCAAAGAGGTTTTAAACTTAAGTATTCTGCAAATAATACCTGCAAGGAAATGGTTTAGCAGAGTCTACGAACAAAAAATATATTAGAATAATCAAAAGAACTGTTGATCAAAACCAACGAAATTGGCATAAGTCATTAATATTTTCTCTTTAGGAAGACCGAATAACTCAAAAATATTCTATTGGCACTTCTCCATTCAATATTGTTTATGGAAAAGAATTTTTTCTTCCTACCAATATAGTTATTCCCTCTCTTTCCTTAGTACAATTTATTGATGAATCTCCTGCTTCTTTACAACTTAGACAATGTCAAATTCTTAATTTAGAAGAAGAAAGAGAAAAATATAAGCATACCCATGCACACCATCAATAGATAGTAAAAGCTTCATTTGATTCAACTTTTGTTCCTCCAAAAAATCTTCAAATTGGTGATCTGGTATTGAAATGGGACAAAGTGCATGAGGAAAAAGGTAAACACACGAAGTTTCAAAAAATATGGCTAGGTCCATTTCAAATAATTGAAGAAATAGGCCCATCAGCATTCTTATTGCAAGATCTATCAGGAAAAAGAGATTCTTTGCCTGTTAATGAGCAGATTTTGAAAAAATACTTTTCATAGGAGGTAACCCCTGCTATTTGTTGTATACTAGTGTCTTTTTCTTTTCCTTAGAAAAATAAAAGTTGCTTAGTATAAATTTTTGGCTTTTTAAAATAAACATCTCAAATGATCTTTTTGATTTGTCGCTTATAGAAATAATAAATGTTAAGAAAACCATCGAAATATTTGAAAGACAAATAGATTTTATTTTTCACTGAAAGATGCAATTTCACTCAAGTTATTTATTCTCTAATGAACTCTCATCCTTATATAACATGATTATTTTGTTATCAGTCAAGAAAATAATCATTAACATAGTAAAGACTCTTTTACATAGAAGCAATCTAAAACTCAACATTATCATCCAGAATCCTTAAAAGGACCAATGATTCACCCCATCCGGGAAAACTTATCAATTTTTTAAAGAAATTAAAAATATATATATACTAGAAAAGCTTAAAAGATATTAAGTCTCATCATGAGCTTCTTTACCATGTTCATAGGGAAATAGTTGAAATGACATTACCAATACTTCCTACCAAAACAGGGTAATGAATTGAGATTATATCAAGAGGACAAGGGGTCTCATCAAGAGTCAGCTTGATCAGTTTAATTACAACTAGTGAATAGCATTGTCATTATTTGGTTACCAAGCCAAGACAATGGCTTTTAAGTAAATAAAAATATGATACAACAAGAAAAGTTTCAAAAAAGATCAATTATATAAAGTTAGAATTTATTTTTGAAAATTGTAAGAAACATTGGATGGGACAATAAATCATTGTTGGGTAAAAGGTAACCTTTCCAAGAGCTTAAAATGCCTATTGGATCAGAGGCTCTACCTGTGATAAAAGAGTAAAAATTTATAAAGATGATCTATAAGAGCCACATGATTTATATTTTTAAACCGAGTAAAGACTAATATAGATTCTCATACTTATATTTTTAAAAGAGGAATTCTTATGAATTTTAATTAAGAGAGATTTTTTTTCTTAGTGAGATATTATTTGTTTAAAATTCATTCGTGCAACTACTATTATTTTTCAAAAGTTTTATAAATTTCAAAAAGTTAGTCAGAGATAGCTGGTTCTCCCAAGTGAATCGCCAATTTTTTTGCTATACAACAACCCCCATCTATTTTAATAAATGGGGACCCTTTAGAAATAATTAGGAATTTCAATTTCATTTAAATTTTAGCCTTAAGTCAAAAAACTTTAGGAAATAAAGTTTCCTTGTGCTTTTCCACTTTATTCCTTAGAGCGCATCGCAAATCGCATAACTTACAAACTTAAAAGACTTGAAACCTACTAAGTCACGTGGGCTGCGAAATGTGTTAAGCTCTTTCCAAAGTTACATTAAAATCTTATTGTAAATGATTTAATCTTCGTTATAAACAGAAATCGCATCGCACCTCATTTTAACCGATCAAACTAATAAAGAAATTCGGTATAAGTTGCGATTACGCAGACCCGACGATCCAATAAATTAATGAACATAAAGCTCCAAAGTCCCATAAAGCGTAGTTGCTTAACTTCTTGAATGCGCACTTCGCATTTTGCGTGACTTAACCAAAAGCAAACTCATTTGCCACATAAAAGTTGCAATGTGCGATTTGCGTAGATCGCATTTCGTAGAATTTATGGGTAACATCAGAAATAAAAAGTTATGAGTTTTGATATGAAATGAATATTATTTAGTTACTCAAGCAAGAAAAATAAATTATGTCATATCAAACCGAAAAACGAGAGCCAACATCTTAAATCGATTAATATATATTCCGTGTGAAGGAGTAAAAGATATGATTTTAACAAGATCATCAATGATTAATAGCATTTAATAGAAATAAAGGTTTTCATAGATTCATATCAGGCATAAATGATGGATTTTTCTCTCTGTTCCATGTATTTTTAATATTTTTTATGTTCAATTGAAATCGGGAAACCACTCAATGGAGGGAGGAAAATTGAAATGAAAAAGAAAGGAAAAGAGATTGTTCAAATGTTGTCTATTGAAGGCACAGATATGTCTCCCCTGTTTTTAGACACCACCTGCAACAAATATTATGGAATTTCTTCATGGGAGGCAATGTATAAGCTTTTAGATGATGAAAAGCTAAGGGTAAATAGACAAAGTTGTTTCAGCAAGCGAGTCGGTTTCTTCAGACCCTACCTACTTCGACGTTGCATGCTCATTCATCCATAAGGTAGCAACAAGACCGAAGATTCTCCCTTATACAAACATGGTTAAGTGGGTAATTGACCACTTAAGAATAGAAGATAGAACATTAAAATATTCAAAAGGCGAGAATATTGGGTCATTTAAGGCAGATGACTTACAAGCAATGTACCATCTACCCTCCCCACAGCAAAAATATGACAAAGCTTTTCTGCAAAGCTTTAGAGAAAAACATTCAGACCTCATGAAAGTCATAAAGGAATGGAAGGAAGACTAGGGAAAGCTTAAACGAGATAAACTCGGTACGTACCCATTTGCCCAAATTATTTCACTTTATTGCTATGTTGTCGGTATGTTGTGTAGATTGTTTTCGAAACCTGATGCCACTAAGTTTTCTGTAGATTGTGTCCCATTAATTGACGCAGTCATCAATCCTTTAATTCTAAATTGGGAAAATATCCTATCTGATAATTTAGCTAAACACATCATGGAGTAAAGGAGTAAAATAAGTGTTTCATCTAGAGAAATACATCCCTTTTACATGAGTTCCTATGTCATGGACGCAATTTTCTTTTATTCTAGTTTTCCTACCATGGGATGGAAATGGACGACCCAATACCCTATTCCAATCCACATTTACCATAGAGACCTTTGGGATTTAGACTTCCATCTACATTTTTATAAAATTTTCCATAGAGTCATGTTAACTATGCACCAGATGATATTCAATTAGAAAGCCTCTAGAGTTTCCGAAGAGGCTAGTACAGATATTCTTTCTGTTGCTACATGGTTTGCAGAAGAGAGTTTCACATATATCAGGGTATTTGGGAGTTACGTTTCTCCCCATGTCCTACCATATTATGTTCCTGATAATTTACTTGCAAGAGAGATAGCCTACCAGCTTGTTGATGGTATTTCTAAATAGCTTAAATATGCTGAGAAGGTTGTTTGGCCTAATTTTCCTTTACAGTGGTACTTTTTCACTTTTTGATATTGGTCATGCCTAGAAGTAAGTTTCAAAGATTAATCTATTGAATTTGGCAGTAATATCAAAGTGGCAATATGATCCAAATAATGTAATTAAAAACTACATCACAGAGCTCAAAATGAAGCCTTTTGTAAAATAAATAGACAGATTTGATGATTTTTTTCAAGGTATGGAAAAATTTTCAGATATGCTTAAGTTTGCATCCACTTAACTCAACCAAGATGATTTGGAAGCCTTTCGAACATACAGAAATAAGAGACTAGAGAAAATTCCTCTTGACTTATTGACTATTGAAGATGTCAACAGACCTACTCCAAGTATTAGCTTGGATAATGAAGAAAAATACATGTCTGAGGATGAGTCTGGCCAATCAGAGCATCAATCTCATGATTCAGATATTTCTAAAAATGAATCCAAATCCAAAAAGGAAAACGCAAAAAAATAATCGATCAATTAATCCAATAGATTGAGATGCAGGAGAAAAAAGGAAGTAATGGAACAGAGTCAACTTCTCAAGAAGTTCAGCACAGTCAAGATACACTTGATCAGTCAGAAAAATCCAAACCAGAGAATTTAAATAGTGAATGGGATGAGTTTTCTAAAGCAACAGAAACTGCCAATCCCAATACTAATCAAGCTACTGGTTTTCATACACCTGAACATTTCCAGGAGTTAATGGAAACTGTTTTTCCACTACAACAAGTTCCAAAAACTCATGATCATGAGATCATTCCGGCTTACCCTACAAAATAGATAGGGTTACAAGTTGAGGAAATTCCTTCACTGGATATCTTCTACAATCCTAATCATAAGGTTGTAGTCAAGAGAAGCAAAAAGATAAAAATGGATGATACAATCTCAAACCTTACAAATGAATCTTTTGAAGTTTTGTGGAAGGATCCCCTAGCTGATCCTACTGAACATTTAATCAAATTATCACAGTTTTCAGGTGCATATGCTACTGCCACTATTGATAAAGCTACTGAGGTTAAAATGTTACTAAATCAAAAGGAAGAGAGAATACAAGAACTAGAGATATTTTTAGATCAAGAAAAATATAATTCCAGCGAGAAAATAAAATCAAAGATGGCCCAATTTCAAAAATATTTTGAAAAATTTGATTTACAGCATCAGGTACAAATTAATGAGAAGCAAGCACAATTGGAAGTAGCAATGACCATAATACAAAGCCAGCCACAGTTACAGCAATTCATAAAGGAAGCATTGGATGTAAATGTTAAGTTAAACCAACAACAAGAAGTATTTTTCCAACAAGCTTCTATTGCTAGCTCTTATTGTGACTCAAATGAAATATTGATCCAACAAGTAGCTATCCAGAAACTTGAATGTGAGAATATCGAGAAGAAAATTAATGAACACATTCAATGGAAAGCATCAGACTCAGGAAAGGAAGCTAATATACCCCAGGTAGATAAGTTCCATAAGGAGATCTTACTTAAATATTGGAAAGCACAAATAAGCAGGCAGAGAAAGAAGCAGTGAAAGCATCAAGACTATCAAAGGAAATTACTGAATTTGCATGTGAACAGTTGTTGAAATCAGAACTTATTAAAGAGTACACATATGAAGTGTTCTCAGAATTCAAATAGCTTGAAACACAGTGGAAACAAAAGGCGGAAATGCAGGATGAAATAATTAAAAAAGTAAATAAGTTTGCTTAAGAAAATTATTGGAATTTTCTGTTCAAACCTTATCATCAGTACCATACCCTGCAGTCTTTAACAGATTCAACAAGAAGATCGCGGCTAGCACTCTGAAACGTAGTATTCAAGGGATAGGTAAGATCGAGGATTTTTTAGCCAGCTCACCTCAAGCCCATGCTAGATATTTGTCAACTTCGTGACCAAATCCAAAAGAAAGGATGGAATTCATAAATCATATTGTTACTTTATTTTCCTAGAATGTAGTTTAAGTTAGTCTTATGAGGATGGTTTTTGGAAGCCTCCTCTATTTTTATGTAATAATATATTTTAGAACATAGTTATTTTAGTATTTAAACCCCTCTCATGCATTTAGAGAAGGGTCTAGAAATTTTTTAAAAACATTTGCAAAAAATGCACTATTGCAATTTTGTGAATGTTTTGATGAATGGATGGAACACAATCTATTACCTTTTGACGATTAAAGTTGTTTAACTGATGTTGCACTACTGTACTCTTTAAAGTTCTTGAAAGTGAAGAGGAGAAGATCAATTACTGTCAATTTACATGATTTGAACTTCGTACATATGGTACTTCTATTCACTTGTATTAAGTCTTGCTTTATAGATTGACAGGCATATTTTTATTGCATTATATATTTGAAACGTTATTATATATAAATGTTACATGCAATTATGTTCTAATATTTGTCTATGATTTATTATTGAATATATAATCACACATATGAATGCGATATATTTTTCACAATTATTCTAATCAACTAATTTTTTAGAAGAATCATCTTACATAATTTTCATCTCTTTCAACTATTAAATTATCTATATTACTTATAGTTCAAGGATATCTCTTTAGATCGCATAAAGGAAGAAACACCCCGGGTATATATGAGAATAGATAGTTTAGATAGATGCATGTGATATATTAGAATCATTTTCCATTGCATGTTGTATAATCAAAACACCCTCAAAATCATCCTTATTGGGAAACTGGTCCCATTATCCCCAGTCGGAGCCACTACACCAAACGGAAAAGGAGTTGCTTTAAGGTCTGCACTGGGTGGTTTTCCCCCATGTTTTGGCAGCGGAATTCTGAGGCCTCAACAGGTCTTCAGTGTGCACTCATGTTCTGATGGAGGGTGAATTCCTTCAGATTGAAGGAGTGCACTCAAGGAAGGTTTGGTTTCTTGAAGGGCACAATTTGAAACAAGGAAGGGGAAAGGGCTTGAGGAGTGAACCTTTCACTCTTATAGGATGAAGGGCGTACTTCTGAAAAACAAAGGATCTTGATTTAGGTTTTAAAGTGTGCTCATGCGCTCCTGGGATAAATGGGTTTTCTTTGAGACCAAAATTTTTCTGAGTCCAGGTGATATGGAAAGGAGTGAACATGATGAGTTTAGATGTAAAACCATGTGTGACACATAGAAAACTATCATTAAAACTTATAAAATATTGAAAAAAGATAAGTATACATCATAATTCCACTTTAAATACATTCCCCAAGTACAATAGATGACGTGTGTGCTATTGTGGCCAAAAAGTGTTTCTTACAACAACAAGGGTGTTGTAACCATAAAATGGACCAAATATATTCTACTTAATGTGACGACACTTGATAATACTTAAGAACACTGAAAACGTATATAATAACATTAAACGACACTTGATGACCAGGGTGACACTTGATACGACAATGAAGTAGGCTCCAAAACTTGAATGTGGTGAAGTTTTTGTAAGGTGTTGTAGTAGCGACAAGATTTGGTGACACATTGGGCGAGCTTTAGCTTCTCTCTCTAGGAATAGCTTTCGGTTAAGGGTCAAAACTTCAGCAAGTAATGATTTCCTCGATTTCCCCTTTTCAACCCAATTTTATACATAGTATCTCACTTTTCTATACTTATTTGAACACACAAAAGATACACCATATCACAAATTTTTCAATCCGAGGAAGGGTAATGAGCACGACAAGTTTATGATATTCAAAGTATGAGTTTAAATCTATAGTTTTTCTCCATTGCTATAAGGGTTGTACAATACCTCAGTAGAGTCAATTCAGGAGCACAAACATTTATTTTCTTCCACTGTGCCTGGACAATACTCTGGCGAAGTCTCTTACTTCACCTGCCTACGTAGGAACTTTGTCACTCCTTTCATCCTTTATTTATTTATGTAATAGAACTATGCATCATCATTTATTATTTTTGATGGGAGGAAGAGGGATCAAAAATTATTGAGAGTAGAGGAGGTTTCCTCTTCATAGAATTATTTTAAGACCTTTGATATTGGTTTTCTCTCTCCTTTTTTAGATCTTCCCCTCATCTCTTCTCTACTAGATTGGAAAAGTGTTAACACACAAGTAGATTTACACCAAGTTAAGTATTTCCTACACTAGCATAGGAACGCGTCTAATAAGTTTCCTCAAGGTTCTCCTATGGGAATAATCTTGTTTTCCATTTGGACTTATCTCAACCTATGGAATTTTCAAAACAATGAAGGAGAAAAAATAGATAGCCAAGCATTGTGGTCGTCACACTCTTAATTCATCACACTAGTACTTCCTTTGGGCCATGCAATTTTAGCCACAAGTCTTATTTGTGTATAATGACCAATACACATGAAAAAACATGACATGACTAACACAAGACTCTTACAACTGACACAAACGAAAGAAAAGAAATAAAATATGCAAAAAAAATTGTAAAGGAATTTCAGTTCATAGTTTCTACAGGAAATAATGTTTCAAATCTCGGTCATTCACGAGAAAGGGTTCAATACTCCCATATAAATATTTTATTTTTAAGGTGTTACGACTGATATTTTCTTCAAAAAAAAATGGCCCAATCCACAATGGTTGGAACTTTGTTTGTTTACCTTTGTCTTTGTGGGGTTTATCCCACTTCAGAACCAGGTTACCCACATCAAAGCTCTTAGCCCCTGTGGATTTTTTATCAAACTAGTTCTTTACACAATTCTAACGCATGAAAAATTAGTCTTTTACCTTGAGCCTTTCTTCATCAATTTTGAGTAAAGTGTCTATTGTGCTTTGAACTAGAAGGCAAGGCCTGCCTTGTGACTCTTGGGAGAGTTGCAAGGCTAGAAGATACGGGCTCGAAGGCAAGATAACTTATTTACCATAAACTATAAAGTATGGTGAGGTTCTAAAGGAAGGATTTGGAGTTACATGGTCATCCCAGAGTGCATTGGTGAAAGATTTATGCCAGTTCCTTTTCTCATTGAATATGTTTTTCTTTATTATGCAGATAAGATTTTTATTTTTCGATTCAGCAAACCATTTCCCTACGAATAATAATTAGATGCATGCTTCAATACAATTCCATTTTCTAATGTGAAATTATAAAGTTTTAATGATGAAAAGTACATCGCATTATCAAAGACAAGTGACATAGGAACACCAAACTTGGTTATAACATTTTATTGCATGAAGTGGATTCCTTCCTAGTCATTTACTTTTCTAAGAGGAACTTCTTCTCACCACCAAGTGAAGTAATCGGTTTTTGTTAGAATATATCGGTGTCTCTTTAACAAATGAGGGAAGATTTCTTTGATAACATATAGGCCCCATTGTTGGAATGGTTCCTCAAATGCTACTAGTAGTAGTGGGGCAGATGACCTCTGATCATGACCAACGCATCCCTTACAAGCTTGACACTTGCAGACATAGGCATGAGCATACTTAAATAGAGTGGGCCAATAATAACCAACCCTCATTTCTTTATGTGTTGTAGTGTTTCTCGCATAGTTTCCACCTGTCAATCCATCATGTAAATATTTAAAGACCTTCTTTGTATCCTGTGTCTCAAGGAATCTCAGCAGGACACCATTGTGATGCTTCCGAAAAATCACTTTGTGGACTAATTGAGAAGGTAGAGACTTTAAATGGATTTCCATTTTCTATTTATTTGATAAGTGCATGGGCAAGGTTCCAAGTTCTAGAAATTTCCATAAATATGCATACCATGGAATTATAGACATGGACTGAGGAACATGCTCAATATTGTAAATTTCTATCTCCTCCTCCCATCCTAAAAGATATTTCTTAGGAGCGTCTTTTACTTCAGTTGCTAGCTTGAAAAGGACATGACCCTTTGTGATATGAATTTTTCTAAACTCCATATTATGTTCTTGTAAGTAGGTCATCCAATTAGCCATCTTCTCACCTAGCTCCTGTTGCACGAACTGTGTTCTTACCATTGGATGAGGTACAAAAATTATCTTGTGAGCTTTCTATAGGTAGGGCCTAAAGTACTTAACTCCCTTGTATACCGCATATGCTTGTTTTTCAATGGCAGGGTAATTTAATTTATGCTCTTGTAGACTAGTACTCATAAAGGAGATAGGGCGTTCATTTCCTTCAACATCTTTCTAAGTTAACACAGTCAAAATCAACGAATCCAAAGAAAAGGTATAGAGCAAGAAATATTTGCCATAATATGGATTTAATAATGCATGTGCATAGGAAATAGCATACTTGATCTGAGCTAATATGTCCTTCTCCCATTCATCCCATTTGTATATTGCATCTTTCTTAATCATCTCTTGTATGGGCTTGACTATCTGAGCATAATAAAAGATGAATTTCCTCAAGAAATTCATTTTCCCTAAGAAAGACTGCATGGATTTATTGTTCACTGGAAACAAGATATGTGTGATATATTTGACCCTCTTATGATCAATCTTAATTCCGTTATTAGTAATTATGTGCCCTAATAGGATCCCTTAAAACACATCGAAGATGCTCTTCTTGGGATTAAGGGAAATCCCATACTTCTGACACCACTCAAATATTTGTTTCAGATAATGTACGTGATCTAGTTTTTTCTTGGAAAACAAACTAACATCATCCAAATAAACAAAAACACTCTAACATATAAGGGCACTGAAGTCGATGTCAATAACTCACTATAAATTAGCATCAGCATTGATAATACCAAATGCAATCCTCTTGAAATAAAATGCTCCCCATTTGGTTATGAAGGTAATTTTCAATTGGTCGGGTTTCGTTACTAGCACTTGATTATCAGAAAAAACATCTAGTAGAAAAAACTTTCAGACCCATATATTTTCTAGAGTATTTGCTCCATGGATGGCACTGGCTAGTTATCTTTGTCAGAATCCCTATTAAGGTTGAATAAATATACACATAATCTTATCTCTCTATATTTATTTCTGACTGGAACCATATTGGAAACCCACGTAGAATGTATAAATTTAAATATGATTTGATAATCCAACAGCTTTCTCAATTCCTTTTGCATAAGGGGTTCCAGTGTTGGATGAACTTTCTATAGTTTCTGTTGGAATGGTTTCACCCCTTATTTTATAGGGATGATGTGATGGATAATACGAGTGAAATAAGTCTTGAAATATTCGTATGTCCATGCGAAAACATCATGGTATTGTTTTAATAAGTGGATAAACCCTTTTCATTCTTGTTTAGAACAACAAGTACTGAGGTTCACATACTTCAGATCTTCAGGAGTTCCTAGATTGACTTTTTCATATGCTAACTTTTAACTATGTGTCTTTTTTTGGTTGGCCCTCTAAATTGGCTTTGCATGTCATATAACTTCTCTAAGGACACCACACCTTTAGGCATAGTGTTTCCTTTAATTACATTGGATACTTCCTGCAGAGCATAATCGTTCCCATCCTCATCTATGGTAGCCTCTTTGAATATCTTAGCATTAGCCATAAAGTGCAGTATCTGTTGATCATCATTGAAAATGCGTAAGTCAATGACTATTATGAAACCAACACCAAAAATAGAAGAAAAGAGAGATCAACGCCTTAGAAATATCAACTTCGAGGAAGAAACCTCCAATACATTACATAAATGAACAATTCTAGGATGATACAAATGACCAAAACCTCCTTCTATATATATGAATCCATGGGCCCACAATATAATCCCAGCCGACCTAACAATAATAATGTAAGAGCACAATAATAACAATATTGGGGTTACAAGGGTACAAAAATAACAATAAGGGGGCTACACTAATAAAAATAAGGGACTAAACTAGTAATATAAGGACCTAACATACCCCTCTCCTTCAAAAAAGTGTTGTCCTAAACGCTTGAGTAGCCCTAGGTGCTTCTGTATAAAATTCTCATCCTCCCATGTAGAATCTTCAGTGGGTAAGCTCTTCCACTTGATGAGATACTCTGAAATTAATATATTTCGTAGCTGTCAAGTTCTTGTTTCCGTGACCGCTTGAGGTTCCAATATGATTTTTCCTTCCTCATCAAGTTCCGACAATATTGTTTGAACTGGAATATTTTCACCTATAACCTTCTTTAACCATGAAACATGGAAAACTGGATGCACTCGCGAAGAAGCAGGAATCTCCAATTTGTATGCCATAGTACCAATATTTTGCAACACTTTGTAAGGACCATAGTACTTTGGCGATAATTTATTATCCTTCTTAACTTTCTTGAGGGAAATTTTTTTGTATGGTTGTAGCCGTAAAAATACCCAGGCTCCTACATCAAAACTTCTCTCGCTTTGATGTTGATCTGCCTGTTGTTTCATTCGATTTTGTGCCAAATTTAGGTTATCCTTTAAGAGTTGGAGAACTTCTTGTTGATGCTCGATGTGATCTTCCACTGCTTGAACTTTAGAATTTTCTCTTAAAGATGATGTGATGGATGGTGGATGATATCTATAAAGTGCCATAAATGGGGTCATTTTTGCTGTAGTATGGAAGGAAGTGTTATACCACCATTCAGCGAGAGGTAACCACTTGACCCATTGTGTTTGTTTATCAAATACAAAACAACGAAGATATCCTTCCAAACATTTATTCACTATCTTAGTTTGACCATCGGATTGAGGATGATAAGATGAGCTATGAGCGAATTGAGTACCCAAACCAGAAAATAACTCCATCCAAAAATTTCCAATAAAAATGGGATCTTTGTCGCTCACAATAATCTTTCGGTTTCCATGCAGCTTTTGAATTGTGTCCATGAATCTAGTAGCACCTGTACTTGCTTTAAATGGATGAGATAATACACAAAAGTGTTCATACTTGGTAATTCTATCAACTACCACCATGATGACACACTTTCCTTCAGAATTAGGTAAACCTGTGATAAAATCCATTGAAATCTCCTCCCAACGTTGACCTGGAATGGATAAAGGTTGTAGAAGACTCGGGGTCTTAATTGTCTCAACTTTATTTTGGTGGCAAACCATTCCGCCACAAAATTTTGAATATCAAATTTAAGGTCATCCCAAAAAATTCTTTCCTCACCCTATAGTAAGTTTTTAAAAATCCTGAGTGTCCTCCTAAAGGAGAAGTGTGCAATTCCAAAAGAATATTTTGTTTCAGTTGAGAATTCTTACAAAGATATAAGCAATCTTTGTACCATAAGGAATATTTTTTCCAACTAAATGTATCAGATGTACTAGGATCTTGTTGCAAATTTTGAATGAGTTTCCACACTTCTTCGTCCTTCTTCCAATCATCCCTTGCTTCAATTATCCAATCTGGTTCGATAGTATAAATGGCACAAATCAATACTTCCACCTCTTCATTCTTTCTTGAGAGTGCATCTACAACAACATTTAGCTTCCCTTTTTTGTAGATTATTTCAAAGTCATAACCCAACATCTTTGTGACCCATTTTTGCTGCTTTTCTGAAGATAGTCTTTGTTCCGAAAAGTGTTTAAGACTATCATGATCAGTTTTTACCTTGAAATGTCTTCCCTTTAGGTAAGGTCGCCATTTCTTTAGTGCATGTAGTATTTCTAACATTTCCTTCTCATAAATATCTTTTTGTAAATACTTTCCTTTGATTGGACGACTTTCAAAAGCAATGGGTCTTCCTTCTTGCATTAAAACAACACCAATTCCATTTCATGAGGCATCACATTCCACAATAAAGGTTGTTACACCATTTTTTGGTCATCTAACCTATTATTATTAGATGAACCCAAGTACACCATGTAAGACCAATTTTACCCTAAGTAAAATTGCTTTCACCACGTGAAATAACTTATTCATTTATATTTCCCGGTCATATTTAACCCAAAACAAGGAAATTAATTAAATAAATCCTTATTTATTTAATTATTTCCTAAGAATAAGTTATTTAAATCATTATTTAAATAATATTCTTAGTTGAATTTGACTAAATCACATATAAATAATTAAATAAACCATTATTTAGTTAATTATATTCCTATAATTTCCCTAAAATAATAAATAAATCATTTATTTATTTGTTATTTATAAATAAAGGAATTGACCCAAGTCAAAAATCATTTTCCCTCCAACAAATATAATAAAATATTCCTAAAGGGTGATTCTAGAATTCGATTAATAATATTTTATTCATGCACTGAGTTCTAGAACGCCCCAATATTTTGTTATAAAGAGAAGGGTTTTCCCCATTCATTAGTCACCTCCATTACATTAGATCACTCTGGATCTATACTAGGTCACATTTTCCATTTTTTGCATTGTGAGCTCCCATTGAGTTCTATGTTTGTCTGGGTCTTCTACAACAACAAGAGAGAGGAATTTTAGATTTGAAACGCTGAGGACTTTCAAGAACCCATCCCATTGAGGAGAACTAGAAAACAACTTTCTTGTTTTCCTCTCAGGTGCCCCCTTTTTAATATAATAGAAAAATTATTTCAAATACATTGTTCTTGTCTTGTCTATTGGATGCATGGAGCCACATTTTACTTTATCTGCTTAATATCTTTTATGCTTAGATATGGATTTGTGCAGCATTATTTGGATCACATAATTGCAGATTTAAAGATGTTTGGCAGCCATAATCGATGTTAGGGCTATTTTTTCTGCGTAGCTAAAGTGATCTTTACGACGAAAGATTCATACTAACAATTGGCGACTCCACTGGGGATCGAACACAGAATCTCTGGTTTCACAGACCAGAGATCAGATTTTGCGAGCCCTCCCCCGTGTGTAGGGGGAATTTGGGTGTATTTGTATCTCATGTACTAAACTATTATTGTATAATTCCTTACGGTTATTCCAGGCACAGCATGTATGTGGGATTCATCATTCTATTTTTCTGGCCCTTATTTACGCCAGCATATTCTTCATGGTTTGGTTCCTTGTTTACTGGACTTCCTATTCTTTTTACTTTGTCTCGGCGGGCATAGGTATGCCTCCCCCGCCGCCTTTAGAATAGGTACCACTTCATAAACTAGAGACTTGTTGCACCTGTAAGTCTCATCTCCTCAGGGACTAGTCCTTTAGCATATTAGACTACCTTACATTCCTCTCTCTCACTTCCCTCTTACTGTCTAGTGATTGAGTTCTTACAACGTACTTCGGTCATACGATTTGCTCCTAACACTCGTATGTTGGGGGTCAATCTGTTACACCATTTTTTGGTCATCTAACCTATTATTATTAGATGAACCCAAGTACACCATGCAAGACCAATTTTACCCTAAGTAAAATTGCTTTCACCACATGAAATAACTTATTCATTTATATTTCCCGGTCATATTTAACCCAAAACAAGGAAATTAACTAAATAAATTCTTATTTATTTAATTATTTCCTAAGAATAAGTTATTTAAATCATCATTTAAATAATATTCTTAGTTAAATTTGACTAAATCACATATAAATAATTAAATAAACCATTATTTATTTAATTATATTCCCATCATTTCCCTAAAATAATAAATAAATCATTTATTTATTTCTTATTTATAAATAAATGAATTGACCCAAGTCAAAAATCCTTTTCCCTCCAACAAATATAATAAAATATTCCTAAAGGGTGATTCTAGAATTCGATTAATAATATTTTATTCATGCACTGAGTTCTACAACACCCCAATATTTTGTTATAAATAGAAGGGTTTTGCCCATTCATTAATCACCTCCATTGCATTAGATCACTCTGGATCTATACTAGGTCACATTTTCCATTTTTTGCATTGTGAGCTCCCATAGAGTTCTATGTTTGTCTGGGTCTTCTACAACAACAAGAGAGAGGAATTTTAGATCTAAAACGCTGAGGACTTTCAAGAACCCATCCCATTGAGGAGAACCGGAAGACACCTTTCTTGTTTTCCTCTCAGGTGCCCCCTTTTTAATATAATATAAAAATTCTTTCAAATACATTGTTCTTGTCTTGTCTATTGGATGCATGGAGCCACATTTTACTTTATATGCTTAATATCTTTTATGCTTAGATCTGGATTTGTGCAGCATTATTTGGATCACCTAATTGCATATTTAAAGATGTTTGGCAGCCATAATCGATGTTAGGGCTATTTTTTATGTGTAGCTAAAGTGATCTTTTACGACAAAAGATTCATACTAACAAAGGATTTTCTGAAGTCTGTCGTAGCTAAGATCGGTGCTAGGCACATTTCCTCTTTAAGATGTTCAAAGGCCTTAGTTTCTTCACGAGTCCATGAAAATTCATATTTCTTCAATAAGTTTGTTAGAGGTGCTGATATTCTCCCATAATTCTTAACAAAATTGCGATAATACCCTGTTACCCCGAGAAATCCTCGCAACTTCTTTATGGTTGTGGGGACTTTCCATTCCTTAATGGTTTTAATTTTGTTAGGGTCTACTTTAACACCCTCGTGAGATACAATATGACCCAGATATTCCACCTCTTGTACTCCAAAGAAACATTTGGATTTTTTTGCATATAATTGTTTCTCCCGTAATAGTTTGAGCACCCTGTCAACATGTTCAACATGATCCTTCCAAGACCTGCTGTAGATTAGTATATCATCAAAAAATACTAGCACAAATTTTCTAAGGAAGGGTTTGAAAATGGAATTCATCAACCCTTGAAATGTAGAGGGTGCATTGGTAAGGCCAAAAGGCATGACCAAAAATTCATAATGACCCTCATGAGTTCGAAATGTTGTTTTCGGAATATCTTCAGTATTAATTCTAATTTGATGTTATCCTAAACGAAGGTCCAACTTGGTAAAATAAATTGCTCCATGTAATTCATCCAATAATTCATCAATCACTCTCAGATGCGGGTGCAGAGGAAAGATACTAATGTGATGGGATGGGGGTGCAGCACGGCAAGGAGACACCTACCCCCCCACAAGATGGTTGGTGAACAGCATTTAACGTTGGCAGCATTTGGTTTAATGGCATTTAATCTTGGCACTGGTTACAATCTCTCCTCCGATATTCGATACAATTTCGCGTGGGGCGACATGGCTCGGCTCTTGGCTTCTATTAATGGTGGTTTATTGCAGGGGGTCCTTCGAGACAAGGTCATTTGGATTGATAATATGGAGAGCTGCAATTGTTCGGCTTGCTCTCCCTTGCATGTTACTCAATGGTGCACCCTAGATGCAGAATTTGCAACTGTGCGCATGGCAATCAGTAAGCGAAGCAGGTTGAATTGTTGTTTGGTTTTTGGGGACAATTTCCACTTCTCCCACTCCGGTTCCTGCATGCTCACTTCTGTCTCCCTCCTTTTTATTCCTCCTCCATCCTCTGTCAATCCTATGCCTCCTCTGTTTCCTGTTTCCTCCAGCGTTTTTGAGAACATGCCTCGCCTTAGGCATAGGATGAGGTGTCGAAGAGGCACCTGCAGACGTCTGCCTCAGCGTTCTCCCTCCACCTCCAGCACCTCTTCTGAATTTGCCTCTCATTCGAATAGCCATCCTGGTCTTCAGCATGGCCGTCTGCTCTATTCGGGTCGTCGCTTGGGCTCTCCCATTCCTCTGTTTCCCCCTGCTCAGACCCACACTGCGCACTTCTCTTTTAACTGTTCGCTTAATCGCCCCAAGGTCACTGCCTCCATCACCGTTGTCTTCCGCGAAGAGCCTCTGGAGGAAGCTACTATTTCTCCTCAGGCGGGACTGTTCATCGCTGCGACCCATTCCTCGGGTCCTCCTATTGGGTCTTTGCACCCTGCGAGCTTGGTTCTGCAGGGTCAGTCAGGCCAGCATTTGCAGGGTCACACGAGCTAGGTTTTGTAGGGTCAGAAAAATGGGATTCAGGACATGGACATTGTGCAAGGCAACAAGGGGCAAGTGAGCGAGGCACAGGTGACTCCACCACCCTCCAAGCAGGTGGTCACTTCCACTGAGGACCTGTACATGGTTGATGGGGAACCAGACGAGCTCTGGTGCAGAGTCGTGGAAGTGCCTCCTAATGAGTAGCACCGCCCTCTCTATTTGGAATTTCTGTTCTAATTCGGCCCTAACTATCGGGCTTGTTTTTGTGTTCTTAGTTCTGTTACAGCCCTTACTCTCGGGCTTGTTTTTGAATTTTGATGTAGTAACAGTTCATACTTCTGTTTTTGATAGCTATGGCTTCCAGAAACAAAACCTTATGTCTCCCCTGCGCGGGTTTTCTCAAGAATTTCGCTAATGGTTGGTTTCCCTCCTGAAGGGCAGTATACATCACTGGTTTTTTTGGTTAAGTTTGCCACATACTTTGGCATAGTTCTGGCTTCGGCCCGCTGTACATTTTTACTCTGTTAATAGAATACTTTTACTTAGAAAAAAAAAATTAATAATTCATCAATCACAGGAATGGGAAATTTATCTTTAATGGTGAACTTATTGAGCTCCCTATAATCCGGACACATGCGTGATGATCCATCCTTCTTTTGCACCAATACTACCGGAGCAGAGAAAGAACTTTGACTAGGTTGAATTATGCCATCCTCTAACATTTATGCAAGCATACGTTCAATTTTTCTCTTTTGGACATAAGGATATCTATAAGGCTTGATGTTTGGAGGAACAATTTCTGGAATCAAATGAATAGCATGATCATGATCACAAATAGGTGGGATTCCTTTGGGAGTTTCGAACACCTTGGAATGATTATCTAAGACTTTTTAGAGATCTGCAAAAATAGATGATTTTGATGTTGGAACTTCTAGTAGGCGTAATTGTGAAATTACGCCTCATTATTATTTCTTCAGAAGCTTTGTCATGACATTAGAGCTTATTATCTTTCCTGGCTTCCCTGCGATACTCCATAATTCGAATTCCTTTCCTTCTGAAAAAAATTTCAAGAAAATTTCTTGAAAATTAAAAGCTGCTGTCCCCAAATATTGTAACCATTGTATTCCTAATACAACATCAGCACCTCCCATTGGAATGGAAAGCATTGGACTATTCAATACATATTACCCCATGGTTAGCTTGATATTATGGCATTTTCTAGAGCAATTTATAGTTCCTCCATTTGCAACCATCACTTCACATTGTAGTGCTGGGTATAGGAAACAATTCAATACCTTGGCTATCTTACAATGAATAAAATTATGGGTACTACCTGAATCAATCAACACTATTACCTTTTTCTTCTTGATATTTCCTGTTATCTTGAGAGTTTGAGGAGTGGTAATTCCTGCCAATGCATTACACAATATGGCGGGACTTATTTCTTCCTCTTATAGGGTTGGTTCATGGTGTATATCCTCTTCTTTTGAAGATTCTTGTTCATTTTATTCTTCCTCTTCACAATCTATGTAAATAATTTCTTCTCAATACTCTTATGACCTTTAGTGTATGTGCAATCACAACTGTAGCAAAGCCCTTTTTCTCTTTTTTTCTTCCAATTGTTGTGGTGTCAACCTTGTAGGTTGTGGAAGTCTAGGAGTAGCAACACTTCCATCTTTATATATTTGAGTGGTAGGCTTCCTTGTCGCCATAATCTTACATTCAATTTTTCTTGCCAACCTAAATGTCTTTTCCAATGAATCAGGTTCCCAAACGTGAACTTCATGTTGGGTGTTATCCTTTAAAGTCCCTATGAAGACATCAATCATGTGTTCCTCTGGAATATCAGTTACCATTATATTCAATTTTTGGAAGTCCTCAATGTGCTCCACCACTGAACCCTTTTGTTTGAAATTTATCAATTGGCTAAAGAAGGTGTTGATTTTTGTATCCTCATAATATGCTATCATTTCCTACATAAAAATTGACGAAGTGAAAATTTTTTTACGGGAGAAAATCCATCAATACCATACAAATGTATTTTTTTCTAAATGTAAAGTTTCAATGCGTACCTTTTGTGTTTTTTTCACATTATTGAGATCAAAATATTGCTCCATCTGTAGTATCCATGTTGCAGGAACCTTGCCATCAAACTTCCTCATATCCATCTTTAGAATATGGTGGTTCTTCCATCCAACATTAGAGTTTATGAAATAACGATTAACATTTATTTTTTTTGCATCATGAGTTTCCTCTACTATCGTTTCGTCATTAGGAAACATTTCTTGTATCAACTTTGCCAAACCTTCGATGTCTACTTTTAGATCATTCTTCATGTTTTCCATGTTGTCTTTCATTTTTTCATCAATCTTAGCTTCCATGTCATCCACCTTAGCTTCCACGCCAACTTCCATGTCATCCATCTTAGCTTCCAAACCATTCATCTTAGCTTCCATGCCTTTCTTCAAACCATCCATTTTAGTTTCTGCGTCTTTCTTCAAAACATCCATTTCATTTTTTGTTGCTCTTTACGATAGCGAAATTTGGTGCACTTGATCTTGTAATTTTGATATCTCAGGTTTCATTTCTTTGTCTTCATGAGTCATAGTAGATAATTTTGAAGGCTTAATGGGTGTTGAATTATTTTTAGGAAGAATTTTAGAACCCAATACTGATATCTATTCTTCAATATGCCCTTGGAATAAATTCAAACTGATTTTTTCAAACAAGACTTATGTAATTCGAAAAAAATACACACATTTTTCTTGCTTTTTAGGAGCTCGATATTGAAACTAAATTATCTCTATGATTTTGGATCTTCAATATCTGAAATTGGGCCTTGTAGTATCCCTCTGAATCTTCTTTCAAATTCCAAAGGTCTATCATATTCTTCAAGGAAAAGTTATGCCAAATCTCCCATAATGACCTAATTATGGATTTTTTCAGTAGATCGACCTTGTACGGTGTGCCACATGTCATTTTTTCCTCCTTTGGCTCTGAAATCGATACATAGGAAACTACTATCCGTGCACTTGCGGCCACTTTTTACAGAATTCCAATACAATGCTCAGAGAGAGATTTATGATGATTTTCCCATAGTCACCTCTTTGAGATGAAATTCAGGAGTCTGAAAAATCCCTAACTTCCACAGACTCTATCTCCGAAAATGTTTTAAATCAAGATCTGAAATTTTTCCACAACGTTCCTCAAGATTGCAGCTTCGCTCTGTAAAAATTTTAGCTTCTAAACCCTCATATAAAAAAATTTGTAACGACAATGCCATGATGACCTTCTTAGGTTAAATTCAAGAGCCTGCAAAAATCCCTAACTTGCACAGATCATATCTCCGAAAATATTGTGAACCAAGATCTAAAATTTTTCCACGACATTCCTCTGGATTTTGGCTTTTCTCTATAAAAATTTTAGCTTCTGAACCTTCGTATAAAAAAAAATTTAGCGAAAATTCCACAATGACATGTTTGGAGCCGCGAAACCCTAGAATCCAAAGCTCTGATACCAAATGTTATGAAACCAGCTCCAAAAATAGAAGAAAAGAGAGATCAATGCCTTATAAATATCCACTTTGAGGGGGAAACCTCCAATACATTACATAAATTAACAATTCTTGGATGATACGAATGACCAAAACATCCTTCTATATATAGGAGTCCATGGGCCTACAATATAATCCTAGCCGACCTAACAATAATAATGTAAGGGCACAATAATAACAATATTGGGGTTACAGAGGTGCAACAATAACTATAAGGGGGCTACACTAATAACAATAAGGGACTAAACTAGTAATATAGGGACCTACCAGTGACATTGTCAGGAACATATGGTTTATATACATTTTCAATAGAAAAACATTTTTCAATGTCAACATCCTAACGCCTAGATTTTCTAATGCATCTGTTGCAACATTTCTAACTCTAGGAATAGGAATAATGTTGAAATATTTTAAATTATTAATCAAATGCCATACCTCCTGTTGGTTGTTTTTAAGATGCGGTGAAACGCAGTGTATAGTATATTTTACCTGACAAGTGACCACCTCTAATTCGCCAATTACCTTAAGAATATCTACCTCCAGGTCAATAGATTTATTTAATCCAAGTATGAGTGCTTCATATTCGGCAGTATTATTGGTACACTTAAACTCCAAATGACATGAAAGGATATAGTTATTTTTGCATGGGATTGTAAGTATGCAATCGGCTCTAAATTCATCCTACATCTTTGAACCATAAAAATATAAATTCCAAACATTATGAGCTACTAAGCTACTTCATATATCTTTATTTGTAATAATATTATGTACATATATATTACATGATTCATTTGCACCAGCTGGAGAATAAGGAAGGAGCTCCAACTGTGTATCTAGTGGAATGGTTGATGGTTATGCCTGATAACACCCAAGGTAAATTTCAAGGAAACAATTCCCAAATATCATATCGGTGAAATCCATAGGCTCATTGTGGCCCTCAAGTGGTGTCACAATGTGTTTCATATATGGCTCACTATTCTTGCCCTTGTATGGAAGCAATAAATGTGACCAGTTTGTCGCAAAATACCCTCGTGTTTTTCTCTACCAGTCTTTGTTGAGGGGTGCACCATAGGCTTTTGGAATTTCCACAATCATATATTTATACATTGATTAACTCAGTCATATTCTGATAATCTGATAATCACATTCTTGAATTCACCAATAGCTTGGATGAGAGACTTATCCAGCTTAATAATTTGTGCATCGGTTTTGTCCCATTTAGCATTTATTTTCTTTGCAATAGATTATTGCATTATGTTTACAAATGCACCAAAATATACTAAAAAATTATGGATATTATAATTTAAATTTTGAATGTTAATAAAAATGAAGGGAAAAGAGTGTTATCTTCTAATGCTACAGCATTAACTACAAATTCGAGGGGACCATATGACTTACCAAACACCTTTTTAGAGGAAGAAGCTTTATCACCTCATGAAGGATGTTAAAATTCTTGGAAAATTAATTCACATTGGCATGCAATCCTTGCAAACTCATAGATGGAAATATTGGTGCATGTTATCTTCAAATATTCAATAATGTAATAATCAACTGTTTCACCTCTAGAAAGTTGTGTTGAAATTTCTAGAGGGGTAGCTTTATTTGACACTTCCAAAATGGTAGACTTACTTTTATTGCTGGAGGAAGTGTTCTTGGAATTAGTTTCAATTCCATACTTACCCTGTGTATTATGAGCAGGATTGACTGGTGGTGAGATCCTTCTCAACAATTTCTTTTTCAGTTTTTGTCTCATCACCTCCTTATCAGAAATAGGCCATTTTCTCCTTAAATTATATCGGTCATTTTATTTGGAGGAGGAGCCTCACTTTGTGGTGGTTCTTTAGAATTCTTCTTATTAGTGTGGTAGATACAATCAAATGTATTCATTGCATGTACGGTGCCTTTTTATTTCTTCATTCGCCGCAGGTTCATCTTCTTCTTTTGTTTGTTCTTCCTGCTCATCTGTTAATAATTAATCCACGATGTGTGCAGCCAGAGCATTCATGTTGTGGTTCCATTGTGGGCATGTATTTTCTGAGTGATATTCCTGATGGAAAGAACAATAATTGTCCATGCTAATAATTTTTACATTCAACACAACATTTGAGCTATGTGCAGAATTAGCAGGCTTATTGTTATTGTTATTGTTATTATTCCTTTGAAAAGGGAAGGAATTGGGAAGCTTTATACTAGTAGAAGTCTCACTTGATCATTTCTTTAGCTCTGAAATTTCATTAGTAAGTGTTTTCACCATCTTGTCAAGTTGTCAATATCTAATGAATCCTTTTCTTTAGCCTTACTGGAATAAGGTTGAGACTTCCCGCCAATTTCCTTAGAGTCCTTTGCTTCGTCAAAATTAGTAATGACTTTGATAGCATGCAAGTCCTTCTCAATGACGATAGCCTCTGCAAATTTTAATTCCAGTGTTCCTTTGCATCCCTTTTAACAAATTGGGAAATTCTATTGACAAAGGAAATTGTATAGTAATCAATAGTGATCGAATTGTGTGGTTGTGTGTGTAGGGTAAACTTATTCAATATATGATTGAACCTATGATTAAAATATTTCACTTTTTCCTTTTCCCCCATTTTATTATTTCCGAGCTATTTCAATAACATGGATGGAGTCCTTTCATCAGCGAATTTCTCTATAAATAAATTTTTAAACTCCCCCCAACTATGGATTGAATTTACAGGCAGATTATGGTACCATGTTGTTGCTCTACCTTCTAATGTATAAGGAAAAAATTGGCAAGCAACATCATTGTGCCTTACTTCCAACATCTATAGATGCATGTAGAAGCCATCAATGTGATCTTCTGCCTTTATCTTCTTATCTGGACCGAAATTTGATAACAACGTTTCTAGATGTCTAGGAATTTTATGAAGAATGTTTGGAAGAGAAAGAGGCTCTTGGGTCATCCAATCCAAGTTATGGTCGGACATGTTCTCGTCTTTGTGTTCCTCCTCCTTATCATAATCTGAGGAGAAATCTCTTTTGCCATCTAACCTGTCAGAAATAAAAATGTCATCCTCATACCCTTCGTTAATAAGTGGAAATTGATACAGCTACTATGTGTCTTTTGCGGACTCTGCTAAATTGTAATATTCCCAATTAGCCATGAGCTAGTTGGAATATTCAATTTTGTTTTACTGCTTTGTTTAAAGAATAAGAGGACAAAGGAGGTCCATAATTCTCCTTAATAATGAATAAATCAATGCCAAATGTGAAAGAGATAAATATTGGCAGCCTAATTAAGCACCCTTGGTGTGGAAAGGGGCTAGATCACTTGGACTGGGTCAACCTTGACCAAATCAACAACGTTGACATGGAGGAGTGTTCATCAATGAAAGACAACGCAGTTTCTGATGGGGATGCTTTGTGTGGAAGTAGTGCCATTATTGGATGGGGCTTAGGGTTTTCAAGCTCATATATTATTTAAGTAAGAGGATGGTAGCCATATTGATTATGTATTGGTATTTTATATTTCTGAATATATGGTCTATTGAGACATATAGCTTTCTTTGGCTGTTTAGCTAATATTGCAGTGTTGTTTAGCACAGGGTGTTCCCGATAGGGAATCCCACATATTTCCTTGAGAGGCCTCTTGGAAGAGCTTTGCACTACATTCCACTATCATGAATTTGGCCAATGCTTCAGTCTTAATGTACAGCGCAATTCCTGTTGAGGATTTGTGTGTGTGTTGCAGGGCAAAAATTGTGGAGGTTTGATTTGGGAGATTTCTGAGCTAGATCTCATTGGAGGGAGGTTCCTTTCTCTTTGGAGGATAGTGAAGAAGGCCCTTGAGCTTTATTGGCACATTTGGCATCATTTCATAGCATATTTATCCCCTACAGTGTAGTTCTAGTCCATGATTGCGTTATTTTAGTGAGATGTTGCAGTGGGCAACCCAAAAAGGGTCGAAAATCCAAAGTTAAAATCTTGCCAAACCATTTCTAGGTTTTTTTTGGGTTTTATTATCAGAATCTGTGGCTTAAATATTGGATTATTCTAAACACTCTAACATCCTTCTGCACATGGTTCTTCTCCTCAATAGCAGTAGTTTCCAGCAGCAATAGCAGTAGCAGCACAACATTTCTAGTGCTTGGTTTCTTTAGTGTATTTCATCCATCTTATGGCTTGAGTGCATTCCTTTTGGAGCACTGTGTACTTTCATGTTATGTTGATTTATAATGATATGGCTCAGTTTTTTTCTGCCCATATGTTTGATGTTTTGATGTATTCTGGAATTTTTCCAGTTCTACATGTTTAGTTCTTATTTTACCATAGTTGGAATTGTGCAAATGTTCTATATTCCTGCTTTTCCCATTTGGGAATATTATAGTGGTATCAGAGCATAATCTTGGCACAGCCTATGCATATTGAAAAGAAAATATGTCATCTGAAGAAGGAGATCCTCTTACTAATAGAGAGAAGAGGTATCAAAGAAGTAGACATCGGAAGTTTGATTATACAAATGAAAAAGAAGACAAGGGTGAAACTCCTTTATCTGGAGGTGAAGATGAAGAGAAGGAGTTCCCTAAGATCCTTCTTAGAGCCATGCAAAACATTGCTAGATAAATCAAGAGGATGAGAATGGATATATTCAAGGAATCCCCTAAAGGATTTCATCATGGTGAAGGCTCTGGCATGTCTCATCACTAGAATGATCAACCAGTGCAGCAACCACAAGTTTCCCAACGCTCTACAATGCCTACATTCTTGGCTATGGGAAATGAATGGTTTCAAGAGCAAGAATCCCTTGAAGACTATTTTATGGAGTATGAATCTCAAACTCAGATATTCAAGGACCACTTGATTTTTCAGGAGTTTTTTCAAATCAAGGACAATAGAAGACCAAGGCATCACAATAGAAGTGGTGGATTCATTCAAAATCATGATCGACACCACACTATGGGAAAATTTTTCTTACCCAAATTTGATGGGTCATCCAAGTGCACTGCCAAATCATGGATAGAGAAACTTGACATCTACTTTCTGTTGAACAAGGTTCCAGAAATGGAGGCCATTAAGATTGCAGCACTACACCTTGAGGGTGAAGCACATGACTGGTGGTTCCATGGTTTGTCTACATTGGGTCATGCCAATGTGACTGCATATTCAGAGTTCACTAGAAGGCTGGTGGAAAGGTTTGATATAAGATATCTTGAAGCACCATTCATGAGCCTTGCAAAGCTAAAACAATCAAGTTATCCAGAAACTTACATTTCTGAATTCTTAAGACTTTCTATTATGGTTCCTAATTTATCTGCAGAAAGAAGGGTGTATATGTTCATTGATGGGTTATATGAACCTCTTCATGTGTTTTTTAAGTCTACCAAGCCCACTACCCTACAAGATGCCATTGAAAGGGATAGAGACCTTCAAGATGCCTTGCCAAAAGCAAAGGAAACATTTTAGCATAAGCCCTCTTTTCCATCAAAGGGAAAAGAAGAAAAGGCTACTCTTTCAAAGGACAGCCAAAATAAAAAACCTCTTGATAATAATGTCCAAAGATATTTGAGGAGGAGGAATCTTTTCTTCACATGTCAAGAATCTTGGGCACCCATACATAGATGTGCAGCAGGAAAGGCACACTACATAGAGGTCTTCTCAGATGATGAGGAGGAAGAAGAAGATTAACCAAGAAGAGGTCACAGCGCTGACACTGCAAGAGATGAACCAACACCATCAGGAGATGGGAATGGAGCATTTTCTCCTATTGGAGGGGCTCTTGCATCATTGAGAGGAGTACCTAAGTACTTGACCTTAAGAATTCAAGGTTCCATCTTGAATCAGAGGGTTTCTATTTTTGTTGATAGTGGGGCCACCCACAATTTTATTGATGCCCAACTAGTGAAAAGGAGGGCAATACCCACTGATGAATTTGAGGGATTTTCTGTTTGGTCCCAGGAGATAAAACTATGAAATGCATGCATTATGTTCCATCATTATCAATCACCATGGGAACATATACATTGACTGATCATTTCTTTGTGGTTGACATACGTCACACCAATGTGATATTGGGTGTTCAATGGTTGATTACTTTGGGGAAATTCACCACTGATTGGGAGACTTTGCAGATGGAATGGGTGGATAGAAAGAGTGGAAAAACTCAAATGACCAAAGGCATGCACACATATCCCTCACATACAAGTTCCACACAGAAATTAGAGATGGATTTGCACAGTGGAAACAAGGACCTTACAGTCCCATCTATTATGCTTATGATATTTTTGCATGGGACACTATTATTTAGTGGAAAACCACCTGCAAGGCCACCTGATTCAGATTTGGTGAGAGATGCCTCACAGCATGATGCTCCAAGAATAGATCCAGGAGGGATGGGAGCATTAGAAGACCATGATACAGCGCTAAGAGTCTTAGGTAGACTCAAGGAGGAGGGAGACATTCTCCCAACATCATCATTACCCACTCTCATTTCAGATTATGCGTTGTGGGAGGAGAAGCATGGAAGGAATGACCTTCCAACATGTACCTTTGATATAGGAGATGTCAAGGAGGAGAGCAACCATATGACAAATTTCCTTTGTGATATATCATCAGTGTTGTCACTATGGAAGATTGATCCATATTGGAAATCCCAACTGTTGGTGGATTATGCCAAGGATCTTTTCACATGCATGATACTTGATGACCAGCTACATGAAGAGGGCTATTCATTCCAAGAAGGAGTCATCTATTATCATGGTAGGATCTCCTTATCTAGAGCCTCCAAGCTCAAGGAGTAGTTGCTACAAAGGGCTTATGAAGAGTTATTTTTCAGCCATACTTATTCCATGAAGGCCTACAACACTATCATGGGAAGCTACATTTGGAAGGGCTTTGAAGAGGAACTGTATCATCATTTTCAAAGATGCATGAACCATGTGGAGTTGGAAGAGAGACATGACTCTATGAAGGAGTTAATTCAGCCACCTCTTTCCTCTTTTGGAATGAGAGGAGATATATCTATGCACCACTCCATTTGTATGAGGATAAATTTTGGTGAAGAATATGCTTATGTACATAATGTTTTATTTGATGAACATATGCATTATTTTACCATGTATATGCAGGCCATAGCTCCAAGGAGGAGTATTATTCCATATAAAATTCATGGCCAACTTTGGGCGATAAAAATTTCTGAACATGGCCACTCCCTTGAAGATCATAGGGAGATTTTGTATCATTGTGGGTGCATTCCAAAAGAACTAAACATATCTCACACATTTAGCCATGGTGAGATGACTTGCGCAGAAAGTAAGTGGTAGGGAAACCACTTACCACATCATTATCTGAGGCAGTCAGGAGATTCACTGTGATGGTTCCACATGTGGGACTATGACCCACCTCCATATGCACAAATTTATGTTTGTATGTACTTATTTTTTATCCCATACATTGATTATGTACTTGTACTTTTTATGGGAATGTTTGGAGGGAGGATGGGAGGAATGTATGTGCCCTATGGGAGAGAGATTCTCCATGTTCATTATGCTACATGTTTCAGGGAGAACATTGGGCAAACCATGTTTTTTTCATGTGAACTTTTGTCTCCTTATGGGATGGATTATTTACATCTCATGAGATCTTTGGAGGAGAAATTCATGGAGGGATGGATTGGTGAACACTTAGCTTATGAGGGAAGCTTATCACATGTTGGTGTCAGCAATAGAGAAGGAGAA
Source organism: Pinus albicaulis (assembly GCA_034641835.2). NCBI lineage: Eukaryota > Viridiplantae > Streptophyta > Pinopsida > Pinales > Pinaceae > Pinus > Pinus albicaulis. The sequence continues at coordinate 709,248,936 of CM076577.1, forward strand.
GAGTTGCAGCACTCACCTTATCATTTGCTTGAGGACAAAAAACATTTGGGAAGGGAGGACTGTAATATTCCCAATTAGCCAATTTTGTTTTATTGCTTTGTTTAAAGAATAAGAGGACAAAGGAGGTCCATAATTATCCTTAATAATGAATAAATCAATGCCAAATGTGAAAGAGATAAATCTTGGCAGCCTAATTAAGCATCCTTGGTGTGGAAAGGGGCTGGATCACTTTGACTGGGTCAATCTTGACCAAATCAACATCATTTTCATGGAGGAGTGGTCATCAGTGAAAGACAGCGCAGTTTTAGATGGAGATGCTTTGTGTGGAAGTAGTGCCATTATTGGATGGGGCTTAGGGTTTGCAAGCTCATATCTTATTTAAGGAAGAAGATGGTAGCCATATTGATTATGTATGGTATTTTATATTTTTTAATATATGGTCTATTTAGACATATAGCTTTCTTTGGTTGTTTAGTTAAGATTGCAGTGTCATTTAGCACAGGGTATTCCTGATCGGGAATCCCACCTCTTTCCTTGAGAGGCCTCTTAGAAGAGCTTTGCACTACATTCCACTATCATTCATTTGGCCAAGGCTTCAGTCTTAATGTACAGCACAGTTCCTGATGAGGATTTGTGTGTGTGTTGCAGGGCAGTAGTTGTGGAGGTTTGATTTGGGAGATTTATGAGCTAGATCTCATTGGAGGGATGTTCCTTTCCCTTTAGAGGATAGTGAAGAAGGCCCTGGAGCTTTATTGGCACATTTGGCATCAGGACATAGCATATTTCTCCCCTACAGCGCAGTTTCAATCCATGACTACGTTATTTTAGTGAGATGTTGCAGTGAGCAACCCAAAAAGGGCTGAAAATCCAAAGTTACAATCTTGCCAAACCATTTCTGGGTTTTTCTGGGTTTTTTGAGTAGAATCCGTGGTTAAAATATCGAATTATTCTGATCAAAATAATAGCCTTTTGCACATGGTTCTTATCCTTATTAGCAGTAGTTTCCAACAGTAGCAGCACAACATTTCCAGTGCTTGGTTTCTTTAGTGTATTTCAGCCATCTTGTGGCTTGAGTACATTCCTTTTAAAGCACTGTGTACTTTCATGTTATGTTGATGTATAATGATATGGCTCAATTGTTTTCTTCCCATATGTATGATGTTTTGATGTATTCTGGCATTTTTCCAGTTCTACATGTTTAGTTCTTATTTTACCGTAGTTGGAATTGTACAAATGTTCTATATTCCTACTTTTCCCATTTTGGAATATTACATAAATCTTCAGGAGTATAAAACACTAAATCTTTCAGTGTCGAAATTAATATATCAGTACCAGTTGCTTCTTTCTTCTTCAGAAAATGCAGGAGATCCTATGCTCCTAGAATTAAACTGATAGCCTTTTCCAACCAATGGGTTATAGGTCGAATCACCTAGATTTTGTCATAATTAACCTCGCAAGTTGATTATGGGCCAAGCTGATAAGATCCTCCTACATTAGGAATAATATTCAGAGTGGTGCTCGGGATGTTTCTACCTTGTCTTGAAGAAGAATGATTTGGCTATGTGGAGTTATCAGCCATAAAATACTGGCAGCCCTCCTTCTAGCGCCAGAATGGTAACAGTGCTAGAAAACACACACATATAGGGGATCTACCTGATATAAGGTCTCAATTATACCTTACACTGTTTTTTGTAGGATTCACATCCGGAATACGACCTGGTTGTCGTTTAATTAAATATTTTACTTGGCTTTAACTATCAGAAAGAGAGAGAAGCACATATTTCCTATGCCACTTGTCTTTATAATGCGACTTACTTTTCATCATTAAAACTTTCTGATTTCGCATTAGAAAATGGAATTGTATTGAAACATGCATCTAATTATTATCCGTAGGGAAATGGTTTCGCAGAATCGACAAATAAAAATCTTACCTACATTTTAAGGAAAATCATCTTCTCTAAGCAAAGGAACTTGCATAAATATTTGATCAATGGAACTCCAAATCCTTCCTTGAGAACCTCATCCTACTTTTCAGTTTACTGCAAAGAATTTATCTTGCCTCTAAACATGTATCTCCCAGCCTTGCAACTCTCCCAAGAGTCACAAGATAGGCCTTGCCTTCTTGTTCAAATTAGGATAGACACTTTACTCAAACTTGAGGAAGAAAGGCTCAAGGCCAAAGATATATTTGTCATGCATTAGATATTGGAGCAACCTATATCCATATTAAATCATACTTTTGAGCTTATCAATGTACATCTTGAGACTTGTAGAAATTGTTGAAACTTCATAAGCTAATATAGGACCTATTGAAGACACCTTAGAGTAGGTGATCTTGCAAAAATTTTCAAACACCATTAGATCTTTTGGAACAACTTGTAGAAGTCCTATTGAGCATACCTTGATTCGATAGCCTTTGGAGCATGCTTGTTTTCAAATAAGACAATAGAGACATTTTGATATTGTTAGTGAAAAATACTTGAAGGAGTAATGGAGGAAAAACAAGATACATCTTGTTGAAGCATCCTTTTTGAATGGAATACTTCTGAAGGACTATTGGAGAACATCCTTTGAAGCTAGCATCAAGAAGCTTGTTGAAGATATTGTGAATACATCTTGGGAAAGAATTATTGAAGACTTAAGTTGATATTGAAGGCACCCTTAGAGATAATGATGCATTGTTGAAGGCCCTCATGAAGTGACATTGAATAAAATTATATTTGGTATCATGAAGAGCTTTGAGGACTATTCCAGTTATTGCTAAATTTTTCATTAATGAGCTAAGATTTGGAGACCGATTAAGGGCATTATTGAAGGAAAATTTGAAGATATTTTCAAGGCTTGTTGTATAATTTTTGGGAGGACTTGAAGAACCATTCAACATACATTGAAGATATTTATAGGGTCGGTTCTCTAGAGGATAAGTGTCCTCAAAAATATCAGGTTAGAGCATGTTCCAAAAAAGAGGGTTGGTGCCCTAGAGGTTGGACCCTCGTGAAGTCCAAGTTGGTGCTTGGCAAATTATAAGTTGGATCCTGGTGGATTGAAATTTTGGTTTCTTCATCTATGGTTGGAGCCCTAAACATTATTGTACTTGATTTATTATAAATAAGAGGATTGGAGTCCTCATTATTTTTTATTAATAAAATTATTTATTCTATATTGCTCATTTTGTGTTCTATTTAAAGGTGATCTAAACCGGTAAAGTAACAATTGTAAAATAAATATTGGTTTAAACCCCCTCTCAGTATTTCCAACAAAAAATTGGAAAGATGGAAAGGTAATAACCATTTTTTCAATTAGTCATTTTGATTTGATTTCCAATCTAATTGTGGTTAGAAAAAAGGATGGATTGATTTCCTTGATCTCAATAATATCTCTCTCAAACATAAGTATGATTTTCTAAACATGGATATATTGTTATAGAAAGTCATAATGTTTTTAGTGATGTCTATGCTTGATGGATTCTCAAGATACAACCAAATATTGGTTGTTAATGAAGACAAACATAAGATAACATTCACCACTCCCTTAGGAAATTATGTTCGAATTCCATTTGGATTGAAAAGTGGAGGGGAAAATTTCTAAAGATAAATGGATCATGGATTCAAGGAAATTATTGTAAAAATCAAGGTTGATTATTAATATGATCTAAAAGTCTACTCTAAGTTGAAAATATTTAATTTATCACATTTAAAAAGATTTTTTGAAAGATGTATAATATATGGAATATCCCTTAACCCTAAAAAATGTTTGTTTCTAGTATCTGAAGGGAAGTTACTTGGACACGTTTTATGTGAAGAGGGAATATGCATAGATCCTAAAAGATTCATATATATAACAAATTTAAAGCCCCCAACAATTTTCAAGGTCGTTCAATCATGTTTTTGGAAGATAAACTTTGTCAGAATATTTGTGCTAGATTATGCTTCAATTGTCAACCTTACTAACAAGTTATTAAAGAAATACAAAATTTGAATGGATATATGATATAAAAAAAGTTTTCTTAAATATAAAATCAATGATTGATTGAACTCTAGTGCATATCGGCCTTGATTTGGAAAATATTTTATCTTGTACTCGTTTGCATTAGAACTAATAGAGATATAGTTTTGACTAAGAAGAAAGAATCAAAGGAAGAACATCCAATCTCATTTATGAGGAAATATTTGCAAGAGCATGAATGGAAATACTCCTTGTTGGAAAAAAAACATATGCATTAATAAAGGCTATTTCATACTTCATATACTATGTCTTGACATCTCATGTAATCATTTATGTACCTTATCCATCGCTCAAAATGATGTTGGCACGACAACTTAGAGAAGGAAGACAGGCTAATTAGTTAGCAAAACTATAAGAATATGATATTGAGATAAGGCCATTAAAAGTTGTAAAATGGAAAGGGTTATGTAAATTTATCAAGGAAATTAAATTAGTAAACATTGACTCACCCAATGGAAGATATCAGGATGATTCACTACTAAAATAATAACGGTACAAGGACATTATACTTTATTTGAAGTCAAGACAATTTCCAAATGGAATGACAAGGAAAAAACAACACTAAAAATGAAATCTAATATTTGTGTACTAGTATCTAGGATAATATTCATACAGAATCATGATGAAATTCTATTAATATGGCTTTCCCATTCTAAGACTATCAAACCTATCAAAGAAATGCATGAAAACTTATGTGGAGGGCACTCAGCTCAAACAATAACTTCTCATATAACTATCAAAAATGAATTCTATTAGCCTAAAAATTTTAGAGATGTATATTCTTTCATAAGAAAATGTATGGCGACAAAAAATTTCCTAGGGAAGGAAAAGAAAGTTGTTGTCCTCCTAAAGATGATCACAGTTGAAATCCTTTTTTTCCAGTGGAGTTTGGATGTTATTGGTCCCAAAAAATCAAAGTCAGGCACTAGACACACTTACATCATATCTGAAATAGATTATTTTACCAAGTGGAATGAAGCAATATTATTAGAGTAAGCCAACAGAGAGTATCTCATATAGTTTTTAAAGGAAAATCTTATTGCAAAGTGTGGTGTTCTAGAAAAAATAATTATATACAATGTGTCAATATTTATTAGTTCAAAGGTTACAAACTTCTACAATATTTTTGGAATAATAATAGGGAAATATTCTAATTACTATCCACAAGTTAATGGCTTAGTTGAATCAACAAATAAAACTTTAATACAAAAAATGAGGAAAATAGTTGTTGAAAATCAAATTAATTTGCATAAATAGTTGTTGAACGCTTTCTAGGATAGTAGGATCACACTATAAATTAGTACAAGCCAATCCCCAATTCATTTGGTAAATGGAAGGGATGCAATATTTCCTATATAGTTGTAACTTAATGCATTGGTTACAACAAATTAAATACTAGATGAAAAAGGAATTACACCCATGCAAACAAGAATTCAACGCTTGATTTAGTTAGAAGAAAAAATAGAGAAAACTTTCGGGAATATTAAAAGAAGACAACAAATAGTGACAAAATACTTCAATAAAAGAGCTACAAACAAAACCTTCTCCAAATTCCAGCTTGTTTCATTATGGAATAAATCCAAATAAAAATCCTCAATCCATACTAATTTTGATGTGTTATGGATTGGACCTTATCAAATAGAGAAATTCAATGATTTCAATTCATATATCTTTAAGGGTATGGATGATAAACTTTTAAATTTTTCATTCAATAGGAAACATCAAAATCATTTCTTCGTCTGACAATTTCCAAGCCCTATTTATATCATAAAAGCATAAAAATTTATATATATTCAACTTGTTTCATTCTCAAACTGTCCTTGTAAATTCAAGAGAAAACTGGACTCCATGCCTAATGGATTTAAGGATTTTTTGTTTTTTAGTAACCCATAGGGTGTCACTATTCCACAGTTGAAGTTAATATGTTGACCCATTTTCATATATCATTATCATCATCATTTATCCCTTACACTTCCCTTTTCTCTTGTTACGTCCCATAATTATTCATATTTCCAAAAGTTGCATGCGAAACTTTTCATGTTGAGTAATAGTCCCACACTTTGCACAATTTCTACTCCATAAATATCCCATCCTTCACTACTCCTGTACTTATCCATTTCACAAGTGTGAGGAACACCCTACCCATTCAAATCTCTGCATATCCGACTTTATGTGCATCCCATTCCTCCACACTTATATTTCTCTGCACACATAAAACGTTTGCATAAGGCATACCATATACTCTATCAAAGTGACTTATCTGCTCATAATCCATATTTAGTGAAAATCATAGATATTTTCTCCTTTCAGTGATAATTTAAATCTCATTTAAGTAAGTTTCATCCTCAAGGTGGAAAGGTGTTTAAATTGTGTTACATCAATCAAATATGCCAATACACCATTTAAATACATGCCATAGGTTATTAACTTCTCATTATTACTCTCACAAGTCCCAATGAAGATGGTACATGATGAATGGATGTATTACTAAATGCTATCCATAAATCCATATTTAAATAGATAAGATTTCCACAAAACCTCACTTGACCTATCATGTCTATCAATGTTCATTAGAAGAATAAAGCAATATGGCGAGTAACAGGAAGGAGTATTTATATAGGGATAGAGATAATTCACTCGAACGATAAGACAAGAACTTTCATTGGTATATAGCCCATGAATGTTATTTGACCTTAATACCTAAGGATAATTACAATTAAGCCTCACTAATGCTATATGTGTTCTAAAGTTTTTTTTTTTTTGAGATTTTGCTATTGGGTGTGACATATTTTTTAGAGAAAACTATTCACTTGAACGACTTAAAATTATCCTCTTCGAGGGGGAAACCTCCTTTACATTACATAAAAGAAAAAAATTTAGATGATACAAATGATAAGACCTCCTTGGTATATGTGTAATTCTAAGGGTTCACAATATAATGACAGCCTACATAACAATAATAATATAAGGGAACAACAATAACAATAGTGGTCTTCTATGGGGCACAACAATAAAACCATATGGGATACCTAGGAACAACAATAACAATAGGGGGCTACACTAACAATAACAATAAGGGGAATACACTAGTATTATAAGGACCTAACAATAAAGCAATATTTCAAGTAAGAGGAAGGAGTATTTATATAGGGATAGAGTTAATTTACTCGAACGACAAGACAAGAACTTCCATTGGTATATATCATATGAATTTTACTTAACCTTAATACCCGAGGAGAATTATAATCAAGCCTTGCTAATGCTATATGTTTTCTAAAGATATTTTTTTAAGAGATGTTTTTTTTGGTGTGACCGTCAATTCGACCCCAAGACTAATATTATGAAATTTTATTTATAGCGAAATAACCAATCCTATTGACTCCAAAATATTTTAGAAGGATTCTCAAGTTTCCATACCTAAATAAGCAACTCAAATTTCTTGAAGTTGATGATTTTCTTGAATCCCAAGGTGGCAGAATCAATGTCATTTGATAATTCATGCTCTAGTTTTTACATGTTCCAGGAAACCTCACTTCTATTGATATTTCACTGCTAGAAAAAACATACAAACATTTTTCTTGGTTACTAACCTGCATTATGGGATGCAAATGAATGTCTCATGTACTTAGGTCAGTCTTATAAATCTTGCATTTTTCTTTCAAAAAGGATATTGTTTTCAACTAGATGGAAGAAATATCTAATGATATTTCCTTCTAGTTAATAAATTATTATAAGACTCAAATGTTTTTCATGATGGCCTATTTAGTGATGGATAGATTTTATTGCAAAATTTTCAATGGCCTTCCTCGTAAAAGAAAAATTAATTCTAAAGTGGAGCCAATTATGAGCTCCATCATTAGACATATTTGGAGGGGTTAATGGTCACCTTTTAGCCTTCTTAGATCTCTTTTTCTTGCATTTTTATTATTATTTGGTTTTATGATTCTAGTATAGTTGGTGATTAAGGCTAACATACTCTGAGTGCCTAAAATGAAGTTGAGTAAAGAAAATCATGAATTATTAAGAATTTTTATAAGGATTTTATCATAAAGACTTGGAGGAGCAAGCAATTCGAGTTCCAGAGGTAGCCAAGAAACTAAATCTTTGTTTACTTGGAGTCGAGTGGACTCAATCACCCCAAATATTCCTTCCAAAAATTCGAGTTCCAAAGGCAACCAAGAAACTCAAAGAGGAGTGCACTCAATCTTTGTTTACTTGGAGTCAAGTGGACTCAATCACCCCAAGGATTCTCTTCAGAAATTCAAATTCCAGAGGCAGCCAAGCAACTCAACGAGGAGTGAACTCAATCTTTGTTTACTTGGAGTCAAGTGGACTCAATCACTATTTTCTAGGGAGTTGTTGGTAGCTGCCCTGTAGAATAAATAAAGCAAAGCTAGAGCTACGAGGGGTCGTTGAAACTTTGTTTCAAGCTATTGAGCTGTTTATTATTTTACTTAGTGATCAAAATTTCAGAAATGTATGAGGCTATTATTTTATGAAATGATCATACTAGTTTCCTTTTACTGATTTAAGTCTCATAGAGGTAGGCTTGTGGGTTAGGGCCCAATCCACGTGCCTCGGCCTCTCTGTTGTGTTTGTTCTCTTCTTCTTGTCATTTCATTAGTTATGCTTATGATAATTTCGTTTATGTTTCATTTTTGTTTAGTTTTTCTTTCAGTGTGTTGTTGTAGGTTTAATTTCCTTGTGAGTAATAGAATAGAGAAGAAAAACCAAAAAATTGTGCATCAAGACCCCCTTCTTGTCTCTGTCAATAGAGCTCGAGGAGGGCGAACCTTCCCACAGACCCAAAAAAATTGATTTTTGTTCACTATTTTTTAGATTAAAAGTAGAGTTGCATTACCATTTTTCAGTCTTCCTTTGCACTACATTTTTACACATTTGTCTGTTTCTTTGTGCATGAATTAACAGGTTGATTGCAGGAATTATTGCTAAAACCCAAAAGCAGCTCTGTGGTATTTCCCCGATTCATTTTTCCATCTTTGTATTCACAACCTGAGCATTGTTGTTACGCCATCCATTCCCTCTTTTTCTTCCACTTTTATAACTGTTGCACACACTTTTTTTCCCTAAAATCACTTAAACCCTTCAACCTGCCTTATTCCTTTGTTTCTATTGGTCACAGTTGCCTTACCCTGTTTAACGCAAAATTCTTGAAAACCATTAAAACTTGACCTTCACCTTTGCTCCTAAAATCTCTCGCTACCCTACTTCGCAAATCGCACTTCACGACCTTTTCCCTTTTTCTTTTAAGACTTACAACTTCCAAATGCCGATTGCGATAACTTCACCGCATCACACATTGCAATCGCATTTCGCAACCTTTTCATTTTTCCTTTAAGACTTACCGCCCCCAACCACCAATTACAACATCATTATCGCATGTCGCCACGTCATCCCTATCATAATCACATTTCGCAATTTTTATCCCCATCAAAAATCATAAATCCCAGTTTTTATTTGGTTCCTTTAACACTTACCGCTCCTGGCACCGATTGCGATATTCTTCGTACTCTGTCATCGGTCCCACCACCATGTCACCCGGCGCAGTTCGCACTTCACAAATTTTCCTGGACAACACTTCCGCTACCCCTCAAACTTTGCGATATTACAAAATGCGATATCGCATTTTGCACTTTGCAACTTTTACCACATCGCAAATTGCAACTTTTGGCCCATCGCAATTCACACTTCACAGTTTTACCTTTTCGATCGCATTTTGCAACCTTTTATTTTTTTCGTTAACACTTACCACTCCTCTCTGCCGATTGTGATATCGCTCTGTACTCTGCCATTGGTCCCACTTCCACGTCATTTTCCACATTTCACATCACAAATCGCACTTTTTAGTTTGTTCATGTTAACCTTTACTGCTCCAAACACCGATTGTGATCACCCTCCATCGCAAATCTTCCATCGTAATTTTTAAATCATTCCGCTCAAAGAATTTGTGCGCCACAATAAAGCTTTAATAAATTTTAAACCCACCCTTTCCACCTCTAAGCCTTGTTTCATGTGTTGAGCCCTCCATTAGCACCTTTAGCCCATTTTCCTCCAAACTGCAAGCCACACTTTGTCAAGTTTAATTTATCAAGAATAGTATGGTTAGAAGCATGATAGCATGGTAAATAGATCAGCGGATAATTAGGATGTGTTTAGCCGATTGGCCTAGCTAGGTGAAACTTATTTTAGTTTCTTTTCAGTCGTTTCCTTTTCTGCAAATTAAATTAGTTGCATCTTTTCAGCAATTTAGTTTAGTTTCCTTCCTGTCATTTCTTTACAACAATTTAATTTAGTTTCCTTTCTATCATTTCCTTTCTGCACATTAAATTAGTTTCATTTCCGCCATTTCCTGTCTGCAAATTAAGTTATTTTCCTTTCTGTCATTTCCTTCCAGCAATTTACTTTTCAATTTTTATCATAGTGTAAGAAATAGCACCCTTTCGTGAACCAGAAGAGGATGACATGAACAGAATGCATATGTTGTGTATATATTATTGTTACCTCCAAGTTTGTACGAACCCCAGGTTGATAATGTAAATTAGCACAGCCCCTGGGAGTTGCAGCACTCTTGGTGCAATACTAGGGCTCACCACTTTTTGGCGTCGTTGTCGGGGAGGTGTCTAGTAGATGCTTTAATTTTGTTTAAGAATTATTTTATGCTTTCTTTTATTTTCATGTCATTTCATAAATATTAAAAAAATACAAAAAGATCTGATTTTCATGCCTCGTAGGAGTAGGAATACTCAAAGATAAATCTTACCTAAAACCCCCACATCACCTCCTAGCCACCCTTCACTCTTCTTCAATGGCAGTGAGATTGAACCCCCTATAGGAGAGCCTTCTGAATATTTTGAGGATCCTACTGGGGAAGAAGAAGAAGAACTTTTTTCAACTAAGGGACCTACTTCACCTATCTTAACCATGGCTAGGATCCAAAGAGCCTTTCCCATAAGAGAGGCAAATGGGGAAACTAAGATGAAAAACATTAGCCCCTCAGCTCTTCCACACTTTCATGGACTTACCTCTGAGGACCCTGACACATTCATGTTTTAATTTGTTGTTTTTTGTAGGACTTACGACTGCACCTCTGATGATCAGAAGTTGAAGCTCTTCCCATCCACCCTTAAGGATGCAGCCTTGTGCTGGTTCATGGGTCTTCCTGGGTATAGTATCACTATCTGGGCACAGATGGAAGAGACCTTTAGCAGCAAATACAAAGACTAATATAGGTCCAAGTAAACTAAGGATGAGATCTTTAGGATGACTCTAGGGTCGGATGAATCCTTATAGGACTATGAAGAGAGGTTTCAATGGGAACTATAAGAGAGCCAATTGTACTCTTGATCCTGACTCATTTAAACTTGTACTTATTTGAGGGATCATAGAAGAGATGATAGAAACCTTGAATATGCTATCAAGAGGAGATATCTACCAACAACCCTATGAAACAATCAAAACTATCTTCCAAAACCATTCTACAGAATTTAGAAAGAAGGGAAAAGCTAGCCAAAGTACATCCAATGCCCCTTCCTCTTCCACCTTCATAAAACATGAGATTGGAAACATTTTAGAGGACTTGAAGAGTGACATGTTGCACACCTTTTCTTTTCAAATGGACACAATGCAGGTCAAAAGGAAGCAAGAGGAATCAAAGAGAGCCCTGGCCATATTTTTTCCTAGATGTACCAGGAAGCACCCAAGAAATGAATGTCCATTGAATAACATAGATTTTTTCTTAGTCTGTGAGGAGACTCGTGCCACATAAAAGTGTCCATCCTTACCTGGACTTAAGGTATTATATCAAGGTGGGGAATCAATGCCAGAGAAACTCTGTTTCATCAACCAAAGAAGGCCTCAAGGCACTCGGCCATATCAACAAGGTATGAAAGGTGAACCTTATGCCTCCACCCCAACCTCAACCTCAGCTTACTCATGCTGCTCCACCTAGGCTACCTATACCTGCACAACCCAATCCGGACCCAAACAAAAGACAGGCACAGTAGGCTCCTAGTGGAGAAACATCCTATCCATATTATGTTGTGGAGATATAGGAGGTAATCTCAAGTCGGGAAGATTAATCCCAGACAACCATCCTCCATCTCCACCTGTAAAGGTTGAGGAGGAAAAGGCAGAAGGTAACACTCAGATCCAACAACCTCCTTTTCCTAAGTGCTTGATCCACCCTAGTCAGCACACCGGAGAGGAGACTAAACTCTTGGGATAATTGGAAATTTTTTGTGTAAAGATACCACTTCTCCAGGCCATTAAGGATGTCCCTATCTACAATAGGGTCATCAAAGAAAAGTGCTTCAAGAAACCAGGGAGAAGGAAGAGAGATACCCCCACCATCAATGTGGTAGGACAACTGTCTGACATAATGTCGGGGAAGGTAATATTTCCAAAGTATCTGGACCCTAGTTGTCCAGTTGTTGATGTGCATATAGATAGTGTCATAGTCTCCAACACTTTGATTGATCTAGGGGCTGCCATCAATATCATGACCAAGGAAACTATGTTGAAACTTAATCTCCAAGGGACTTTGAGGAAAACCACAACAATTCTGCAACTTGCAAATCGATCCACAGTAACTCCGGAAGGAATTTTTGAGAATGTTGTGGTTACAATTGACTCTTTGGATTATCCTACAAATTTCTTGGTCCTGCAACCAAAAACCAAGTTTAATGGTTATCCCCTCATCTTAGGGAGACCTTGATTAGCCACTGCAAATGCTTATATTAGTTGTCAGGTCGAAAACATGACTATAAAAAATGGGCCTATGTATAAATAGCTAGTGTTATATCCTCTATCAAAACCTTCCATTAATCATGATCTCCCTATATGGTTGGAGGATGAAGAAGATGAGTTATATAACACTACCCCTATGTGTACCGTAGATGCTATTCTTAGATGGGGGAAGCTTGATGAAGATGAACTCATCGACCATGCCATTCAAAACTAGTCCTCCACTAGCATTCCTCTCGAAACCTTAATCAAAGAGTCAGAAAGCCAACCTTGGATGGAAGTTCACTCAGTTGAGTCAACCTCTGAAACCACCAAGGCTATTGATTTTGGCCCATCGAGATCTCTAAAAATCAACCCAAACCTCTCGAATGAAGAAGAGAAGCAGTTATGCCAGATTTTGAAATAACATATTGAAGCATTTTCTTGGGATTACAAGGTGTTATAGGTCAATTTTGGCACCATTCCCAATGACCTGTTTAAACTGGACATCATCCCCAGAACTAATGAATAGGGTCTATCATCCCTTATCATTTCAGTTGCTACATGCACTAAGACAAATAACAAGAACAAATCATTCATGACTTCTAATGCAAGGTTTCCAATATTTGAAGTACATGTTATATCACCTATGAGCTCACCAATGTGGCCTCTCAAGGGACTAACTGCTTTTCATATGAAATTACCTCCATTCAAGGGTGCTCTGCAAATTACTTCCAGACACTCAAGGGTGTGTTGGTCAACTGGGAATGAAATTTTCATTGTTCCAGAATATCCACATGACCAGTGCCTTCTAGAAGAGTGCATATGTGTCAAAATTCGAATCTATGTGTCCATTCAACACCTCTGAGCTTGGGAACATGTCTTGCCTATTATTAGAAATTCATTGATTGTGAAACTACCTTCAGCTCATCTATAAATTGAACACGGATCCTAGTGCTTGAAGAGGAAGAAATTTGGTAGAGAAATGTTGTTGGATTCTCAATTGAATGTTTGATTTGAGTGATATGCTGCTAGAGAGATGTTCATTATGATGAGGCTAGGATGATGTTGGAGTTGGTGACATCAAATCAATCGTTGGTTGTAACCTCCCCTTCTATCCATTAATAAATATTGTTGTTCACTTTCTCACATATATATTTGTACAATCTTCTATCTTTCATATTATGGATTCTTAGCTGATGTATATGTTTCATTTTTCATTGATTTAACTAATTAAAGTAAATAGCCATATGTATATTGCAATCTCTTTTAGTTTATACTTGCAGGAACTAGTCTGGCAGTCAAAGTTGGATTGGAAGCTATAGCAAGAGCGACAGAAGGAGAATAGGAAGCGCTTGGACTTCAAGTAGGTTTCTCCATATTTCTGTGTGTCTATTTACTCTTATGAAAAGTATCAATAAAGTCTTTGATCTGTTGTTCTAAATGCATAGCACCACATTTAAGGAATGTGTTTTATCTGTAATCCATAATTCTGCATAACAAACTCACGACTTCGTTGGGGAAAAACCTTCATCCTTGGTGTATTTTGCCTCTGCTTATCCACCCAGTAGCATCTACTCTCAATTATTAGGCTTTTGAAACTAATAATTTCATTAGAAGTGTGTCAGTAGCTTGACTTTTTTTTTCTCTGATGCGCCCAACGAACTATTAGTCAGGACACAGTGCTTTGCATAGCACTGTCTCCCACTCAGGGGTGCTTTGCAACACACTATCTGCCTTAGAGACTGCATTGCCCCCTAAGCCAACCAAATTCCCTTTGAATTTTTCATTTCCATCACTTTCAGCATTTTGTTTGCTGTGTTTTCAATTGTCTGATGCCTCATAGAGAACAAAGAATTTACCTGAATCTTCCTCCTTTGAAAAGTAAGTTTTTTCAATGTCTCTTTAAGTGTTTTCCTTTGTCATTGACAAATAAAATTCAAAGTATTTTATTTATGCATTAGATCCATTTGTTTTCAAAAAGGAAATTGTCGTTAAATTCTTCATTTCCTGTAGGAAAAATTTTAGTTCCATTCTTCATTTTTCTTAAAAGAGAAATTGTTGTTAAATTCATCATTTCTCAAAGAAGAAAACATTTGTTTTTGTTGATTTTATGCATATATTTTCCTTTTTGCATTCACATTAAGGGGACTGAAAAGAAAAACCTACATTTGCATATAGTGGATTGTGTGTTTTGCATAGGAAAAAATTAGGAAAGTTGCATATTAGTTTGTGCTCATTGTTGTTTGCTCTCAAAACTGATTGCTCTTTCCCTTTAGTAGCTAAGATTTTCATTGAAAAAGCTAAAATTGAAAATTTTTCTTATCATTTTAGTTTGAATTTTAGGAATTTCCATTACATCATCGCAGTGAACCTTGAAAGGAAATTTGATAAACAAGATCAACTTAAAATTTACATCAATTTACCTAAAAAATCATTGGAACCATAATGATAACATTTAAAAGGTCTAGGCTAGAGACTTGTTTCGGCGTCGTAAAAAAATAGCAGTTATCATTAATTATCTGTGATAAATTTCGAGTGTGATACCTCACTCCACATACAGAAGTATATCGTAGCTCATAAAAGTACCTTCAGGTATATCGAGCGGTGTTATAGTACGAAAAGTATAAAGGGGTGCTCTCATTGTGCAGTTTCGCATCAGATAGCGCTAATATGGACTTGGGCCTCCACATACCTTCAAGTATATTTGGGAGGACAACTTTAGGTTACTATCCATCAATAGTGAACCGAATCGGCCGCCTTGTAAATTTTGATACACCGAACACAGCATTTGGGGAGATTGCATGTCCATACTTCTTGGTTCGCCAGGAGGTCTTCTGCAATTCACAGTTTCTTGGTAAACCTTTTGTCTAGCATTACCCTTTTATTTTTTTTATTTGTTTTTGGTCATAAAATAAATAAATCATCGTGGAAGAATAAAATCCCTTTCCCTATTGTTCGTGTAGAATTGCATTGAAACCACCTTTACCACCAGAAGTCATTTTTGGTTGTTGAAGGCGACATCGCTCTACCGAAACCAGTACCATCAGTACCTCTACTGAAGCATCATCTTCACATATACCAGAGTTGGCACAAGTTGTTTCTACAAATCCTGGTTCATCCACAGTTGTCGAGACGGAGTCCTCACAACTACCCGTGGTCACGATCCATCCAATCAGTTAGACCATACCTCCTGAACCTGACGTTGTTCAAGTGGAAGTTGATCGAGATCTCTCCATTTTTCCATAACATCTGCATCCTGAAGTCGAACGACTCGAAGTTGTTCCTGTATCGGTCACCCCACAATTTATTGTAGCCACTGAGTCTCCCATATCACACAGTCAACCTCCTGAAATATACTTTGGGCCTGATGGAAAAATCCTTCCACCTGGCTTAATTTTGATTGAAGAAATCCCACAAGACGAAACACCTTTAACTCTAACCCATTTTTGGGAGGATCCTTACCTATACGAGTCTTTTCTTGAATCACCATCCTCTGCTTTTGTTGATCCTGTTCCTATTCAAATTCTCGTCAATTCAAAAGGGTATACATTTGGTCAAATAACCATGCCTGAACCAACATCTTCGGTTGGACCATCTGTTCCGATTGCGTTAGCACCTGCTCTCGCTACACCGTCCATGTTCACGACTTCACCAGAGTCATATTTACATGGAGGCCCTATGGTCCCATTAGGTTATAAATCTTTATCTGGAATTTCTCTGGTGCATATTTAAACCCATGGACTTCACCAATGTCATCGTTGGGTATTCTAACTGGTAAACCTATAGTGAATATTGAACGTCTTGATCCTTTATATCCATCATCAGGGCAATATCAAGCTGGTCCATCTGGGTCTATTCCATCCAGTACCATGTCAACTAGACTTCCTGCATTTGAAGAACAATATTTTCTTCCTTATTATACTCCTCTTGCTAGGGGGCAACCTATGGTCACCCGCTTTGACAGTACTCCATCATTTTTTGGTCAACCGAATTTCAAAATGAATGTTTGTCAATGGCAACCCACTCTGCCTATCCAACCACAAACAGTTGTACACTCGTATCAACCAGTTCAACCTGTTGCATCCACATCAGTTCCACTTGTTAATACAGCTTTACCCTTGTTACAGACTCAAACTATTGTACAACAACTGTTTCAGGTGGGTCCTTCAACTCAATACCCTCAAGTATTGGGCCCTTAGACTCCAAATCCTTTGGCTAATTTACAACAGCAACATGTACCTAGAATCATTTATTCACAAGCTATATTACCATATTATGGGATGCCACAGCCACAACCAGGTTATACCTATTCTCAATCGAATCCAAGTTATCATAATTTTGGTTACAACATTGGTGGACAGACCCCTTTGTAGAAATTATATAACTAATGTGTTATACATCCAATATTCTCCTGATCACACACTATTTGAATTCATGCACAATACATAATATCTTCTACTATTGATCATTACTTGCGGAAATTAAATCAATTGCATGCACACATTGAAACCATAAAAATTCACACATATGAACACAGTGTTTTAACGGGAAAGCCTGAAGCTAAAAACCCCAAATATCTGTATATAATATATGTCATAGAGATCATGTAAAAATCCTCATACAAAGCTGATCATATCAAGCTCTCAGTACAATACAATCGCTACACACTAATCAGGCCCGATCTAGCAAATCCATGCACCGATCTTTGCCACACCCTTGCTTTGCTGCCTTTCTGCGCAATCCACCTTCAAAGAATGGCTACGAATGAACTTGAATTAGCCCGGCCTTGCTCATGAAATCCTCATTGGCATCTCCAATCAGCATTGTTGCAAATCATGCAACACTATAGTCTAAGCCCGATAGTCAACCTGCTCTTTCACCTACCTCTCCTTTGGTCTCACTTGGTCTCCATGACGTCCATGCACTGTAGTTAAGCGATGTATTCTTCAGTTGATTAATGAGTTAATATTTATTGAATTAATTATTAATTAATTCACTCCACTCTCCCTAGTGTATCAATCAGTTAGACTAGATACAACTAGCTCAACTGAGTCTAACTGAGTTAAACTAAATACAACTCCACCAAACTCTGTCACATGAGTTCTAATTAAATTCCTCCATGCATTAGCTCTAGTAAACCCTCGGGAATAGCGTAATTCCTTCTATCAGCTATTGTGCCACATCTGTGCACTTAACTGAAGTGGTCCAAGAGAATAAGATAATGTTTAGAATCCAAATATTATTAAGAGCTAATAATATTCGACATATCTATTTTTAGACTGGAAATCTAAAAATAGACTCCGCCCAATATGTCTAAAAATAGAAGTCCATCTATTTTTTCCAACTTGACCAACCATCCACAAATACCATCCTGCAACTCATAGAATATGATCAACATGTCTAAAAATAGACATAGTCTAAAAATAGACTGTGCGGCAAAAATAGCCTGTGGGCCCACTTAGTGAAAGCGACTTCCTTCCACTAAGCTCATCATCTTGTTACAATCTCAACACTCCCTCTCAACAAGATATGGATTATCTGCCACCCTGATCCTGCCTCTATGGTATTCGAATTTGCTCCTAGTGAGCGCCTTCGTCAAGATATCAACATCCTGATCCTCCGTAGGAATGTGAAAGTAACATGATCTTCGTACACACAATCTACGATGTGATCTGGGATGTCAATGTGTTTAGATCTATCATGAAATACTGGATTAACCGAGAGTTTGATGCAACTCTGATTATCACAATATATCACAGTAGGATCTAAGTGTGAACCGAACAACCCAACCAGGATCTTCCTCATCCATATAGCCTCGCATGCAGCCAAACTTGTTGCCATGTACTCGGCATCCGTTGAAATGAGTGCCACAGATCTCTGCTTCCTACTATACAAAGAAACTTTTGTCGACCAGATACTGAAAATCCCCCCAGATGTGCTCTTTTTGTCCATTGGGCTCCCTGCCCAATCTGCATCCGTGAAGCCATGCAGCCTCACCTCATCCGACTGTCTGTACCAAAGTCCATATCCTGATGTGCCTCTGAGATATCTCAATACGTGCTTCCCCTCCTTCCAAAAGATCTTGGTAGGCTTAACCATAGCTTGTGAAAGATTGTTAACAGCGTAGCATATGTCAGGTCGTGTATTGACTAGATACATAAATGACCCCACCAACTGTCGGTAAACAGTGGCATCCACTATCTCTGCTGATGTAGCATCTTCTTTCCTCCAACCACCAAGAAGAGGAGTGTCGATAGGCTTGCAGCCTTGCATGTTGAACTTCTCCAGTACCTCCCAGGCATACTTGCCTTGAGACACAAACAATCCATCACTGCGCTGCCAAATTTCCAATCCCAGGAAATAATGAAGGAGGCCCAAGTCCTTCATCTCAAACTCTTTTGCAAGATCGGCCTTGCATGAGAGTATCAACTGTTCATCACCCGTCAAAATCAAATCATCTACATAAAGTACAATGATCAGCAACTTACCCTCCACCACGATCTGGTATAGGTTCGGATCTGCCTCACTCTTGGTGAATCCAACACCGGTGAAATAACTGTCTATCCGTGTGTACCAAGCACGAGGTGCTTGTTTCAACCCATACAGCGCTCTTTTGAGCCTGCACACATGCGACTCACTGCTGAGGATCTCGAAACCTTCAGGCTGCTCTATGTAGACCTCCTTGATCCAGGTGGAATAATCAGGTACAAGTACAAGAGGCTTGAGTGCAAGTCTCAAAAATCAAAGTGTTAAAAATATTCTCGAACCAGGTTCATGTTGTAGATCTCGTCTTTCTGAATCCAATGGCACAGACGGCACTCAATTCTGAGTCCGTATGAAGAAGTTATAAGCGGTCAAAGTTCCAGGTTGACTTGGTGACTGGACAGCCTTAAGGAAGGCACAAATTAGACTTTTTCCGGCCACCGGATTCCAGCAAGCTCAGGCCAGATTCCGGGAAAATTTGTGGCCTGTTTAAAATTGCCTCCTTCGGTCCAAAACCGAATTTTAAAAAAAAAGGCATAATTTGTTTATATAAAACAAAAATTATTTAAAAAAAGGGGTGGCAGGCCACCACCCCTGCCACCCCACTCGACCGCATGGCACAACATTAAAAAAAAAAAACATAATATTTACGGGCCGGCGGGCCATGACCCCCGTCGGACCCCACGGAACCATTTTCCATCCACCGGATATAACATATAATGGTTATGGATTAAAACATATATGATATACGTTCAACACTATTATAACGTGTAACGTCCATGTAACGGCGGTGGTTGGGGGCGGGCCGCCCAATGCGGGTCCGGCCCCCCAAAACAATATTATATTGTTTTTCAAAAACCAAAAGTGTGCCAACTATGGAGGGGCGGGATTTGACCCCCCGACCTCTCCTCAACCAAATCTAATTTTTACCAACGCGCCAACGAATTTTGTTGGTAAATCCGCCCACGATTTTTTATATAAACTCAGATTTTTACAGTGCGCCCAAGCCATGGTGGAGCAAGGAGTGCGCACGGAATTCGAGTTTTAAATTTTTTTTAATTGCAGACCAGTGCACCCAGGCAATGGAGCAGCGCGCACGCAGTTCAAGATTTATTATTTTTTAATTGCAGGTGCAGTGGAACCATGAGCCAGAAAAGAGGCAGGCGGAACCTTGATTGAGGCCAATTTTCAAGAGGGGCGAAATTTTGACTTTGTCCAAATGGGACAAATTTTATGTCATTTCAGCACTACTCAGTGCCACGAGTCTGATGGCGTGCTCAATTTCTGCATCTGAGTTTTCGATTTTTCAGCCACTTTTGGAAGTGGGTTATGCCGGTGTCAGATTTCCACGTGTGAGCAGTCGTTTTCACCTTTCTCGACGCCACAAGATTGATGGTGTTTTCAGATTCAGCCGCAAAGCTACTCAGCCTTCAGCAAATGGAAGCATGAGGTATATGATGTGTATTCCATGTACTTCTTCATTTATTTCTCTTTGAGATGCATTATGTCTTGCAGATCCCGGTTGATACATGAGTTGTGGGATCTTGCTTTGTGTTGTTTTTTATGTACTTTCAGCTATGGATTTGTGTCATGTATGAGCCCCTTTTATGCCACATTGGTGGGATGCTCTTATTTGCTATGTGTATTGTTGAGATCCCTTGTTTGTCAGGATTGGTGGGATACTCTTATTTGCTACATGTCAGCTATGGTCATACTGATAGGAGTCTTTCTTTATGTATGAGAGTTCCACTGTGGAACATCTCTTAAAGAAGTCAAGCCACTCCTGCGTGAGGGCAAGTTTTCCTTGTATGTCATAGGAAAGCACATCCATGTACATCTCTTCTTACAACACATAATGCAGCGGCCTACACCATCTTGACACCGAGGCCCGGAGATGTAGTCCCTCCTGGACGAACTCCGTCATCAAACAACGTGTTCTCATGATTGTTGATCTTGTTCATTTATGTTCCTCGTATTTACAGCTACATTTTTTCATTTAAGTTCTTTAACGTCTTTAAGTAAATGCAATTCTATTTATCAGCCGAATTAAAAGGTCTTAGTTAAGGGTATTAAGATTTTACCCTGGATCACTCCTCCTCCATGCCTCCGTTGAGGAACGCAGTCTTCACATCCATCTAATGAATGTGCCATCCCATCTGCACTAAGAGAGCCAGGATGCTCCGTATGGAAGAATACCTTACAACAGGTGAAAAAATTTCCTCATAGTCAATCCCCTCAATCTGTGAGATGCCCCAGGCAACAAATCTTGCCTTGTACTTCTTTACGCTCTCGTCAGTAGCTTGCTTCACTTTGTAGATCCATCTCGATCCTACCACTAATTTCCCTTCCAGCCTTGGGACAATCTCCCATGCACTATTTTTGACAATCGAATCATACTCTTCCACCATGGCATCTACCCATGCAGGGTCCTCCACAGCTTCCTTGAAAGGGGATGGTTCTGTCACGATACACTTGCTCATCAGAGCTATTTATCTAGTATATCGGTTAGGTGACTGTCTCTGTCTGCGTTGTGATGTAGGTGCTCCTACAATCTTCTCTGCATCAAGATTCAGTCGCTCAGCTTCTGCAGTGCGCTTCCGCCCTCTAATGGTTGGCGCTACATGAGTGGTTTCTTCCACTCCATGAACCTCCTCTTGTGGCTGATCCACATCTTGAGGCTCATCCTTAGGAACTAATAGCTCATCATCTGCATGCAAGTGTGGCTCCCTCTCAAGCGAACACTTCACGGCTTTCTCCTCATGAAATTTGATATCCCGTCGCACAACAGTCTTGCGACTGTCTGGAAAATACACACGATAGTTGTGGGGTGTTTCTGTCTACCCCACAAATATCCCAACCTCTGTGGTCAGCTCCAGCTTCTTCCTGGCATCCTTCGTCACATGAATGTAAACAGGTGAGCCAAAAATCTTCAAATGAGAAATATCAGGCTTCTTACCAGAAAACGCCTCTTCGGGTGTACTCATGCCAAGTACTCTATGAGGACAACGGTTTTGCACATAAAACGCAGTGTTACAAGCTTCGGCCCACAAGTATATGGGAAGGCCCTAATCATGCAACATCGCCCGTGCAGCACCCACGATCGTTCTGTTCTTTCGCTCCGCGACCCCATTCTGTTGTGGGTTATGAGGCACTATGAGATCTCTTCGAATTCCTTTTGTGCTACAAAAGTCCTTGAATTCACCAGAGATGAATTCACCACCATTATTGCTCCTAAGAGCCTTCACCTGCTTCCCCGATTCTTTCTCCACCAGTCCCTTAAACTCACAGAACTTAGAGAATGTCTCGCTCTTCTTCTGCATGAAGAAGATCCAGCACTTACGAGAAAAATCATCAACAAATATCACATAATACCTATGCTTTGCTTTCGAAGCTACTGAGAAAGGTCCACACACATCTGTGTGAATTCTCTCAAGGATCGTTGTGGTGCGACTATCCTTCTCATGAAAGGTGGCTTTCACAAATT
Organism: Pinus albicaulis; assembly: GCA_034641835.2. NCBI lineage: Eukaryota > Viridiplantae > Streptophyta > Pinopsida > Pinales > Pinaceae > Pinus > Pinus albicaulis. The sequence goes on from CM076577.1 coordinate 709,271,653, forward strand.
TTCCCAAATTACATCCCTTGCACTGATCTAACTGCGCAAGTGTACCTTTGGGAAGCCCAGTAGAAATCTGCTGCAAAATTTTCAAAGCACCATGGTGCAGATGGCCCAATCTCCTGTGCCATAGCTCACCCTCATCACGGCTCACCACTCTTTTTGCCTTGCCTACCATTGTTGCGCAGCCATCTACCTGCAACTGATAAATGTTCTTAAATCGAACCCCTATCCTTTGGGTTTCACCAGTTTCCTTACTGTGCAGGAAAGCCTTTCCCTCGCTAAAGACAACATCATATCCCTTGTCTTCCAACATCACCACAGAGATCAGATTCTTCTTCAATCCTGGAATATGCATGACATCCTTCAAGATGAAAGGTTTGCCAGACTCCCTCTCAATTGAAATGGTCCCAATACCAGTTTCACTGTATCTACCATCATCGCCCATATTGATGTGCACTCCAAGATCCTTCTCATCCAGATCAGTAAACAAATCTTTGTCTCCGGTCATATGGAAAGACACACCACTCTTAAGAAACCACACTGAACCCATCATACTTGATACCAAGCATGCAATCAGTGAAAAATATAGCTCAAACTGCGAGGCTAAGGCCTCTCCAGCTACAAATCCAGCAGCCTGCTTATTTTTCTTCTTCTGTGGACAATTAGTGGCGTAATTTCCGTGTTGGTGACAGTGAAAGAACTTCACCTTGGACATGTCCTGCTTCTTGACTTTTGCACCGGATTGAGAAGTATTCTTATTGCTCTTCCCCTTCCTTGCTTTGGCAGCCAAAGCGCAATTTTCTTCATCTTCATTCTTCGATGAAGATCCATCCCTGGTACTCTGCCTTATCTCCTGTTGCACAAGATCCAACCAAAGTCACTCCCATCCTGGCAGTTTCTCCCGACCATTGACAGAGTCCTCATAGGAATTCCAACTCTTTGGAATCCCAAGGAGAGCCAAGCTCACCAAGTCCTCTTCATCTACACTAACCCCCACACTTCCCATCTCATCCCTGCACTGGAAAAACTTTGTGAGGTACTTGGGTATACTATCGCCTTTCTCCATTTTTATTTTCGTGAGCTTATCCTTGAGCATCGACTTCCTCTGGTCACTCTTGCTTTGGAAAAATTTTGTCAAAGCTTTCCACATCAAGAATGGAGAAGCTTTACCATGAAGGCTGGACACTATGTGATCCTTCACACCTTCCAACAGAATCCTTCGACATTTTGTTGTCTTCTTTTGCCATGCGTCAAGTGCGGCAGCATCGCTAGAAGCAGGTTTTGGAATTTTTGCATCTATGAACTCCTTCAACCCATTATCCTCCAACACCACCTCCATCTTGTCCTTCCATGCAATATAATTCAAGTTGCCCTCAAGGGCATACTCCAATCGCAATCTGTTGAAAGACATCTCAACTTCGACACCAAGAAAACACTACTGCAAATTCGAATTCCACCAGCACAAAACTCAACTGCTTCAATGATTTTCAATTGCTCCAATGATCAATATCGCTCTGATACCATGTAGAAATTATATAACTAATGTGTTATACATCCAAGATTCTCCTGATCACACACTATTTGACTTCATGCACAATAATGAATCTCTTCTATTATTGATCATTACTTGCGGAAATTAAATCAATTGCATGCACACATTGAAACCATAAAAATTCACACATATGAACACAGTGTTTTAATGGGAAAGCCTGAATATAAAAACCCCACCTATCTATATATAATATATTTCATAGAGATCATGTAACAATCCTCATACAAATCTGATCATATCAAGCTCTCAGTACAATACAATCGCTACACACTAATCAGGCCTAATCTAGCAAATCCATGCACCGATCTTTGCCACCTGCTAATCTGCCTCTACTGCGCAATCCCTGCTAAAAAATGGCTCTGAATGAACTCGAATTGGTCCAGCCTTGCTCACACAATCCTCATTGGCATCTCCAATCACTGTGTGTTGCAAATCATGCAACACTATAGTCGCAACTAATAGTCAACCGCTCTTTCACCTACCTCTCCACTGGTCTCCACTGAAATTGTCCATGCACTGTAGTTAACTGATGTATTCTTCAGTTGATTAATGAGTTAATATTTATTTAATTAATTATTAATTGATTCACACCACTCTCACTAGTGTATCAATCAGTTAGACTAAATACAACTAGCTCAACTGTGTCTAACTGAGTTAAACTGAACACAACTTCACCAACTACCTCAATAACTCCACCAAACTCTGTCACATGAGTTCTAACTGAAGTCTCCATGCAATATCTCCACTTAACCCTCAAGAATATTGGAATTCCTTCTGTCAGCTCCGGTGCCACATCTGTGCACTTAACTGAAGTGCTCCAAGAGAATAAGATAATGTTTAGAGTCCAAATATTATTAAGAGCTAATAATATTCGACATATCTATTTTTAGACTGGAAATCTAAAAATAGATTCCGCCCAATATGTCTAAAAATAGAAGTCCATATATTTTTTCCGACTTGACCAACCATCCACAAATAGCATCCTGCAACTCATAGAATATGATCGACATGTCTAAAAATAGACATATTCTAAAAATAGACTTGCGCCAAAAATAGCCTGTGAGCCCACTTAGTGAAGGCGACTCTTTTCACTAAGCTCATCATCTTGTTGCAATATCAACACCCTTGGAAGCCTCAGGTGCAAATGCCACAACCTTCATTTCAACAAGTATATTACCCATGTTTTGGTCAACAAAATCCTCAAGCATTTCCTTATCAAAACAACCCCTATCTGGGTTACCAACAGCAGATTCCTTATCCTGGTGCTCAAAGGCCTATTTCCCAATAAATTCCATCATACCCTGACTATTCTTAACCTGACCTTAATCGACAGTTTCCCTTTGTTGCAACTTTAGAGTTACCAGATTTAAACTAACTCACCAATGACCCAATCAAATATGATCCTTGGTGGTCGGTAATACCTCATAAATTACCCTCGGATATTCCTAAGTTTAATGGAAACCCTGGGGAAGACCCGTCGACTCATGTTATGACTTATCATTTTTGGTGTTCATCAAAATCCCTGAATGATGACTTTGTTCAGCTACATATTTTCCAACGTACGCTTACTGGTCCGGCTGCAAAATGGTACATTGAGTTACCTAGAGCTTCTTTTGATAATTTCACTGCCCTAGCTACTGTCTTTTTCACTCACTTCCAATTACCCATACGATATTAAACTAGAATATAACTCCTGAATAATTTTAAACAGACTAATTCTACTTACATTTTTTATCATATTCATGAGTGGCGTCATCGTCGTAGAATGGTTAAAAACCTTTGTTCCTGATCAGCTCCTTGCTGAGTGGTTCATTAATTCCCCGTTACCATCTATAACTGAGGATGTGGCTAAGGGTGGAGTCGCCATTGAAGATCAAGTCATTGCTCATGCCCAATATTTAGACTTTATTTATACTTAGTCTGGCACACTCTACAAGAAAATTCCTAACGCACCGCAATCTAATTTTACTATTCCTCTTCCATCAAAAGACTCTCATGCCGGAGACGGTATCATTGGTACTGCAAGCACACATCATACTACTACATCTAATGCTACACCTTCTTCCAAAATTAATTCCATGTCATTTGACAAAGGCAAAAGTGACAAGCAACCCGGAAGTAAGAAAAAAGGGAAATCAAAGAAAAAGAAAACTTCTAACCTGTAGGAAATATCATCTAATCAATCGTCTGTAAATAGGAAACCTCGTTATCCATGCATAATCTGTAATGAGGAACACTTTTCTCAGGATTTTCTTCACCACGCTGAAGTCTCAAAAATGGTTAAGACTTCACATGCATCAGCTATGTTGACAGATCCGTTTCCGAATCCGGACAAAAATTTGGTTGCTATGGATCCAGCTTCTAGTTCCCAAGTGCTTATGTTATCTATCACAAAACCTTCAACAGATATTTTGATGTCAACGTGTAATAAATATTACAGTAATCAGGCCACTAATCAACCTACTACCTCAACCACGAATCCATCTACGGAATCGGTACCACCTACTGCTATTCCTAAATTGACAATCAAGCCACCGAAGGGAGTCGTTCATAAATCGACATATAATCCTCGAGCAAGAGCTGCTCAAAATTATAATATAGTTGAAGATTTGGCTCAATCCCCTTTAGCTATGTCAGCTCTTGAGGTATTACAAAATTTTCCCTCCCATAAATAGGCTTTGTTGTCCGCTATTGGTGGAATTGATCCGACTGATTATAATCTCGTAGTCTTTAATCATACGGGATATGTGCCGCAATTACCAGCAGAATAGGAATTCTCCATACGAGTAAATGTTCTCAATCACCTTGTTCATCGTACTATTATTGATGAGGGATCATCTATGTGAATTATGTCTCTGAAATGTTGCAAATCACTTGGCTCGTCATGCCTATCTCAATGATGAATGACATTAAAGGCTTTTGACAAATGTACATATAATCCTTGTGGTATTATTAATAACCTTCATGTTGAACTAGGGGGAAAAACAGTGAATGTTGATGTTGAGGTTGTTGACGAACCCCTTGACTACAATATTTTACTTGAAAGGCCATGGGTATATGCTATGACTACAATTGTTTCTACATATTTTAGAATGATCACCTTTCCATATAAATGTGTTATCACAGTCATCAATCAGCTATCCTTCTTTACCTCCACTTCACAGGTAACTGGAAGTGTTTCGTTTGTTCACGCACCCCAACTCACACTTTAGAACATTGGTGTAGAACTCTTAAAGGATTCCACTCCCATGGGAACCTTTGCATTACCGCCACCTGCGACGTCGACATAAATTGCAAGTATCGAGGCCTGCTACATGATCTCTTCCACTCCATATGGCTTAAGGAAGAGTATGGGTGATTCTGAAGTTGTTACATTGGATGAGTTTTTTCCTCCCATCCATATTTAGTTGGCATAGCAATCAATCTATCTGGCTTGGGCGACGAATCCGAAATCATTGTCACTGGTTGTTTGGGTTGATCGTTCCTTAGATTTTGGTACTTCATCTGGTCCTTTTTCCTCAACTTTCTTGACAGGTGAGAATATTTTGGAAACCATGATGTCAGAAGAAGAACCATGGGAATATTGTCATCATCGTTCCCATCTTTCTGGTTATGAAGAAGATAATCTTAGTGAGCTATATCACCCATCAATCAAAATTTTCTTTTTGAATTATTTACCTATTAATGCAATTGATTCCAAGCGAAACTTATCAAATATTGAAGAAACCATTTCTATCGATATTTAGACCAAACCTGGCATTGTAGAAAATATTCATGTCGACAAATCTTGTTCTCCATCAAAACTTGAAACATATCGCTCTCTATTTTTTGAATTCCGTGATGTATTTTCTTATTCTTACGAGGAAATTCTAGGCATAGATACTAGTATCGTTGAAAACACTATTAATATGTACCCTGATGTCAATTTGGTACGTCAATGCCTTTGTCTTGTTCATCTGAAGAAGGTCGTTGCCATTAAAGCATAAGTTGAGAAACTTTTGCGTGTTGGTTTCATTTACCTTGTTCCGCTATCTGAGTGGGTTTCCAACATCGTTCTTGTTATGAAAAAACAAGGAACCATCAGAGTGTGCGTTGATTATCAGGATTTCAATCTTGCTTGTCCAAAAGACAACTATCATACTCCCTTTATCGACCAGATTAGTGAAAATTGTGCTGGATGCGAAATCTTTTTGTTCATGGATGGATTTTCCAACTACAATCAAATCAATATCCGCCTAGAGGATCAATATAAGACAGCATTCATCTGTCCCTGGGGCACATTCGCTTATCAAAAAATATCATTTTCTTTAAAGAACGTCGGGGCCATTTTTCAGATAGCAATGGATTATGCTTTCAATGACATCTAGCACATTGTTCAACCCTATCTAGATGATTTACCCTATCTAAAAAATTTACCCGCGCATTCACGAAATTGGACTGATCACCCGATGCATTTGAGAGCCATCTTTTTACGCTGCCGACACTACAAAATACACCTCAATCCACATAAATGTGTGTTTTGTGTTGGTTCTGGTCGTTTTCTTGGATTCGTCGTCTCAGAAGAAGGAATTTGAATTGACCCATTGAAGGTCCAGGCCATTCTTCATTTGCCTGCACCATCAAATTCACTTCAGATACAAAAACTTCAAGGAAATGATAACCTCCTAAGGAGGTTCATACCCAACTACACCAAAATGGCTAAAGGATTTACTCAGCTCTTGAAAAAGGGTATTTCCTTCGATTGGGACCAAGTCGTGTAAGCTTCTTTTAATGTTTTCAAGGATACTCTTGTCCAGGCGTCATTAATGTATCCCCCCAATTATTAGAGTGATTATTTCTTATATATCATCACGACTGATACGACCATTGCTATGGTATTGGTTGTAATCTTAATGATATGAAAGTGAAGTATTCGTACGTAGAAAAGCTTTCCTTGGAAGCTATTGAAGCTGTCCAAATATTTTGCCACTATATCCTATTCCGGAAGACCATTGTCATTTCGATTTTGCAACCCCATGACTTATATATTATCACGTCAATTACTTGGGGGGGGGGGGGGGGGGGAATATTTAAAATGGATTGTCATTTTACAGGAATTTGATTTGGAATTCATCAAATACAAGTCAAAGAAGTCTTTAGTTTTGGCTGAGCTTCTCTGTGACCTTCCCTATGATAGTACTGCTACTACGTCGGAACCATCTATTCTTGACGAGTTTATGTTTTTTATCGGATCATCTGATCCTTGGTATGGGGATTTTATCATTTATCTCCAAACCTAGACTTTTCGGCCTGATACCTCTCACACTGACCAGCGACATATTCGATACCAAGCCAGAGATTATTTGATCGTCGGCGATACACTTTATCATCGTGGTGTCGAAACAATTTTAAGAAGGTGCCTCACCCATGAGGAGGCTGAAAAGGTTTTAAATGATTGTCATGTTGGGGCTTGTGGTGGAAAATTTTCTAGATGCACTACCGCACAGAAGATACTTCGCACCGGTTACTTTTGGCCTACCATATTTTGCAACTGCATCCTCGCAATCAGAATTTATCATGTGTGCCAGATATTTGATCGTAAAATCCACAAACTTCTAGCGCCAATGCATCATGTTGTCTTTGTGGGACCATTTTCGAAATGGGGTATTGACTTCATGACCTGTAACCCTCATTCGTCTGTGGGGCATGGTTATATTATTGTCGCAGTAGACTACTTTACCAAATGGGCTGAAGTGATGCCTACATTTAACAACACATGACAAACAGCTACATTTTTTTTCTTTAATCATGTTATTGCACGGTTTGGAGTCCCACTGGCTATAGTTACAGATCATGGGAAGCATTTTTGCAACCACATGATGACTGAATTGACTGCCAACTTAGGATTTTCACATGATAATTCTATTCCTTATTATCCACAATCAAATGGACAATTTGAAGCTATCAAAAATATTCTTAAATGTATGCTTCAACGAATGATAGGAGTTCGTAAAATAAACTAGCATTTGATCCTGTACTCGGCCTTGTGGGTGTATTGAACCTCGGTGAGAAATGCAACTGGATTTACTCCCTTTCAATTGGTTTATCGTCTGGAAAATATCTTTTCAATCCAATGTGAAATACTGTCATTGAAACTCGCAATCGACTTCTTACCTAACACCTCAGAGGAAGAAGCGTGTCTTTTTAACCTCATCAATCTTGATGAAATGTGTCGTGAATCCCAATTGGCCAACGAAGCGCATAAGAGACGTATGAAAGCGCAATACAACAAAAATGTCCAGCCTCGCATTTTCTCAGAGGGAAACTTGGTCCTTATTTATGATCAAGAAGTTGATGTAATAGGTACAGGGAAATTTGAGCCATTATGGCATTGCCCCTATATTGTCAAAAGAGTTCTTGCTAAGGGTTCCTACGAGTTAGTAGATTACGATGGAATTTCGTTGGCACAGCCCCGAAATGGGTTGTATCTAAAACGTTACTATGCTTAATCATGAACGTAGTAATTTTTGTATTATATTGTGTATATATGTTGTTGATTTGCATTCATTTTATTAGTTTTTTTTTTTTAGAGTTTTCTTGACGTTAGTAATCAACTTTACCTTTCATCGCAAATGTCTGAATCTTTGGAACCATTTTTTGGATATGCTGATGGTGCTAGTCGTAGTACGCAGAATCTATCCTCTGCAACGTGGGCCATTTTCGCTTCGAACGGCGAGTTACTAAGTTTTCAAGGGATTTGTATTGGTAGATCAACAAACAATATTGTTGAGTATAGTGCGTTGATCGAACTTCTCTCTGATTCCATTTCATTTGGTATTAATCGCATCATTATAAATTTAGACTCACAACTTGTGGTATTACACTTACTAGTGTTTATAATGTTAGAAATCCAACACTGCATCGTTTGTTCCTAAGAGTTCGACTTTTGGAAAGACACTTTGATTTTATTCAATATCAACACATTTCCAGAAATTTGAACACATTGACTGATTCTTTAGCTAATCATGTTTTATACAGACATTTGCAACACATGTAAAGATACATTCACATAATTGAGTAGGATTACACAATAAAGATAGGAAAACACTGAAATCAAATAGATAGATAGTTATAGGTTTTTACAAAAATTTATACCCAAGAAACATTGGTCATCTTACCTCAAAATGTATGCAACATGTCAAAAGTAAACTAGTGATGCTCATGGTAACATGCTATAGATATAGCTATCCTACGCAGTAACCGCATCTAGCGGTTAGGAATACCTATAGTGTGGCACTCTAGTCGCATGGGTAACTCTTCAATTAAGCAATCCAGAATCTTGAAGTTCAACCCCTCTATGTGTTGTTGAAGCTCAAACACAGTCTCAGCCATGTCTAAATCCTGAAGGACTACTCTTCCGATAGCCCTCTCTGCTGGCTCATCCACTCCATGCTCTGGTTCCTCCACCGATTGAACTCAACCAACATCTACATTACATTAAAAATTTATTTTAGTCTTGGGAAAACATCAAAATAAAAAAATATTGAATAAACCTTAGAAAAATCAAAAACATGGTTAAAAAATTCTTACCTATTCCACCCCACTAAGCGCCTTCTAGTAAAGCTAAGTCTGGATCTTCTCGGAAATCGACGACTGCGCATGCATACTCATCGATGGCGATAACATGTCGCTTGAACCAAGTGAAGGATGTAGTCGAGAAAATAATGGATGATTTACCTACATGCCTAGCCATTATTTCTACCCATCTCTGCATCCTCGAATCTCTAGAGTTAGACACACCCACTGTCACATGCTGAGGCTGCACCAGTGGAATCCGCTCTAAGGAAAATGAAATAAGGATCGAACCATAACTGAAGTTTTTATTCCTTCCTCCCTTTTCCTTGTTCAGTTGTTCTTTTATTTGAGAAAGTAAAGCTTCAGACTAGTTGAAGACTGTTGGCTCCATTCACTCTAGCGCATACTGCATATATGATCTATTTGCTACATGTAGTGTAATGGTGCCGACAAGTTTTGTGATCATGAAAAGAATGGTTCTCAAAGGCAAATCTCAAATGTCACGGATGTTTATTTTCCCATCCTTTCTTGGCTCTGCCCCTCGATAGTAATATTGCAAAACATAATCTCTCACTATCTCTCCTCCAAGAGAAAACCATGAGAGGGAAATAGGCAAGCCTCTCCTTGACAAGCATGTAAGAAAATATACATCCTCCACTGTAATTGGAACCACTTTGTTCCTAATGTGAAATTATTCGATAACCGGATCCCATGCTCGAACTAAGAACTCCAAGAGTTATATTTTTTGCCTCATCCCTGACATGCGGAAGTACTTTAATGACCCATAATCTCTTAGGAATATTACTGTACCCGGATCATTTAGGGCAACTATATTTTGTACTTCATGCTCTCTTTCTCTCCAACTAATCATCATTCTAGTCTGATGAAATCTTGAAACATAACCATAAGACTCATAAGACTCCTTTTAATGTAAAAAATTAGCAAATTTTGGGTACAATGCAAGAATCAAGAATGTGAATTGTGCCCAACGTAGTCTTGAACAAGGGACAGTGCATTGCATATGCACCTAGGCTTCAATTTAGGTGCTCCACAACACAGTTTTCGATGCTCAAGGGTGTGTTGCCCTCTTTGGAAAAAATATTTACCCTAAGAGGCCCAAATCCCTAAAAATTTTCAATGAAAGGAAATTAATTGACTATTGAAAGAAAGAGAGGGTTTATGGAACCAACCAGGATCAAACGGCGATGAAAACTGTCCACAAAATTGATCGCAATCAATGGCTGAAGTTCGGGGGCAAAAATAGGTTCAGAGCTCTAAAATGCAAATGGTAACTTTCAAATGGTAAAAATGGATAGTAAAACTCTTTTTGTTAGTCATTTGATTATTTTCAAATCATATTTATTACTGTGACTATGGTTTTATTCTATTTTTATTATGAAACATGTATTTTTAATCCATTTGATGTTGTTTTGAACATGTTTTGCAACTGATAAGTAGATTAGTCGTGCAAATTTATTTCAAGAATGATTTGACCACAAAGCATACTTTTATCCTTATTTTTCGAGCTTTGTTAAAAATGAAAAAGGACTTGAAGCGCACTTTTATATCTTTTTTGAGCTTCGATAACAGCAAAAAAGGAACCTTTGGAGTCTTCTTTTACCTCTTTTCAAACTCCGATAATGTGAAAATATTGCTGAGGACTTCTCTTTTCGAGCTTGTAAAAGTAAATGAATTGATATCTACTCAATATAAGTTTAACCCTTTTCCAGACTGAGATATATTATTTACGAAAAAGGAATGCGTTAGTCGAACATGGCTAGGAGGTTCTCTCAGATATTATTTTACACTTTTTCGGATCTGAGCGACAACTTTACGAAAAAGTACTTATGGATTTTTCTTTCGTCCTCTTTTTCAAACTCTCTAAATATGAAAAAGGAACGGGTTGTCACTATTGTTAGGCTCGTTAAAACATAAAATAGCGATAGGCTTGTCGATCATAGCAAGAATCGAGTTTCATTCATCGCTAGACTTGTTAAATTATTAAATAGTGATACATTATTCACCTGAAGGGTTGAATTATAGATCAAGCATATGTTATCCTCATCAAGCTTATTAAAAAAATAAAGAGGTACTGGTCGACAAATGACTGGGGAAAATTTGGGAAAGTGAACAAAACTTTTACGGTAGCAGGTCGCTCTTGAACATGACACTTCACTCCATTACTGTGACTATTTGGGATGGGTAATCTTCTTGACGGTTCATTCATACCTATGGTTCATCATACATTCACTTCCGTTTTGGGTCAATGCTTCCAACTCATCTCAGTGTCACCGATATGTCCAAGAGAAGTCATCCAGTGAATACTCATCCTTTTGCAATACTCATAAACCATCATTCTCATGACAATCATCCCTGAACATTGTTATATCAAGTCATACTTTGTCTCTGAAATCAGTAACTCTTGTTTCTTAATAAAGTGACTTCTTGTCAACGTCAAATCATCATCTAGGAAGTTTACTTAGAAACATCATCTTCCAGTACCATAAGGCTTGTTACAGCATCGACAAGATCCTCGCTTCTGGACTTTTGACTGGAAGATTTTGTTTGGCGTTCGACATCAAATCATTTATTCACGCCTTACGAAATGTACTGCAGTACCTTGAGATCCAATGACATTAATGGTGGTTCTCTCATGTTTGTTAACATCTCACATCATTGGCTAGTAATCAAATGATGTCTTACGATGTTCGACTACAAATCATATATTTGCATGGCTAGACTTGTACTCGAACGATCGAGTGAACGAGATAAGAAGACCCCAGATCTAGTTTCAGCCATCTGGGCTGTGATTTCAGGATTGTTGTACACATCATCTGTATGGTGACCTTACATACAGATCATCATCCAAACATGGGCCTATATCTGTAGGCATGTTTGTATTGGGAAACATTCCAATGTAGATGAATTTTTGCACTATGTACATGTTATTAGATAGTTTATGTGTTGAACATGGGAATTCCTTCCCTCAGAAATTCATGATCAAGAGGATATATCATGATGTAATGTATTGTAATACTGATTCAGGTTGCCACTCCGCTTTAGATCCAGCCCATCACAATGTAAAGCATCTCATTCAAAAAATATCGTTATTATTATTCTGACTTCATGCTTTAGGGGGCAATCTGTTATAGGTCAATTTGGGCACCATTCCTAATGACCTAGTTAAACTGGACATCATCCCCAAAAATAATGAATAGGGTCTATCATCCCCTATCATTTTAGTTTCTACATGCCCTAAGACAAAGAACAAGAACAAATCATCCATGACTTCCAATGCAAGGTTTCCAAGATTTGAAGTACATGTTATATCACCTATGAGTTCACTAACGCAGCCTCTCAAGGGACTAACTGCTTTTCATATGCAGTTACCTCCATTCAAGGGTGCTCTGCAAATCACTTCCCAACACTCAAGGGTGCATTGCTCAATTGGGAGTGAAATTCTCATTGTTTTGGAATCTCCACATGGCCAGTTCCTTTTAGAAGAGTGAATATGTATCAAACTTCGAATCCATGTGTCCATTCAACACCTTTGAGCTTGGGAACATGAATTTCCTATTATTATAAATTCATTCATTGTGAAACTACCTTCAGCTCATATATAAATTGAGCACAGTTCCTAATGCTTGAAGAGGAAGAAATTTGGTAGAGAAATTTTGTTGGATTCTCAATTGAGTGTTTGATTTGAGTGATATGCTGCTGGAGAGATGTACATTGTGATGAGGCTGGGATGATGCTGGAGTTGGTGACATCAAATAAATCGATTGTTGTAACCTCCCCTTCTATCCATTATTAAAGATTGTTGCTTACTTTCCCACATATGTATCTGTATAAGCTTCTATATTTCATATTATGGATTCTTAGTTGATGTATATGTTTCATGTTTCATTGATTTAACTGATTAAAGTAAATATCCATTTGTATATTGCAATCTCTTTGTTGTTTAGTGTTTATACTTGCAGGAACTAGTCTGGCGATCAAAGTTGGATTGGAAGATACAGAAAAAGCGACAAAAGGAGAATAGGAAGCGCTTTGACTTCAAGTAGGTTTCTCCATCTTTCTGTGTGTCTATTTACTCTTAGGAAAATTATTTGCAAAGTCTTTGATCTATTGTTCTAAATGCATAGCACCACATTTAGGGAATGTGTTTTATCCGTAATCCATAATTTCGAATAACATAAGGACATGAAAGGGGTGCATCCTTCAGTATGCAGACATCACAATTACATCAAAGAAGGATGCAAGCCTGTGAGACAACCCCAAATAAGTATGAACCCAGTTCTAAGGGACGTATTCAAAGAAGAGCTACAGAAACTATTGGATGCAGGGTTCATATATATTATATCCGATAGTGAGTGGGTATCTCCTCTTTTCTTAGTCCCAAATAACAATGAGAATTGACGAATTTGTGTTGACTATCGAGAACTTAACAAAGCCACCAAGAAAGACCATTTCCCTTTTCCTTTTATAGACCAATTCTTGGATGGCCTTGCGGGGAAGAAGTTATTTTCCTTCTTAGATGGGTTCAGTGGGTACAATCAGATTCAAATCAGCCCTGAAGACCAGGATAAGACTACTTTCACCTGCCCTTGGGATACCTTTACTTATATATTCCTCCTTTGCTTATAGAGTCCTACCCTTTGGGTTGTGAAATGCCCCAGCTACCTTCCAAATATTTGTCCTGGGCATATTTTTTAAGTTATTCAATGACTTTATTAAAATCAACATGGATGATTTCACACCATATGGGGATGACTTCCAGGAAGCTCTCTCCAATTTGGGTAAAGTACTAAGAAGGTGCATCGAGATGCATCTCTCCTTAAGCCCAGAAAAGTGTGAATTATTGAAGAAAGCAGGGGTTGTAATAGGACACTCCATATCCCAAGCAGGAATACAAGTAGACTCGAACAAAATCAGTATCATAAAAAGGGTACGTGCTCCTCAAAAGCAGAAATATGTCAGGAGTTTCTTAGGCTTAGTTGGTTACTATAGAAGTTTCATCAAAGATTTCAGCAAGATGGCTTCGCCATTATTTCGGTTATTGGCCAAATATTTTGAGTTTTTTTGGTCTGGTCCTTTTCAGGAGGCATTCGAGCTCATTAATGGGAAGTTGACTACTGCCCCCATCCTCCGAGGTCCAAATTGGACTCTGCCTTTCCACATACACACTGATGCATCCGACAAAGTTGTAGGGGCATCATTAGGACAATTCGAGGACAAAATCCGTTATGCCATTTATTTCATCAGCAAGAACTTGTCCAAGGTCGAGTTGAATTATATTGTTACTAAGAAGGAGATGTTAGCCATTGTCCATGCTTTAAACAAATTCAGGCATTATGTAACTGGATATCAGACCTTTGTTCATACTGACCATTTAGCCATCGAGTATTTAATGACAAAACCAGATGTTAACGCTAGGATAATTAGATGGTTGTTACTTTTGCAGCAATTTGATTTCACCATTTTTGATAAACCTACAAAGGAGAATATTGTTGAAGATTTTTTGTCCAGGTTAGCTCTCCCTGCAGGTGAATAAGGAATGGTGGATGACAAGCTGCCAGATGATCATCTCTTTTCTATATCAGCACTCTCACCATGGTTTGCTGATATATCCAACTACTTTCTTGATGGGAGATTCCCTCCTAATCTTTCATTCAGGGAGAGGAGCAAAATCATTAGAAAAAGTGCCCCTTTCACATGGATTGGGGGGAACCTTTTCAAGCTAGGCCCTGATCAAATCCTAAGGAGATGTGTGAGGGAGGAGGAATTTTTTTATATCCTCTTTGTATTTCATGACATCCCATGTGGAGGCCACTTTGCTGCAAAGAGAACTGCTTACAAAGTTTTGCAGACAGGATACTATTCGCCTACCCTTCACCAAGATTCCCAAAGATACACCAGCAGGTGTGACCAGTGCCAAAGGATGGATAAACCCATGCAAATGGATGAGATTCCTTTGCACCCTAGGGTGGCTCTTGATCCATTTGAAAAGTGGGGCATGGAAATTGTTGGACCTATCGATCCACCATCTGGACAAAAGAAGTATATCATAGTCTACACTGATTACCTAACAAAGTGGGTTGAAACAAAAGTAGTGAAGGTAGCAACCGAGGAGAAAGTAGCAGAATTTCTGAGGGAGAATGTGTTTTACAAGTTTGGGTACCCTAGGGAAATAGTCACTGATCAGGGAGCACAATTCATCTCTCACCTCATTGAGAATCTTTTGAGGAAGCACAATATTAATCATAAACCTTCTACTGCCTATCACCCTCAGGCGAATGGCCAAGTAGAAGTAACTAATAGAGCTTTAGAGAACATCCTCACCAATTATGTGAGCAACAGCAGAAAATATTGGGCAGACAGATTGGTAGAATCTACTTGGGCCTACAACACTACTTGGAAGACAACAACGGAATTCACTCCCTATGAACTAGTATATGGTAAGAAGGCTCTACTTTCAGTTGAGTGTGAATTCAATACTTTAAGAAATGGAAGCTGAATTAAATCTATATCTATGCTGAAATTAAATGGATTGGATGAGTTCAAAATGTAAGCACTTCTTCACACGGAGGTATTTCAGCTGCAAAGGAAGATCTGGCATGACAAGAACATCAAATAAAAGACCTTCCAAGAAGGAGATTGGGAGTTTTTGTATGATTCAAGGTTTAAATATTTCAAAGGAAAATTGATGACAAGATGGTCAGTACCTTACACAGTGGAAAAAAATTTTGATAATGGTCCAGTTCAAATCAGAACCATAGATGAGGAAGGAATCCCCTTGCTTGTCAATGGTCACAGACTTAAAATTTACAAGAAGCCTTTGTCAAAGGCAAAGTTCATAAATTATATAAGTATAGAGGTGTATGTGATGGGAAACTCTATATTTCCCACACCTCCTAAAAAATAGAGAAAGAGCAATGAAAAAAAAATTTAGAAAAAGAGAATAAAGACACATGGGTGAAAACTTCTCTGAGGCGCCCAAGGAAAGTTTGTGGGTTGAAAACCTCCATGGAGTCAGCCCACTTTCTTTCAAACAAAAAAAAATAATAATAATAATAATAATATATTTTCATCTCTGTGTTTTCTGTGTTTGTTGTTTTTCAGGTTATTAATGGTTTCTGGAAACCCAGGGAAGCATTCATCTTTTTTTCCCTTCTTCCATTTTACCATCCATCCCATCATTCAATCCATTAATTTTATTAACTCTTCTATCACCTCCATACACCACATTCCTCCATTCCTGACCACAATGTAGCAAGGAAACCACAGCACAAGCTGATACAGACATCAGGGAATTCCTACAGCGCAAAAATATGTTCATGAACATCAAGAAAAAATAAAGAGAGGAGCTAATAAAGCAGACCCTGGGAAAGACAAGAGTGCCACCCATGGAATCAGGATCAACCCCACACAGCATCTAAAATGGGAAGAAATGGCAAGAAATATCGGCAGCTCACTCAGAGAGTTTCTCATTCTGTAAGTTGCTCACTCAGAAAACAGGAAAATAAGGAAGAACACAGCATATAACGGGCTTGCATTAGGAGAATTTTGAGGTCTAAAATGGGCCTCCTAAGAAAAATGTACAACAAAATAAAATTTATAAGAACCAATAGAATTCAATATGATGTTGCAACCATGGGGGATGATTCATCATTTTTGGAGTAAAAAATTAAAAATATTTAAAAAATAATAAAATAATAAAACTACTTTTTGAACTCGTATTTTCAACTTATCTCCCTAAGGTTTTACTCAAATTTTGAGTGGGAGTACTCGTTGGATGCAATATTTAATTCCTCATCCAAGGAGTACCCATGTTGCATACTTTCGATGGGCCCTGCTACATGAAAAATGATAAATACATGAAAAAACATGTTTACAATCACATTTTTCATGTATTTATCATTTTTCGTGTAGCAGGGTCCATCGAAAGTATGCAACATGGGTACTTTGTGGATGAGAAATAAAATTGTGCACCCAACGAGTGTTTTCGCTCGAAATTTGAGTAAACCCATAGGGAGATAAGTTGAAAAATAGTTTTTCCTTTTTTGCCTCTTAAATTTGATGATGTAGTCAAATATTATTTGATTATATCTACTATTATTTTATAATTTCCTTAGGAGGCCCATTTTAGACTCAAAATTCCCCTAATGTCTCCAAATTCTAACTCCTGAAAATGCCTCGACAATAACAGGTAAACTCAGGTGTAGCTTCTCAACCCTCGCTATGCATCCATAATAGCCAAAAATAATTAAATTTGTAGACTTAGAGTTTAAGAAGCCGAAAGGTGGCCAGCTAGTTTGGCCACAGTCGTGAAGTATGACTAGGGAGAACTACAAAGTCACGCCACCTAGGCATGTAAAAGACAACAATTAAATTAAGTGGAGTAGAGGAGAATGAGGGGAGGAGACACGCAGTATCAGCCAGTTAACAGAGAGAAGGAAACAATGGTCTCTAATGGAAATTGGAGCTGAGGTCGAGTTACATAAGCACTCCAAAATTAGTTGTGCAATCTAATAAAAGCAGATCCTGTCTCATCCAAACTAGTGAATTGAAATTTTTTTAGGGAAAGAGATTGAAGGGAGCTCACAACACATTAGTACCAAGAGTGGGTTGCGTATTTGAACAGCGTATAGTAGCAGTAGAAGAACAACATCACCAGTAGTCGAGCTAGCTTTCGAAGTATACCACATATCAAACATAGTAGCAAGGGACCAAGGGAAGCTTTTCTCCTAGCCTTAGAGAAGGAACGAGAAGAAGAAGAGGAGGAGACAGAGGGACTAGGAGAAATGGAATAAATGAAAATAGAAACAGAATTCATAAAGGTTGTAGAACGTGTGCAAGAAGCAAACTCACAGCACAACACCACATCCCCTCCAGACAAAGAGGTAGTTGCCACCTTAGCTCCTCTGAGCGCAAACAAAAAAAGGTAGACCTCTATACATTTTAGAGCTGAGAAGAGTCAGAGGATAAGTCAGAGAGAGACAAAAACTCCTCCCATGAGCCCAACTATCATTGAAGAACCATCAAGTGAGGAGGAAAGAATCGAAGAAACAGTTCTGAAGGAGCAGTTGCAAAAGGCACAGGCAGATAATGTAGCACTGACGGAGCAATTGCAGCAAAAAGGGAAACAAGTAGCCACCATGGTAGACTTATGCATAGAATCCCTTCAGCACGGATTCCCTTCTGACTCATATGTTATGTACCTCAAGGATAAATGGATCCTATTTCAATTCAAAACTCTAGCCTCCCATGGATCCCTACCTTTCCAAGATTGAAGGCAATTCATGGATTTCTACAAGCAATCTAACATGGTTAATCAGGAAAATATGGCATAGTTTTATGTGCATAACCTTGTGCTGACAAATCTGGATACTTGGGACCCCAATCCTACAATGGGGGATATGCAGTTGATATCTTTAGTATCTTAGATGATGAATGAGGACACTAGAGAAAAATAGATATGGAGGGTCATGAGAGGAAGAAATAGAGAACCCTTACATATCAAACCTGAGTTGTTCAGCCCAAGAGGAGTCATCCTTAACCATCGAGAGATTGAAAGGGACCCTGCACTAGTTGAAAGCTACCTTCAGACTCAAACACAGGTAATAGGCCACTTTGATGATGTTTCTAGGCAGATAGAAGATGAGTGCATTGTGGCCAGCCAAAGGAGATGGAACTACCTCCCTCACAGCCTTAAGAACAGGGAGTACCATACTCCAGAAAGACTGAGGGGTGCATTGGAAAGGGAACCATTATACAAGAGGGCCATGTAGACCAAAGAGATCCAATGGTTGGGACTAAAGCTCAGCCCACCTTTGTTGTTGGGGTTGAGTGATGAAAAGGACACATATCCACAAGATAGAGAATGGGAGAATGCAGAAAAGAATAATGGTTTTTACCCCCCTTGAGGAAACTCCCACACTTCTTCCTCGGGAAATCAAGGGGGTTGTCAAAGCCTTGAAGGAAATGCGGGAGGAGGATTAGTTCCTCATAGGATGAGAAACCATTCAGTAGGGGGGTGATGATGAGCTCCATCATTAGACATATTTGGAGGGGTTAATGGTCACCTTTTTTCCTTCTTAGATATATTTTTCTTTCATTTTTATTATTCTTTGGTTTTATGATGCTATTACAGGTGGTGATTAAGGCTAACATACTCTAAGTGCCTAATATGAGGTTGAGTGTAGAAAATCATGAATTATTAAGAATTTTTACAAGGATTTTATCATAAAGACTTGGAGGAGCTAACAATTCAAGTTTTAGAGGCAGCCAAGCAACTCAATATTTGTTTACTTGGAGTCAAGTGGACTCAATCACCCCAACGATTATTTCCAACAATTTGAGTTCCAGAGGCATCCAAGCAACTCAAAGACAAGTGCACTCAATCTTTGTTTACTTGGAGTCAAGTGGACTCAATCACCCCAACGATTCTCTCCAACAATTCGAGTTCCAGAGGCAGCCAAGCAACTCAACGAGGAGTGAACTCAATCTTTATTTACTTGGAGTCAAGTGGACTCAATCACTATTTTCTAGGGAGTTGTTGGTAGCTGCCCTATAGAATAAATAGATCAAAGCTAGAGCTAGGAGGGGTCGTTGAAACTTTGTTGCAAGCTACTGATATTTTTATTATTTTACTCAGTGATCAAACTTTTAGAAATGTATGAGGCTATTCTATTATGAAATGAGTAGACTAGTTTCCTTTTACTGATTTAAGTCTTAGAGAGCTAGGCTTTGGGTTAGGGCCCAATCCACGTGCCTCAGCCTCTCTGTTGTACTTTTTCTCTACTTCTTGTCATTTCATTAGTTCCGCTTCTGATAATTTCATTTATGTTTCATTGTTGTTTAGTTTTTCTTTCAGTGTGCTACTATAGGTTTCATTTACTTGCGAGTAATAGAATAGAGGAGAAAAACCAAAATTTTTTGGATCAAGACCCCCTTCTCATCTCTGTCAATAGAGCTCGAGGAGGGAAAACCTTCCCACATACCCAAAATAATAATTTGTGTTCACTGTTTCTGAGATTAAAAGTAGAGTTGCATTACCATTTTTCAATCTTCCTTTGCACTTCATTTTTACGCATTTGTTTCTTTCTTTACGCATGAGTTAACAGGTTGATTATAGGAATTATTGCTAAAACCCCATAGTAGCTTCGTGGTGTTTCCCCGCTTCATTTTCCATCTCTTTATGCACAACCTACATTGTTGTTACACCATCCATTCCCTCTTTTTCTTCCACTTATTCTAACTAATGCACCCACTTTTTTTTCCCTAAAAGCACTTAAACCCTTCAGCCCACCTTATTCCTTTGTTTCTATTGGTCACAGTTGCCTTACCCCATTTAATGCAAAACACTTGAAAACCATTAAAACTCGACCTCCGCCTTTGCTCCTCAAATCTCCCACTACCATACTTTGCAAATCACACTTCGTGGCCTTTTCCCTTTTTCTTTTAAGACTTACCACTTCCAAACGTCGATTGCAATAACTCTATCGCATCGCACATCGCGATCGCATTTTGCAACCTTTTCATTTTTCCTTTAAGACTTACACCCCCAACCGCAGATTACGACATCACCGTAGCATTCAGCCACGTCATCCCTATCGTAATCTCATTTCGCATTTTTTATCCCTGTCGCAATCGCATTTCGCAGTTTTTATCCCCATCACTAATCGCAAATCGCAGTTTTTATTTCATTTCTTTCACACTTGCCACCCCCAATGCTGATTGTGATATTCTTCGTACTTTGTCGTCGTTCCCACCGCTACATCACCCAGTGCAGTTCGTACTTCACAAATTTTCCTTAAAAACACTTCCGCTACCCCTCGAACTTTGCGATATTGCATTTTGCACTTCACAACTTTTACCACATCGCAAATCTCAAATTGTAACTTTTGGCCCATTGCACTTTGCACTTCGCAGTTTTAACCTTTTTGCAATCGCATTTCGCAACCTTTTCTTTTTTTCATTAACACTTACTGCTCTTGTCTACCGATTGCGATATCGCTCCATACTACGCCATCGGTCCCACTGCCACATCATCCGCCGCATCTCACATCGCAAATCGTACTTTTTAGTTTGTTCATGTTAACCTTTACTTCTCCAAACGCTGATTGTGATCACCATCCATCGCAACTCCTCCATCGCACTTTTTAAATCACTCCGCTCCAAAGCATTTTTGCACCACAATAAATTTTAAACCCGCTCTTTCCACCTCTAATCCTTTTTCATGTGTTGAGCCTTCCATTAGCACCTTTAGCCCGTTTTCCTCCAAACTGCAAACCACACTTTGTCAAGTTTATTTTATCATGAATAGTTGCATGGTTAGAAGCATGATAGCATGGTAAATATATCAGTGGATAAGTAGGGTGTGTTTAGCTGATTGGCCTAGCTACATGCAACTTAGTTTAGTTTCTTTTCAGTAATTTCCTTTTCTACAAATTAAATTAGTAGCATTCCTATCATTTCTTTTCAGAAATTTAGTTTAGTTTCCTTCCTGTCATTTCTTTACAACAATTTAATTTATTTTCCTTTCTGCACATTAAATTAGTTTCATTTTTGTCGTTCCCTGTCTGCAAATTAAGTTAGTTTCCTTTCTGTCATTTCCTTCCAGCAATTTACTTTAGTTTTTATCATAGTTTAATAAATAGCACCCTTTCGTAAAGCAGAAGAGGATGACATGAACATAATGCATCTGCTATGTATATAGCATTATCACCTCCAATTTTGTACGAACCCTGGGTTGATAAAGTAAAGTAGTGCAACCCCTCAGAGTTGCAGCACTCTTGGTGCAATACTAGGGCTCACCAGCTATACATTTCTAGTATATAGTTTTCTGGAGAGATAAGGCACCATCTCACTTCTACCTTGTCTGGGACCAATTTGTTAGAGAGTTTAGATATATATTGACTAAAAATGAACTGCATATGATGACGTCAAAAGTACAAGTGTTC
The DNA here is from genome assembly GCA_034641835.2 of Pinus albicaulis. Lineage (NCBI taxonomy): Eukaryota > Viridiplantae > Streptophyta > Pinopsida > Pinales > Pinaceae > Pinus > Pinus albicaulis. The sequence continues at coordinate 709,293,718 of CM076577.1, forward strand.
TTGAAGGAAAAGGAGTGTATGTAGTGGAGAAAAACCATACATACATAATACTTTATGGTTATCAAGATAGGTCATTGCAACTCCATGTTTTATTTATAATAAGTATTTTGTTGTATAAGTGTGTAGGCAATATTGTTCCTAGTAAATTTTATTAGAAGAAAGTGGAGACAATGAAGTTAAAACTTCAAGAGAAAAAGAAAATTAACTAATTGTACTAATGATGATTTAGTCATTGAACTAGTATCAATTTAGAAGGAAATACCAAAACCAAGAAAAAAAATGAAAATGTACAAACTTCATCAATCCCATATATCTATCGTAGTTACTCCTCAATTCATAAAAAACACGAAACAACTACAGACCATGGAGAGATTAATTAACAGTAATTAGGTGGAGATAATGGTGAAGAGACACCCATTCATAATAGCTTGCAAAAACATTATATTATCACTTCATCGAGAAGTGATAAAAGTTCTAATAGGAAAGGATCACAACAATAAGGACTAACTAACATGGAATTGTGCAGTGCTACAGTCCCAGACCTAGTAGCACCACATTTAGTTGAAAGTCAAAAGTTAGTAGAAGAACTAGTTATGGAGGAGCCAGCCATTTTTGGAGAGAAACCACTAACAATGAATAATACTCGATAGGAAAATTCAAATTGAAAAGGTGCATATTAAAAATAATGAAGTCACAAAAAAATGGCAGTCATAGGTAGATGTATAAGGAGTTGGGCCTACTAGACTTCTTAAATTGCAGATGGCTACAAAGGAAACACTTTTTCATTCTGACACAAAGCGGTAAATTGAGAACATGAGATTAAAGAGAAAGATCAGTGAGGTTGAACAAGCTCACAATATAAAACCTCTATTCATCTCCCCTTTGGATATTGAAGCCCCATAACCTGCACCAACAACTACACCCGGCACACCCAATAAAATTATAAAGGTAGAAAAACTATTAAATGCATTAGAACTATGTTACAAATAATATTAATAAGAAATTGGGTATTATTGAAGAAACACGGGAAATTTGTTTATATTTAAGAAATATTTCTCAAAGAATTTCTTATTTTTCATATTATTTGTAAAAGGCCTTAGAAAAAGATAAATACTTTGTTGATAATGATTAATAATATTTATCGTCAAGATTGCTACCCTTAGTGAATTTTAGAAGAATCAACAAGGGATTCCAACAAGAAAGTGATTAAAGAAAATTAAGACAGAATGGCACACTAGAATCAAGATGTTACAAGATTTTATTTCCAAATTCACAAGGATTAATGACTAAAGGAGTAATGATTTCTTCAAAGCTATTAAAGTTTTCAAAGATATTCAAGGGCCTAAAATATTTAGATACTCCGAGCTAATCCTGAAATATATATTGCAAGAATATTTGAAATCTATTAAAACATCATGGAGTAATGAATTTGACAACTTAAAATATTTTCTAGAAGAAGAAATTTAAAAAAAAAAAAAATTATATATATATATATATATATATATATATATATATATATATATTTATTTATTTATTTATTTATTTATTTATTTAAATTATTAATGAGAATGAAGACCAGTTCTTAATCATCATTGAAATTAACTAAATTGTCAATTCTAAACTAATGAGAATCGTAACTCGAGATAAGGATGGATATCGATCATTGAACAATTACAATTAGATTCAAATGAAATAGAAGTAAAAAAAAATTCATTGAGGGAAATGCAAGACTTAATTGTCCCATCAATGAAAGAGTATATGGAATAATGGTTTAGGAAATCTTTAAAATAAATTCTTAATTCTTAACAACTACTCATTGGTTATATTAACAAATATATGAAGCTCGTATATACTCCAAAAAACTAATGCTACGAGAGAGAGAGAGAGAGAGAGAAGATTCATTTTATTGGTCATCCTTGTGCAATTTTGTGAGTGACCTATATTTTATCTAATGCAATTCACTTTTCTTTCTCCCTTGTCTTAGATCATCCAGCTTTCTTAATTGCTTTTTACATTCGTAAAGTCGATCCACGGTTGTATTTCTTTTTTCTTCCAAGTTATTATATATTAATTATTGGTCCATGGGAGCCCCATCTCAACATATTAGGAACTAATAAATTCAATTTACATTTAAGTGTCATGAATTTTGTAGAGTGCTTTACGCACCTACTTTATTCAAACTTAGATTTTATAATATTATTGTTTTACTTTTGCAAAGAGCTATTTTCGAGAGTGCATGAAATTTGTGTTTTTATATACTTTTATTTAAGCATTGAGATCTCGTGAATGTTTTCCTATGAATCTTCATGGTGTTGAATGAATAAAATCATTTTAGAGTTTTCTCAAAATCTAGGCCATTTCTTTATTTTATGTCTATGAATTTGCTTCAAATGTCTTCCTCATGATATATGAATGGATATGTACCATGGAATGAGTCATCAATGAGATAATAGTTATTTCTACTATTTTTCTTTTCTTTATTTTAAAAAAAAAAACACCTAGTACACTCCTAAGTGAATGTGTTGAATGTTAATTTTCTACTTTGAATTAACTTTGAATATCTAAGTGAATGGAAAAAATATTACTACCTCTATAAAAATGTATAGGGAAATTATATAAGTCCCTAGGAGGTTGACTCTTATCCTTGACAGGAAAAAAACACACACAGAAAATGATGCATTTGGATCTAGAATAATAAAAGTTGAACAATTCATCTCTATCTTAATAATCCATGCTTCAAATAAATAACCCATGGTACTATCTAATGGAGACATAGACCTTATAGAACTAGGTGGACTACACCTATTTTTCACTTATGCCATGTGGGTGATCCTAATTTTATATGAGGAGAATCATCAAATTCAACAATAGAATGCACTTTTTCGCATATATATTATATGTTTCAATGCTATGTTTCCTTTTTCTATACACTGTATAAATTGCAAATTCAATTCCTATTTCTTCTTTAAAGGTTTCGATTTTTAAAGTCACGACTTGGAGCAAAATTTGTATCTTGTGTTCTCTAGGGGATTGATAAGATATATTATCATGGTTCTCAACTATTATGGAATTATACTCAATTATATTATGTCTTCATGTTTTCTAAATTTTATAAAATCAAAATTAACAACTTTCTTGTTTGATGTTGCATGCCTAAATGTATTTGTAGGAAAACCTCTTCTATCAGAGAAGTAGAAGTTAGGGGACCCAAATCCTTTAAAATGTAATATCATTTTTTTTAGTTCAAAATTTAGGATCTAATATTCAAAATCCTTATGTTGAAATTTGGATTGTATTTTCCTTTTCAACTCATCACAATATGTACAAATTGGGTGGCTACCAAAATAACACAATCTCTTATTGGGTCCGATTGGAATTATTGGTGATGAAGGATGTATAGAGGGTGTAGAACTATTAGATGAAAAACTTGGATATTTGCATGGAAATAACTAGATCTGGAAATTGAGATGTTATTTTTGTATATGGATGTCATCATTCCTTGAGATAAGTTATTTATGTGGAATATAAAATTTTGGTGTTGTATTCCCAAGTCCAACCACCATGTTGTATGTGCAAGCTCAATGGTGAGTTGTGGATGGAGAGTGAGCACGGTAGAGATAATAAATCTTAACTAAAGTATAGTGTGAATTTATAGAACCTAGGATTGATTTGACATACCTAAAGTTGCTAATTGAATGTAAGCTTGTAAAATATTGTTAATATAAAGATCAGTTAGGTTGGAAACATATCTTAGATACATAGTTGTCCAAACATGACCATTATGTAGCAGGGCTTCAAATCCTCCAAATAATGCATATTTAAATTGGTTATGCCAACAGTGAAGAACATAACATAAGCTAGTAAAATTTAATCCAATGTGGACAAGGGGATTGAAGTTGAAATGTTTTATCCCAAGATGGATGTACTTACAATAATGGGCCAAATCATGTTGAATATTTTCCTAAGAAACTAGATAAATCTAATTGAAAACTTGATATATGCTACTAGAAAATTAGCATAGACATATCTAATTTTCTAAGCATGAAATTCCTAGAGGTATGAGGCAGTGGCTAGTTAGGATGTTCGAATTTTTGAACTATCGAAGTAATTTACTACAATTTAAGCAATGGGTATTCTTAATAATGATGTAATAATTCCTTCATCATTTTCATGAATAATACTCTTATCATTACAGATTGTATAATTAAAATAACATCTTTAATAATTTCACTCATATTCCTATTAGGAAGTACAAAACCCATGCCTCAAGATCATGAACTAACAACATTGAAGCATGAAACCCATTGCCTCAAGATCAATAACCATAAATTTATTTTTCTCATTACATCAAATACAAAAAACCATGATTACACATTTCATTATGAATACTGAACCTAGTTACATATTTCAACACTCCCTCTTAACTAGGGAGGTATTCATAGTCCATATAAGGTACTTGGACATTCTCAATCTGAAGAATTCTCATAAGAAGATTTGGATTGGTTCATTTTTTTAGCATCATATCACCCAGAATTGTCACATAGCAAGGCCTTGACTAACATCTCTATTTCTCCACAATATCAGATCACAATGTTGGCGAGATCAATGATTTATAGACACCTTCATCATTGCCTCTCAAGTAACACATCCCACTTAGGTTCTGGTTGAGTCTCAAATCTGCATCTTTCCTATACACCTTTCTAGACCTTTTTCATTCACCTGAACCTTCTAAGTTGTCAATATCATTGCATATCAATTGTAAAAGAGCATCTAAAATGGTTTTTAACTATGTTTTGTGTCTGTTGTTTGATTTAGATTTTTGTTCATTTAGCTGCGGAATCTTGCCACTTTCCGCAGCTGCTACAACTTTCCGCAGCCATTTTTTGAAAGTCTATGTTACAGGTGTCTTCAGGCAATTCGAGCCACATGGGCAAGTCAGAAATGATGTGGACATGGATCGTGTCCTATTGGTTCGGGAAAATTCACCTAAGGAGGCTGCGGTCAAAGGTGGCCAAGTGGAAGTCAACCGTAGAGTCCCACGGTGACAGGACTCTGTTTCTCATCACGTGAAGATTTGTATGACCGTTTCTAATTTACGGGAGACACATCAACACCTATACACGGCTCCATAAGCCAAATCCAACATCCACTCTTCATAGATTTACTCCTCACCGCGGCCATGATGCTAGATCTCTGGACGTGATGGTTCACGTGTCTCTATCAGCACAAACTTTAGGGAATTAGTTATATCACCTTTGTTATAAATAACGCGTTTTCATACGCATAATAGCTAGCCTCCATATAGCTCTGTAATGTAATTGCGTTGCCACTGTGCTGTAATATCATTTCTCTGTTATGATTGCATTTTAATATATAAGAAGACTATGTTTCCAAGCGTAATTCGTATTTGAAGGCTGTTGCCCGAGGCTGGTGCAGAGGGCCCCTGCACACGCTGAGGTTTTGTGCATTACTGTATAGTTTCTTGTTTTATTTCTTTAAGTTCATTGTGCCATAATTCATTCACGTGTTTATACATTGCATCTTTCATGGTATTTATGCTTCATCTCTGTTCATAATCTTTCATGCTTTACATTTTACTTCTGTCCATAATCTTTCATGTTTTATGTTGTGGTTAACTGATCAGTGTTCTTGTTTCAGATTACAATAGGCAGCCCGGGCACTTGCACATCTTTTTATAATGACTAATGACATGGAATCAATATTGTTCTGCTGCTAATTTAATTTTCTTAGTTTTTGTTTAATTCCAGCACTGTTTGTTTATTTCAGTCTTGCACATTTGCTTCAGTAGTTAGATTTAGATATATTAAATTGCTCATGTCATTTTCAGTTACCTCCGAAAACCATAGCTGGACTAATGGTGAGGGATTGAATTATGAGTGTGTAGTTTGATATTAGTTTACTTTCTGCAAGTTAGAAATATTAAATTGCTCATGTCATTTTTAGTTACCTCCGAAAGCCATAGCTGGACTAATGGTGAGGGATTGAAGTATGAGTGTGTAGTTTGATATTAGTTTACTTTCTGCAAGTTAGAAATATTAAATTGCTCATGTCATTTTCAGTTACCTCCGAAAGCCATAGCTGGACTAATGGTGAGGGATTGCAGTATGAGTGTGTAGTTTGATATTAGTTTCTTTTTCTGCAAACTAGATATCAGGTTGCTCAAGTTGTTTATGGTTACCTCCTAAAGCCATAGCTGGACTAATGGTGAGGGATCAGAATATAAGTTGATGTAATTTGATTTAGATTTACTTTGTTGCAATTCTTGGATTTATTTAAGCATAGTTTCTTTTGTATTTGGACAGCAGCAAGGATAATGAATTTCATGATCAGTAGTTCACTGTTTGTTTGACTAGAATAGTGATGCAATTTCATTTTATTTGAAGAATTAATTTGTCATTGTGTGTTTTAAAATTCTTTTGAAGTTTGGAAAATCATTAGAAGGACATCATTGTCTTGAATATTTGTCTCCATACTTGTCTTTTAGAATTTCATAAAAATCCAAAAACGACAAAAAGTAAGAGATAGGTTATCTTGCACATATAGTGCCCCACACTTCATCAGCTTACGAATCCCGGATTGATAAATTAATGTAGAAATTTAGGACACACTAAATTGACCAAACATTTTGGCGTCGTTGCCGGGGAAGTGTAACTAGGTAGCCAATTTCTTTAAAAAAAAAAACAAAATAATAAAAGAAGGGAAAACTTGATAACTTCTTGAAGTATGCTCTCCTCTTGCACCTAGTGTGATCTGGAGGATCAGAAAAGAGAGTTATTGGTTCAGTAATTTCTTAAGTATGCTCTCTTCTTGCACCTAGTGTGACCTGGAAGATCAGAAAGAGAATTATTAGCCCAACTTTTTTTTTTTTTAAATAAAAAAATGACATGCATAGAGCAAGAGATTCTAGGGGAAGGTTTATAGCTAAAGCCAAGAGTTCGATTTTTACAACTCCATCTTCTTCAAGGCATAGACAAGATTCACCACCATCTACCCCTAGCCTTAAGATTTTTGGAATTCAAGGAGCAGCTGAATTAGACGATTCTCCTATACCACCTACTAAATCTCATTTAGAAAAGGAAGAGACTCCCTCTCATCCTCCCTTGATAGAATAACCAAAGGACTTTAAGGACTCTAACGAAACTATCATGGCAGAGGAAATAATAGATGGATTTGGAGGTAGAGGTAGAGGTAGAGGAGGAGGAAACAATGGAGACAACAATGGTGAAGGTAATAATGGAAGAAATAGGGAAGGAGACAACTTGTTTGGATTCCCTATAGTTGATGAGGAAACTCATACAACAATGAAAAATATCTCACCATTTGTCCTCCCCAACTTTTATGGATTGCGAAGTGAGGATCCTGAAACATTTCTGTTTGAGTTTGAAGTTGTGTGCCGAACTTATGACTATATGGAAGACTCTCAAAAACTCAAACTGTTTCCTTCAACATTGAAGGGAGTTGCTTTGAAATGGTTCATGGGATTAGCCACCCAATCTATTAGGACTTGGAATGATATGAAACAAACATTTTTGGATAGATACTTGGACTATTGTATGCCCACCAATCACAAGGATGAGGTATTCAAAATGATGCAAAAAGAAGATGAAAACTTAGAATATTTACTTGAAATATTTCAATACAACTTAAAAAGAGCAAAGATGAGCAACTTAGATGATGAAACCTTGAAAGCCCTCATATTAAAAGCCGTTAGAGATGAATGGATAGATATTTTAAACATGATGGGGAAAGGAGACATTTCTCAACTTCCACTTCGTGACATAACAGAACTATGTGTCTATCTCTCAAGAGGAAAATCTAAAACAGGAAAAGGGCCTAGGGATCCTTCTCTTATTAGGGCTAACAAATCTGCAACTGGATCAGTAAGTAGGGCAGAGATTGGTAACATGCTTGATGAGTTCAAAACTGATATTTTAGGGAGCCTTAGTGAACAACTAGACACCTTTAAAATCCAAAACAAGCAGAAAGCAGAAACAGATGCTTTAGCCATCTTTTGTCCGAAATGTAGGAAGAAACATGCTTTAAGGGAATGTCCCTTGGATGCAAAAGTTGTAGAAACATGTATAATTTGCTCAGAGAATCATGAGATCAAGGATTGTCCTTCAATTCCTGGACTCAAAGCTGTCTTTCAAGAAGATCCAAATTCAGTAGAATCTCTTTGTTTTGTTGCAAGAATACCTTGGCAGGGACAACAAACTCAAGGGTTTAACAACCCTATGAATCTTCAAACCCCACCAAATTGGAATCCTTGGCAACAACCTTGGCCCCAACATCAAAATCCATATCAGCCATGGGTACAAGGGATGCAAAATCCTTAGGGGAGATTTGCTCAATTTTATCAATATCCTCCATCTTTTCAAAATCAACAAGCTCCACAACTTCCAAACCCAAATCCACAACTTTCATTGCCATTTCCACAACAACAACCTTCTCAAAAAAATCCAAATCCTCAACTCATGCTCCCATATCAACAAAAGACAAATCAACTTCCAGCTCAGCCATTGCCAAATCCTAACAATAAAAATCCTCATAATACTTACATGGTAGAAGGACAAAAATTTCCTACCTATATGATTGTTCCTCTCAATGATGTACAACTCAGATCTGGTAGAGTTTTAGAAAAACCTTCTATAGATATTCAAGAGCAAGGTACCTCTAAGGAGGACTAAAGTCAATGAGGGTTCTAAGGAAGCATCTCTTCAAAATTCAAACATTCAAAAAGAAAAAGAAAAGTTAACACCCACAACTCCTATAGTTGAGCAACCCGCATCTTCATCTACACCTCCTTTTCCTGAAAGACTACAAATTGACAAGGGGGTGGAAAAACAAATCTTGTTGCCTAACTATGATTTTCTAGATGAATTGAAGAATGTTTGTATCAAGATTCCCTTGCTACAAGCCATTCGAGAGATTCCTATTCTAGCAAAACAATAAAGGAGTTGAGCTTCAAAAGACCAGGAAGGAAACTAAAAGACACAAGAAGAATCCACCTGGTAGGAAAAATTGCAGATATTATGATGGGAAAAATTACCATGCAGAAGTATGTAGATCCAGGAAGTCCAATTGTCAAGACACATATAAATGGGATAGAAATTCCAAACACATTGATTGACTTAGGGGCCGCTATCAACATTATGAGTAGACAGACTATGGACCAGCTAAAACTTCCTAACCTTCTTTTTACACCTACTTTACTGCAACTTGCAGATCGATCAATTATTAAACTAGATGGTGTATTAGAAGATATTTCAGTCTCCTTAGATTCTTGGGAATATCCAATAGATTTTATGATTTTTACTGCCAAGAGTAATCTAGGAGGGCATCCACTTATCTTAGGAAGACCTTGGCTAGCCACAGCTGATGCTTTTATTAGTTGTAGATCTCGGGACATGTACATTTCTAATGGTAATTTGACAAAGAAATTCAATTTGTATCCTCCAGCAAGAGCAATCACAGAAGTAGGAGACAATGAATGGGTTGATGATGAGGACACTATACAACCTGTCTTTACCATTTCTGAGATCAGTGAGGATAGTCAAATTCTGAACACATTAGAAAATTTTGAGACATCTTCATAATATGACCCCACACAATTTCAGTTGGAATCTGACATAGAATATTTATCATCAAGACAAATGTCTCTTTACTCTATGGAAGAGTTTGGTAGTTCTACTATTGAGATTTTTCCAGGAAAAACATTGAATATCAACAAACATTTGGAAAAGTCACAACAACAAGAACTAACCAAAATCTTGCAAAAACATTCTACTGAATTTGCATGGGAGTATACTGACATGAAAGGTATTGATCCTAAGACTTGCATCCATCATATCTATATTGAGGAAAACAGTAGACCAATCAGACAACCTCAAAGAAGGATGAATCCAAATCTTAGGGAGATAGTGAAATAAGAGCTCCAAAAACTTCTCAATGTAAACTTCATTTATCCAATTCCAGATAGTCGATGGGTTTCTCCTTTGGTTATAGTACCTAAAAAGAATGGTAAATGGAGGGTATGCATTAATTACAGGGAATTGAACAAAGCAACTTTGAAGGATCACTTTCCTTTGCCTTTTATTGATCAGGTATTAGATACATTAGCAGGTAAAAAGTACTTTTCATTTTTGGATGGTTTTAGTGGCTATAATCAAATTCAGGTAGCACCTCAAGATCAAGATAAGACCACATTTACTTGTCCATGGGGAACTTTTTCCTACCGAGTGCTTCCTTTTGGGTTATGTAATGCACCAGCAACATTCCAAAGAGCAGTACTAGGAATTTTTTCTGATCTAATCCATGATTGTGTAGAGGTTTATATGGATGATTTTACAATTTATGGTAATTCATTTGAAGAGGCATTAGAAAATTTGGAAAAAGTTCTTATAAGATGTAAAGAAACAAACCTTTCATTAAGCCATGAAAAATGCTTTATGATGTTTACTAAAGGGATTGTTTTGGGACATCATATTTCAGGAGATGGGATTAAGGTTGATAGATCAAAAGTTGAAGTCATCTCCAAGTTACCTATTCCAAATTGTCAAAGAGATGTTAGAAGTTTTCTAGGATTTAATGGTTACTATAGAAGATTTATAGAAAACTTCACTAAAATAGCATCTCCACTCTTCAAATTGCTTACAAAAGACTGTGAATTTAAATGGGATCCTGATTGTCAATCATCTTTTGAAACTTTGAAAACAAGAATATCTGAAGCACCTATCTTGAGAGGACCAAATTGGAAACTCCCTTTCCATATTTCTACGGATGCTTCAGATACAGCTCTGGGAGCTGTGCTGGGTCAAAAAGATTTAGTTCCTTATGCCATTTATTATACCAATAAAAATTTGACTCCCACAGAGTTAAATTATACTGTGACTGAAAAAGAGTTTTTAGCTGTTGTTCATGCAATCAATAAGTTTAGACATTATATAACAGGATATGAAACTTTTATTCATACTAACCATTATGCAATTAGATATTTAATGAAAAAACCTGTTACTAATGGCAGAGTGACAAGATGGCTCTTACTTTTACAAGAATTCAATATTACTGTGTTGGATAGACCAGGGAAACAAAATACAGTAGCTGATTTCTTGTCTAGGATTCAGAATACTAAAGAAGATTCTCCTGTAGAGGATAAGTTTCCTGATGAATACTTGTTTGCAGTGACTATTAAGACTCCTTGGTATGCAGATATTGCTAACTATTTGGTTACAGGAAAACTGCCTTCACATTTATTTCCAAGTGAAAAACGAAAAATTATTCAAGAGAGTTCAAAATATTCATGGATTTCTAACGAATTGTTTAAAACAGGGCCAGATCTTGTGATCAGAAGATGTGTCAGGGAAGATGAAATGCCTGATATTCTTAAGGCATGTCATGATGAACCATGTGGAAGACACTTTGCAGACAAAAGGACAGCCTATAAAATCCTCTCATTAGGATATTATTGGCCTTCCCTCTTCAAAGATGTAAAACAATATGTCAAAAGGTGTGACAGCTGCCAAAGAGTAGGGAAACCTACCTTTTCAAATGAAATGCCATTGCAAACACAGGTACTCATTGAACCCTTTGAAAAATGGGCTTTAGATTTCATTGGACCTATTAATCCACCATCTAAGCAAAAGAAGTATATATTGGTTTGTACCGATTATGTTACTAAATGGGTAGAAGCCAAAGCATTAGTATCTGCTACTGAAAATTCAGTTGTTCATTTTCTTTATGAGGATATTTTTACTCGCTTTGGTGTTCCAAGAGAAATTGTGACAGATCAAGGAAGCCAATTCACATCCAACCTGATGGAAAAGCTGATGGAAGAATACAAAATCAAGCATAGAAGATCTACTCCTTACCATCCGCAAGCAAATGGTCAAGTGGAGTCTACCAACAAAGTTCTCGAAAGTATCATCACCAAAACTATTCATCTACATAGAAGAGATTGGGCAGAAAGGCTTCCTAAAGCCTTGTGGGCCTACAGAACTACATGGAGAAATACAACAGGACATTCTCCCTATGAACTTGTTTATGGGAAAGAAGTCCTGCTCCCCATTGAGTTCCAAGTCAAGACCTTCAAGATATCAGTTCAGTTGGGGATGGACTTATCAGAAGCCCAAAAGCATAGAATGGAGCAGTTGAACGAGCTAGATGAGATCAAACAAGAAGCAATTTTAAGAACTGATCTAGTTCAATATCAAAGAGCTAAATGGCATGAAAATTACATCAAAGAGAAGAAGTTTCAAGAAGGAGATTGGGCATTGTTATTTGATTCCAAGTTTAAAGATTTTCAAGGAAAATTTCAGACTCATTGGCTTGGGCCATATGAGATTGACAAGATCTTTAGCAATGGAGCGGTAAGAATCAATACCATTGATGAGTTTCAAACTCCTCTTATTGTGAATGGCCACAGATTGAAAGTGTATCACAAGCCACTCTCAAAAGAGGAATTTGTCAAAATGTTTCAAGAAAATTCTGCAATCAGGCTGGTACAGAGGAATTCTTCTTCTCCACCAGCCTAACTTTTGTTCTTTTCAGTTTAAAAAAAAAAAAAAAAAAAATTGTATAAGCCTGAAAACCAATCACTGATTGGCAGTCTTATACAGAAAATGTAGGATGAAAATCAGGAACACCTGACACCCTATATTTTTCAAAAAGAAAATCTCTCTCTTTCATTTCACAAGTTTTGTGACCACCCACTCCATTCCATTCCACTTCATTTCACTCCACTTCATTCCATTTCACTTCATTTTATCTATTTCATTCCATTTCACCAATAAAATTCTCTTTCATGACCATTTCCATTTAGTCAATTGTCATCCGTTCATTTCCATTCACCCAAATAATAGCTGTGTCAGTTTCCGCAGCTGACATCTATTTCCGCAGCTGACACCAGTTTCCGCAGCCAGAAGCAGATTCCGCAGCTACCACTCTGTTTTCAAAAGAATGTACAGCCAGATGTTATTTCCATAATCATGAAATCAAATGTAGGTATGAGGACCAATTATGAAGACATGGGGCATTCAAGATATCAATGAGGAGCAACTAATTGAAGACCAAGGAAAAATGGCAAGAATTCCAAGGTATGAGTAAAAATTTATTTCAAATGGCATTTAAAACACATTTTTATGTAGTTATAAACCATAAGCTCCATTATGTGTAATGATTGTATTGACAAACTCCGTAACCACTCCATGATCTCTGTACAATCCTCCCACAATCCTTGCATTCATTCTCAAACGGTTCCATAATTAAACCTCCGATCTTCACTCATACTCTGATATTCCACCTGTGACAATGAAACGTAATTGATTTGACTACGGATTCTTTCAGCCGCATAAAATCCGTAGTCGTTGTATAAACGTGCTTACATTTATTCTGCAGCCACCAAATTTTAAAACACTACCGGATGTGTTATACTCCTCCTATTGTTCTATTAATCTCACAGCCGCATTTCCGTCGTGCTCACGTAACCCTTCTCTGTTCCGCTTCACCCCATTTCGTTCTCTGTTACGCTACAGTCTGTATACCCATTCTCTGATATCTACCTACAGTCATCGTGCTCATTTTCGTTCATTCAGCCGTCCTACTTCCATTGAACCCTCCTCACGCAGGCAAGTTTTTAAAGAGCAGAAAGAAGGATGGGTAAATTGTTGAGAGCAGAACCAAAGGGACCTAAATTCATGGAAGGATACCCGCAAGTCAGGGATATATTGAAGAAGGAAAAGTGGCTGCGGTTTATCCAAAAGTTTAGAGGCTACCATAAAGAGGTGACAAAGCTTTTGCAAGGTCTTTCAATGGCCTAGAGGTAGAGATTGGAGACCTTAAGTTTACGGTGAATGAGGCATCTATAGCATCTGCCACAGAACTTCTTCAAGAGGGTGAACGTTGGTTTAAGAACAAAAGCATTAGTGATGAAGCCTGGAGAGTGATTCTACATAACCCAGGTATGGACATAACTATTTTTAAGAGAGGAATTCCTGTTCATGCTTTGAAAGAGGAATGGGCTACTTTGTTGCTAGTTGTTAAAAAATTTATCACCTGTGAGGGCCGTTTTGGGTCAATGTATATGTACCATACCCGATTGCTGATGAATTTTCTAGATAACCAGACCCTCAATCTGCCATACTTTTTATTAAATAGTTTGAAGAAGATGTCTGTGACTGTTCAGAAGCATTTAGGGGATGTAGAACCACATCTATATCACCATGGTCTTGTGAAAATTTTGATTGAAAAAAAGTTAAAAGAGAAGAAGGACACATGGGAACAATTTTTGATTAGAAATTTCTTTGAGGAACCTCAAGAAATTCCTGAAGGTAGTACATCAAGAAGGAGTAGGAGAAAGAGAACAAATGATGAAATTCAAAGTACTCCTACTACTACAATTGAAAGAACTAGTAAGGAAGAGAGACTGTCAAAAAGGAAGAAGAAAGAAACCAAGGGTAAAAAGCCAATAACATCAAAAGAGAGAAAAAGTATTAAGGCTATGCATCAAACCCTTTCTTCCGAAGAAGATCATCAAGTGTTATCTGAGAGACTAGTTCACCTTCAAGAACAGTCATCTATGGCCAAGAAGAGAGGGAAAGGAAAACAAAAGCAAAAAGACAGTGGTCCACAGCGTGTAAGAAGAAGTTCCAGGCTTAAGGGGAAGTTGAGGAAAACGCAAATGAAAGGACCCCATTTTATTGATTTGGGAGAAGAAACATCTGAACAATCCCCAGCTGGCCATAGTCCATCTCACTCTCAGTCAGACAGTGAACCTAGTTCATTTCATTCTCAGTCAGACATTGAACATAGTCCATCCCATTCTCAGCCAGACGTTGATGTAAGCCCTTCTCAGCCAGATTTTGAAGACAACTCTCCTCCACGGCATTTTGGGGACAGCCCAATAAAAATGACACCTGAGATAGACCCAAAGCAACAAGAAGTATATGATTATATAGAATATTTAGAAAAAGCAGCTACGGGTCCCAGTACTTCGTCCACTCAGCCTCACACAGCACAAGATGATCTAGTCCAATCACTGAAACAAGAAGTCTTTGAGCTAGAGATTTTAAATAGACACATTAAAAATGAAAATGAGACATTGAAGGAACAAAGCAAATTGGACAAAATCATTCATGATAATACCATGCTACATCTGGGACTATGGCAGAAGAAGAACAAGAAATTGAAGAAGAAATGCCAGAAGTTAAGCAAAGCACTGATTAATATCAAATTCAGATGCTTGATGAAAAAGCCCAGGATGTTAGCAGCACCAAGGAAGAGGAGGAGAGGACTGGATGTACTAGCTGAAGTGTCAAGGCATATGAATTGAAAAAGGATTATCAAAATTTTGGTTGCATGAGGACATGCAACACCTTCACAGTGGGGGTATGTTGAGTCTCAAATTTGCATCTTTCCTATACACCTTTCTAGACCTTTTTCATTCACCTGAACCTTCTAAGTTGTCAATATCATTGCATATCAATTGTAAAAGAGCATCTAAAATGGTTTTTAACTATGTTTTGTGTCTGCTGTTTGATTTAGATTTTTGCTCATTTAGCTGCAGAATCTTGCCACTTTCCGCAGCTGCTGCAACTTTCCGCAGCCATTTTGTGAAAGTCTATGTTGCAGGTGTCTTCAGGCAAATCGAGCCACATGGGCAAGTCAGAAATGATGTGGACATGGATCGTGTCCTATTGGCTCGGGAAAATTCACCTAAGGAGGCTATGGTCAAAGGTGGCCAAGTGGAAGTCAACCGTAGAGTCCCACGGTGACAGGACTCTGTTTCTCATCACGTGAAGATTTGTATGATCGTATCTAATTTACGGGAGACACATCAACACCTGTACACGGCTCCATAAGCTAAATCCAACATCCACTCTTCATAGATTTACTCCTCACCGTGGCCATGATGCTGGATCTTTGGACGTGATGGTTCACGTGTCTCTATCAGCACAAACTTTAGGGAATTAGTTATATCACCTTTGTTATAAATAACGCGTTTTCATACGCATAATAGTTAGCCTCCATATAGCTCTGTAATGTAATTGCGTTGCTACTGTGCTATAATATCATTTCTCTGTTATGACTGCATTTTAATATATAAGAAGACTTTGTTTCCAAGTGTAATTCGTATTTGAAGGCTGTTGCCCGAGGCTGGTGCAGAGGGCCCCTGCACACGCTGAGGTTTTGTGCATTACTGTATAGTTTCTTGTTTTATTTCTTTAAGTTCATTGTGCCATAATTCATTCACGTGTTTATACATTGCATCTTTCATGGTATTTATGCTTCATCTCTGTTCATAATTTTTCATGCTTTACATTTTACTTCTGTCCATAATCTTTCATGTGTTATGTTGTGGTTAACTTATCAGTGTTCTTGTTTCAGATTACAATAGGCAGCCCGGGCACTTGCACATCTTTTTATAATGACTAATGACATGGAATCAATATTGTCCTTCTGCTAATTTACTTTTCTTAGTTTTTGTTTAATTCCAGCACTGTTTGTTTATTTCAGTCTTGCACATTTGCTTTAGTAGTTAGATTTAGATATATTAAATTGCTCATGTCATTTTCAGTTACCTCCGAAAGCCATAGCTGGACTAATGGTGAGGGATTGAAGTATGAGTGTGTAGTTTGATATTTGTTTACTTTTCTGCAAGTTAGATATATTAAATTGCTCATGTCATTTTCAGTTACCTTCGAAAGCCATAGCTGGACTAATGGTGATGGATTGAAGTATGAGTGTGTAGTTTGATATTAGTTTACTTTTCTGCAAGTTAGATATATTAAATTGCTCATGTCATTTTCAGTTACCTCCGAAAGCCATAGCTGGACTAATGGTGAGGGATTGAAGTATGAGTGTGTAGTTTGATATTAGTTTCTTTTCTGCAAACTAGATATCAGGTTGCTCAAGTTGTTTATGGTTACCTCCGAAAGCCATAGCTGGACTAATGGCGAGGGATCAAAATATAAGTTGATGTAATTTGATTTAGATTTACTTTGTTGCAATTCTTGGATTTCTTTAAGCATAGTTTCTTTTGTATTTGGACAGCAGCAAGGATAATGAGTTTCATGATCAGTAGTTCATTGTTTGTTTGACTAGAATAGTGATGCAATTTCATTTTCTTTGAAGAATTAATTTTGTCATTGTGTGTTTTAAAATTCTTTTGAAGTTTGGAAAATCATTAGAAGGACATCATTGTCTTGAATATTTGTCTCCATACTTGTCTTTTAGAATTTCATAAAAATCCAAAAACGACAAAAAGTAAGAGATAGGTTATCTTGCACATATAGTGCGCCACACTTCATCAGCTTACGAATCCCGGATTGATAAATTAATGTAGCAATTTAGGACACACAAATTGACCAAACAGTTCTATCAGGATATGTCCTTCCAGGACTATTCTTATATTGGATTCTCAATCCTTAAATAATATTGTTCCTATACAACTACTCTTATCTTGGATTCCCTACCGCATCCTCAAATAGTATCGGATGTCAGATGCTTACCCAATCCTCCATTCTTTCTTCCCTTGTAAAGTCAAGAATGATTTTTCTATATCTCCCTCTCATTTAGGGAGGATATATCCATTCCTACGAAAGGAATGTACCCAAGCTCTCTCTTAACCAGGTACTTTTCCAAGCTTCCTCTTACCAAGGACTTGCTTCTAGAAACTGTCTGTGAAAGTTCCTACTCCCATAACCTTATTGCAGCAAACTGATATTACTTCTCCTACTTGATAAATTATACACATTATTTACTATGTTCTATAAGTAAATACTGAATAAAATACATTGCAACCTTCACTAAATAAACTACGGAAATTAAATGTTAAAACAAGATCTAAGCAAGAAAATTAAACACACATGACACTGTTATTTTTGGACTGTCCCTGAAAAAACCCAATACGTGAAAATTGATGCAGCAGCTGAGGGTTTGTATTATTAAGCAATTTTTTTTCTGAATACAACCAGATGCTCAAATATAGCTATCCACAGAGAATTTGACTGACAGAGACTAGTGTGGATTACCTCACACTAACACTGGAGATCTGGCACTAATCCAACATTGAACTGGATAGCCCCAAGCTACCTCTGTGCATCCGCTGCACAGATCTGCACCACTTTGGCTATGGAATGTGTCACCTCCTTCTGTTTTTCGTTCTGTTGGCTATATTTTGATCTTCTTCCCCTTCAATCTCACACCCCAGCTCTTCGACATTGGATCTAACTAATCCTCAGCAAAATTTTGGATCTCTTTAGAGGCTTAGCATTGCCTCTGTGCTACCCAGCATAGCCCCTACGCTGCCTCTTCTGCATCCTCTTTTATGCCTTCTCTTTGATGTATTCCTAGGTTAGGAAATATTTCCAACCGAAACTATCTCTGCTCCTCACTACAAGAATCAACTCAATCAATCCTGTGGCTGCTTTGCGCTGTTCACTTGAGAAATTCGATCTCTAGACTTTCCCCAATATTTCGATGTATATTTCAAAATGCCCATCGAAGTCCTTCTTATAATCTTCTCGTTGGATAACCAACGGCCCAAATTAAAACATAATCAACGGCTTAGATCATATTGACTCGATCTCCATCTTTTTCTAGAAGATTCGCACCCATTTCTATTAATATACTTTAATTATTTTAATTCCCTAAGTTTGGACTTAGGCTCCCATTAAAAATAATTAGTTATTTTAATAAAACCCCATCTGAGTGGAATTTCCCAAAACGCTTTCTGGGTATTTTTTAATACATGTGTCTAAACCTCCCTGCAAAATTTGAGACTTAAAGCACATCCAATGCTACCAAAAATCAACACTCCCTCTTGGTGAGGAATGTTCTCTAGTAATGCAACATGTTGAAGCATTACACTGATTTTGTAACATCTCCCTCTATGTTTCCAATGTCTGACATTGCTGCATCTATGTCGCTGCTGACCCTGCATATTGTTGCCAATTGCATCTGCACTGCAACTCTGTTATTGTTTCTACAGCAGAAAAACATCCAAAATATTGAACTAAGTGTTCAACACAATGCATCTGATACTAAAGATCTGACTGTTGATGGTCTATGCGCTAACCCTCTAAAGTTGTTGGATGTTTTTGACTCTGCGTTGTGCCTTACTACATTGTTTCCGACTCTACTCTCCACTACTCGGACTCTGGTGCTCTCTAGCCATTTTGTTGTCACTCTAACACTCCTATGCACCAACTGACACTAGTCCATCCTGCTACTTCTGATTTGGGCACCCGTAGCAAGGTATTGATCCAAGAGGTGGACTCCTCAAGGATCCTTCCCAACTGCTATTCTTTCGAACTACTGTTATAGATCACCCTAATTCTCCCCTAGATATATGTGAGAAATCATGACAAACTCCTCCTCCTCTATCCTAGCAGTTGCAGTTTGTGGATCATGTTTCTCATCCTTGTCCTTCTTCTTGAGAGGACATTGCGTAGCGTAGTGACCCATTTCACCACACCAGAAACACTTGATCTTTGAGACGTCCTTTTTTCGCCTATGTTGCTCTTGTTGCATTCGCTTCCTCCTCCTTAGGCTTCGACCCACTGTTGTTGTTGCTGCCATCAATTTTGTACTTGATCATATCTCGCCTCATCTCTTCTTGCTGGAGAGTGACCCACATCTGTTCCCAATCATGAAACCTTTATATGCCCAGGATGCTCTGGAAAAATACTATCCATTCATATGAAACAAAATTCAAGGCCAATATAAACATCTCCATGATCTGAGGTGTTGATCTGACAACTTCCAACTGATCTCAGATTTCCTGAAGCTTTGCAAGGCATGGATCAATGTGTTCTCCCTTCTGCATCCTCATAGGTCACATCTTCTCCTACTAGTACATCTTTCGTTGCTCGGAAGATCCTTGATACAATGTCGCTAAGGTATCCCACATCTCCTTCGCAGTCCCTTTACCTTCTATGTGACATACTACATGATACCTAACTCCGTCGAGGATCAACCGCTTATCCTTTGCCATATTCTTCTTGTAGGATTTCAATGGATCTGCATCTACGGGGACAGCTACCATATTATTGATAAAGGTCTTGATATCATGCTCATCTAACAAACAAGTGACCCTTTCCTTTCAAATCACATAGTTGAAGTCACCCTCCAACTGATCTTGATCTCTTAGCCCATTATTTTCCATCTCTCCCAACAAGAAGTCGAATTTCTCCCTCTCTCCTTTGCGCAGATGCTAGGCTGGCCTACGCACTCCCTGCTGAAGTTAGTATATTTTCTCTTCACTACTGCTGCTTTGAAACTTAGAAATATAATTCCTTGGCTCAGAATTCACTAAGGAATAAATTCCCTCAAAAAGTGTCTTCTTCCTTCATCTAATGCTTTTCTACCCCAAAAAAAGCTGCAAAAAAAATTGCATCCCACCAATAGACTGCTCTAGGTTGAATCTTCTACTGTGTTGCTCCCTCTGCCACTGACAAATCATGAACTAGAAATATTACCTCTCTGTCAACTCACTCAGAGAGATATTTTCCTCGATAATCTTTCCCTCCTGGCCAGGACTTCGCAAATCCTTGGGGATTCAATCTGCTTCCTATGCAGCTATTCGATCTCCCTCTTTCTCTTCAACATTGATTTCTTTCGATCTGATATCTTACTTCACCTCCATTTGCTCTGATACCATGTAAAAATTCCTACTCCTGGAATCCTATTACAGCAAACTGATATTACTTCTCCTACTTGATAAATTATACAAGTTATTTACTGTGTTCTACAACTAAATTATTTAGAAAATACACCGCAAACTTCACGAAATAAACTGCGGAAATTAAATGTTGAAACAAGATCTAAGCAAGAAAATTAAACACACATGACATCATTATTTTTGGACTAAGTCCCTGGAAAAACCCAATGCGAGAAAACTGGTGCAGCAGTTGAGAGTTTGTATTATTAAGCAGTAGTTTTTCTGAATACAACTGGATGCCCAAATCTAGTTATCCACAGAGAATCTAACTAACAGGGAACTAGTGAGGATTGCCTCACACTAACACTGGAGATCTGGCATTGACCCAACATTGAACTGCACAGCCCCACGCTACCTCAGCGCAGATATACGTCACTCTGGCAACGGACTGTGTCACCTCCTTTTGATGGTCATTCTACTGGCTGGATGTTGATATTTTTCCCCTCCGGTCTCACACCCCGGCTCTCTGGCACTAGATCTGACTAATCCTCAACAAAATTTTGGATCTCTTCAGAGGCTCATCACTACCTTTACATGGCTCTGCGTTGCCCAGCGTATCCCCTACGTTTTCTCTTCTACGTTCTCTTCTCTTCTTTCTCTGAGATGTATTCCCGACTGATGAAATATTTCCAACCAGGACTATCTTTTCCCCTCACTGCAAGAATCAAATCGATCAATCCTTCGCCTGCTTTGCGCTGCTCACTTGAGAAATTTAATCTCTAGACTCTCCCTAATATTTCGATGTATATTTCCAAATTCCCATCGAAGTCCTTCTTATAATTTTCTCTTTGGATAACCAATGGCCCAAATTAAAACATAATCAACAGCTTATATCATATTGACTCGATCTCCATCTTTTTCTAGAATATTCACACCCATTTCTATTAATATACTTTAATTATTTTAATTCCCTAAGTTTAGACTTAGGCTCCTGTTAAAAATAATTAATTATTTTAATAAAACCCCATCTGGGTGGAATTTACCAAAACTCTTTCTAGGTATTTTGGAATACATGTGTCTAAACCTCCCTACAAAATTTGAGACTTAGAGCACATATGACGCTACCAGATACCAACACTCTCTAGGTGGATATCATGGGACAATGAGCTGCTTGTAGCGCTCCCTCTTTCAATGTCATGAATTTTATCTTCTTTGATATGGAGCCTTCATCTTTTGGGACTTCTTTGTAGGGAATCAACCATCCATCACTTTCCTCAAGTTAGTCATGTAATTCTTCCTCTTGTCTGAAAGTGATCTTCTTGATCATATATGGCTTTCGTTCATATAGCTACCTCCTTTGCATCATGTTTCCTTTAGGATCTTTCATCCTTGCACGTGAGTACCAATTGTAGTTGACATCCACAACACTTCCTTCGATAGCCTTGTATTAGCCCATCTAGACATTGTTCAAAAATAAAAAATGAACATCAAATTAATATTACCTTTGTGATGGCCTTACATCATGACATCTTCTTGTTGTGACATCAACATTCTACATACATATTGACACATCTCTAAGATATACAATTTCAAGGGTCTCATTTTCCAAACTTCATCAGAGTCTTCATATCTTTCCCATGGAGATATCATAGTAAAATCTTTTAGTCATTGGATGTTGATTTCCTTCTCCATATTTGCACCTTTTATGATCTCTTCATTTATTTATTCACATATTGCTTCCTAGGAACTTCCAATTATAGTTCATTTATCTTTGTTAACCACCTCATATTCCATATGAGGACATATTATGTTGATTTCAACCATTTAATATGTGAACCATTCCTTCATGCATCCTTTTACCGAAATATATCCCTTTCTTCAGATCATACTCATGAGGTGGATCATTATTCCTGTTATCTGCAATTATACAATGACATGACTTAATTCATTAATCATATGCATACATACCTCTTTCCTTATTTTGGTCATCTAGACTTCCTTCAATAACTTCCTTTCATTGAGAGAACTTTAACCATCTTCACATCATACCATCATTCTTTCAAACAATAAATCCCATCCAAAGTGGAATTCTTAGCAATACATTTGCTTCTCCTAAGAGATGAACCTTCCAATGAAGATTCCAACAAAGGATCTTGATTATCCTTCTTTTACAAATGTTGCTTCCTAATGATGTATGATGAGCTCCTTACTATATGACATTATTCTACCCATAAGTACCACTTATGCTTCCAATGACATTACGAGGAGCTATTTCCTTCTAATAATGATTTCCATAGACTTCAACTATCTTTCAAGCTTCCCATAATGATATGAGCTCTTGCTTTCAATCATATGTCATTCTAAATGTGATGCATCCTATCACTCTATTGACTGTAATTATTTAACCATGGTATATGTCTTCCACCTTATACTCCTTCTGGGTATCCATACATCATGAATAGTGCCAAAGGGTATGTATAGTTCCCTCCTTTTATCATGATTATTAAAACAAAGAATTATCGTGTCCACCTTTACTTCTTGTACTTGCAATATTTATTGAAAATCACCCCAAGAAAAGTACATAATACCAAAACATGATGTCAAGTTATCTTTATAGGGTTTTATTCAATCAAGAGGTCACCCTAGGGTTTCTTAAGTTCAAACCCTAGATCATATTATTTTCTCTTTATTTCATTCTGGGGTTTATCCCATGTCCTAGAATCCTAACAAACCCTAGAAATAATAGGGAACAATTAACTTAAGACTAGGGTTCCTCATTACTAGGGTTTCTTATGAGTCCTCAAAATACAAACCCTAAAGCCATAATTTTAACCCTACAACATCTTATGATTGACCCTTAAAAATTAAAAGGAAAATATCATACATACCTCATGGATAACTACCTGTAATGCTTGGTATTTCAAGATGCCATGGTACGATTGTATTTTCTTCTTTCTTCAATAATTCTTTAACCAGGGAAACTATTGTTCTTCTTGTTGAGACTTGCTTCTTCACGAGTTCTTGTGTAGCTCATTTATGCTGCCTTGATGGTTAGCAACAAAACTTCATAATGGAGACTCTTTTTGTCACACTTACTTTATGCCTGTAGTTTTTTTATTTAACTTCTTTTCAAAATGTATAGATGATAGTAGAGGAAATGTAGCCTTCTCAAATGATTGATTTTTATATAGAGAACAAGTATATTTGATTTTAGGATGATTGCATCCTTAGTGCCATAGATGACTGATTTATACCAAACTTGGTGCTTTGAAAATCTTTGATATGAATTATCTTCATGAATTTCTAGGTCTTCTTGAGGAAAAATATAGCTATGGTTGAAGTCCTATTCTTTTTAGGGGTAGTTTATGATTCATCAATTCTAGTTCCTTAGTTTATTATATATTTGTTCCTTATGTTATTAGTTGATAATAGTGAGTAATGAGTAGCTTCTTTATCCTTTCCTGATAGAGTTCTATCTTCTCTAAACACTCTTAATTGTGGGAGAGGTGCACTTTAATACGCTCTCCATACCATGTGAGGAAGGATGTTTCACCCCAATATTTAGGAGGGTGAGGATGCCCCCCCCTACCCCGCTCAGACCCCACTAATAGGCTAGCTAATAGTGGGAAGACGGGAAAGGGCAGCAGAGAATCCCCGGTGAGCTATTCATTCAAGGTAGACCATAAGGGAAAGGATTCCCTCAGAAGGGCTCTCAATTTCAGGTTATTTCTTGCTCCCCCATCAATGGTGGGAGAGGAATTTATCACTACTAATGCTTGATGCTAGGAAAGTGAGGATGCAACTTTAAGGCTCTCAATTTCGGGAGAGGGTGCCCCGGGCAGGGCTCGACCAACGAGAGAGGGATTCATCGCTCGACTAAAAATAATAGAGCGCTTCCCCGGTAGAGGAATTTATTGCTCTACCATTATAGTAGTAGGGGGTGAACTAAGTAGGCTTGACTATTAAGGTTGGATAGTTGATCAAGATCTCTCTCTAGCTGGAAGAGCCAGAAGGGTACACACATCGGCCCCCCTCCTATCAATTATTAGGTAGGGGAGCTAAGTATGGCTAAAGAAATGACGATAGGCCATAAGAAAGAGGTTGCAGCGGGCATCCATATGAGGTGGAAAGCCCCGAAACCCGCTAGATGACAGCCATTTCGGATAGCAATACAATAAGAGTAAATTGGAATCGATGACCGTACTAGTGGCCGAATAGCAGGTAAGCAGGCTGGCAGGGATTTGATTCCTTTCTAAGGATGTTTGGAAATTGAGTCATGTAGTGATGAAAACAGTCTTTTAAGTCACAGAGATTCGACCTTATTGTCAAAGGATTCAAACTATTTTGAACATTTAAATTAGGCCTTCAGCCTCTTGAAACAGTGATGTGGTATCTTCAAAAATCACTTCATTATGCACAGAGTTCGGAAGTCTACTTACTTAGAGAAGGAATGATATTGTAGCCAAAAATTTTAACTTTGGAATGAGCTTCCATGTCTTGAGAGAGATATAGTCTTCTTGAGATTCCTTTGTTTTCAGACTTGCGAATTTTAGAACTTGGTGAAGCCTTCTTCTTAAATTTTGAGCATTACTTTCTTTGATTTGATAATTGAGCAAGGTTCCCAAGAATGCTAGGGTTTTTTAGATATTCTTTTATGTAATTCTTGTCCTTGAAATGCCTTGGATATGAGAGGATCTTCTTGATGATGGATGCCCTAAATAATATTCCGGTCCTTAAATGTCCCTTGTCGAGCTGCCCTTCCTAGACTTGTCACCTTAGCTTTCATACCATGTTGAGAAATCTAGGGCAATGAGATGAGATGATTTCTCTTGCTTGATAATTGTTTGTGATGTATTTTTTTCTCTTGCTTGATAATTGTTTGTGATGTATTTTTAGTTTACTTTATTTTCTTTTTCTTTTATTTTCTTATTTTAATGTGTTATCTTCATCAAACAGCTACCAATAAAGAACAAGGAGACAAAGGACACAAGATATAGGTGATCAACTAGGGCCAAAACCTCTCCAATCTTGAGAGGAAAACCCACAAAATTCTTCTTCTTATAGAATCTCCAATTAACAAATTCCAAGACCTAGACCCTTGACCAAGACTCCTTCAAGAGCAAGTCAAACCTTGCTTCTTTTTCCAAGTCAAACGAACAACTTATTCTTTGTCTTCAACCTCTACCTAGCAACATCTTCACTGAAAATTCGACCTCTTTTAGTGCAACTTCAGCTTACTTGAGACTTCTGCAATTTTAGGCCCTTGTTACAGAAACCCTAGCCCATATGTGTATGATGCAAATGGTAAGATCTACCTCATTTCATCCTCGCTTGAACTTCTCCTTCCTAATGAACTTGGTCCTTGAAAACAGTGCTTATTAGCACCATAACTTTACTCTTTTGTTGGTATTGTAACTCGGATTTTCTGCAGTAGATAAGAACCCTGATTTTCTTCGCACGTGTGAGAGTAGGAGGCCCAAAACAATCCTAAACTTCATTTTTTCCTTCACTCCTTTCTTCGTTGACCTATAGGCTTCTTATATTCCTTTTCGCTCTTCTTACTTGCCATTTATTGCTTGTTCGAATTATCTTAAGTGAGGTCGAGTCCTCTCTTTTATAGGCCTCTCACCCATGCATTTACGCTGATATGTCCTCTTGTGTAGGCTGAGCTCCATTTGAAGGTCGAATTTATAGTGGCACTTGGACTTGGTCTTGGAGGGTCTTTTGACTCTAATATTGACTCAAAATAATTATGTAACATGCCCAGGAAGGGTATTTTATACATGACAATGACTCCCTAGACTTTTAGACTCAATGGCAAGCCCTAGAAGCTCACAATGGGAGCTTTGACCTAAAAATAAATTTCCCTTGAGCATGAAACCCATGCCTCAAGATCAATAATAATAAAATTATTTTTCTCATTACATCAAATAAATAAAACCATGATTACACATGTCATTATGAAGACTGAACCTAGTTACATATCTCAACACTTACAATGTTGTAAACATTGAATTGGCATGCTCCAATCTTTGATCCTTCTAACTACAACATATGTGTTTGGAATGAATCTATACCTAACCAACCCCTTAATGTGTCAAGGGTCTTCTATACATGACAACGACTCCCTAGACTTGTAGACTCAATGAAAAGCCCTAGAAGCTCACAATGGGAGCTTTGACCTAAAAATAAATTTCCCTCGAGTATGAAACCCATGCTTCAAGATCAATAATAATAAAATCATTTTTCTCATTACATCAAATACATAAAACCATGATTACATGTCATTATGAAGATCATTCCTAGTTACACATTTCAACAAGTTGTAAACATTGAATTGGCATGGTACAATCTCTTATCCTTCTAACTGCAAAAAATGTGTGGGGAATGAATCTCAACCTAACCAACCCCTCAATCAAGACAACGAAGAGCCCTTAAACCCTCAATCAACTACCTCTACTAGTGACTAATATTTTCTTCCTAATAATTTTCCAAGAAAAAGATGTCCCACATCCTTCACATCCATCAAATAGAATTCATATGTCCATCAATGTAAAGAAAAATGCCATGCGCAAGATCCACATATCATCATGCATTATTATTTTTATCTTAACATTTTCTTAAGTTAATTTTCCATAAATTATCTCTACTTATTTTTACCATTTTTCTTTTATTAACAAAATAATTATTTTTTTCTATTTATGATCCATTATTATTTTATTATTATAAGCATTACATATTCATAACTAAGTAAAGGGCTAATGTCTAGCAATCTCACATCCTTAGCGAGCAACATGTTTACAACCCAATGTAACAATTTATATTATTCATTTGCCACTTTATTGTCTAGTAGAAGCTTATGATTTTTCTCAAAGTTAATGCCATGTGGAAACAATTCTCCTTTCTCCCTCCCAAGTACTACAAAAATTACAACAAATTTCATATAAATAATGATAGCGCAAGTGCAAATTTGAAACTCGATATCCAATTAAATTATTAAGATTGATCTTGCAAAAGCTTCAAGATTGAGAAATGGCTTTGGAATGTCAACAACACATGATATATCAACCTTTGGCATTGGTTGGCTTCATGTTTTCCTACTTCTCTAATATAACATTTTACTTAAATTATTTCCTTAAAATGTTTTTTACTCTCAAGTAACAACAAAATGCAAAGAAAATGTTGATGAAAATATTCGCCATGTAAAATTGTAATATCCTTGAAGATAACATGACAAACAATTTTATAAATTATTCTAGAATTTATTATAAGAGATTAAATAATGATAATAATAATAATAATAATATATTTCCCATAGTCTAGTTGAACATCAAATTGGTAAGAGACCCCTTTGTTCGTGGGACAAGGGATGCCCTTCTATGCAACAATTTCGTTACTTAGTCTATAGAGGTGTATATAACATATATTGTCAAACCCACACAGACTGTGTGTAAGATTGTATAATTATTTTAAATAATATAACTTAAAATATATTACAATAGAAAGTAGAAACTAGTAATTATCCTTTTTATGATTTTGCATTTGAAATGTAACAAACAAACGTTAAAGAAAAAGTTGAACAATAAGAAATAACCAAAAGAAACCATGTAATTTTCCTTTTGTTTATTTATTTTTTAAATAGAAACTAGAGAAATTATACTATATAAAAGTTGTGGCGTAAGCTAAACATCAGAATTAAAGGTGCTAGTATAGATTCCCAAGATGGCCAACTTATTTGTTGAATACACAAAAAATGAAGATTTGCAAAAACTACACCCCATAGATTTTTACGTATATATGCATTATATAAAAGGTTCCTAGAATCATAATAGTTTTACTCAACATAACATATAATCAGAAGATGTGATGATTAGTTGTCTCCTATAACCCTAGTTGATTGGAGGAATATCCTAATTCGCAATGCCCATATCTTTGAGCAATTGGTACATTATATTATCCTCCTATAAAGGATAATATACATAGTTGGTACACATCATATTGGAGGTCGCCAACTAAAAGTTCTATTACTTAAGCTTAAAACCAAATTTCTAAGAGAGCGACATTCATATTCCAAAGCATCAATTCCTTTCTATTGAGCCATAACATCCATAAATGTGGCATCCTTACATTACAATGGCACTCATTCTGGTGTAGCTTAGTTGTAACTAAAAGATTTGGAGATTCAATTGTATTGGATAGGTTCCCCGTGATGCCTAGGAGCCTTCTGAATTTCTTGAACCCATATGTAGCCCATGATTATTGTGGTGATAATGGGTTGATGATGCTTGTGCTTAATAGGATTAATCTTGGATTGTTGACTAGGTTAGCACATAGATAAACCAATCCAAAATCACATTGATCTAAAAGAATTCTCCAAGAAATAGAGAGATCCCAATAAACCCACAAATTAACCATATAACAGTTCACAATTCCAAAAGAGACAAAGCGAGTGTAGAATAGTACGAGCCAAACCAAAATACCCAATCTCTTTACCCAAGTTTCAAGTACCAGGGGAATCAATGCATCAACCCAAATTAAAAACAACTATTGTAAACAAAAATTACATAAAATGAGCCCCAAATCAATTGAGATCTTAACAAACCACTACCAATGAGGCAAATTGTGCTCTGATTTGTAATGCTCATACCCAACAACAAATCCATTATCCCACCACCTTCGCTACGATATACCTTAGACCAGATTTCAAGGGACACGACTAATTGAATATTAAGCATATAGTGAAGTGGGTCGAGATACCTATCATATCCACGACCCATGTGTGCAATTCAAATCGCATGATAATGAGATGCAATGAGATTAAAAATGTGTCGTCCCTCCTTTGGACACAATAACATAAGATTAAGGGTTGGTTTGATATTTTGTTGCTCCACTAGTCCTAAGAACTCCCTCTTTTAATGTCAAGGTCTCATTAGCTAACATGTTTGCTTGATGGTTGTTCTCCCTCAAGACATGAAGGAATCTCAAACCTTTTTACCTCAATAAAAGCTTGAGCAAGAATGAAGGCTAGAGTGTAAACAGCTACAAGAGATTTTTTTATTATCTAGTTGAATATTACACTTAAGTCTTCTACTACAAGCGATTCTTTAGTTTGGAGGTTAGTTGTCATTCTTGATCCTCAAAACAAAGCATATGATTTTTCCTAGTTGTTAGAGGATTTCCCTAATCCCCATGCAAAGGTTGCTTTGGTTTTTCCTCTTGGATCAATGATGATCTCCCCACTCTGCACCCTTCCACCCCACCTTTACTTTATTATATTCATATAGCTTAGGGAGCTCTAATTTATTTAGGCAAACAAGGGATATGATTTTATTTATGACTTCAAAGCAATAGTTTAATTGTAAAAATATTTCACTTTTCAAGGCTAGTTTATGTAAATTAGTCACATTTAACTTTTGTCATACAATGTTAAATAGCATCTAAAGTGTTGCTAATAAAATTTATTTATTCAATTTTTAAAGTGATGTTTGATCATGTCCGTACTAAAAACCATGTAAAATGACAAGCACAATATTTTGACACTAAATGTGATGGTGAAAATTTGTCTTTAATAAATAGCACTAATATAATTAAATAAATAATTCCAAACACCTTAAAACTAGTAGAAATTTACACTAAAATACTATGTTTAAAGCTACTTTACAACCTTTCCAAATTCTCTACTTACAAACACCCCTAAACCACCCCTAAATAGCACTAATATAATTAAATAAATAATTCTAAACACCTTAAAACTCGTAGGAATTTACACTAAAATACTATGATTAAAACTACTTTACAACCTTTCCAAATTCTCTTCTTACAACCACCCATATAAAGCAATCTTGAAAAGGAAGTCTTGAATGCAAACTGAATTTTTAACTAAAAAGTTTAAGCGCCAATTAAGCGAAATAAGGTTTTTGCTTGGTCTCTAATCCAACAAGGCATTGGCTTACGATTCCATTTAGAAAAGATTGCATTGGTTTTTCCCTAATCCCCCATGCAAAGGTTGCTTTGGTTTTTCCTCTTGGATCAATGATGCACCCTTCCACCCCACCTTTACTTTATTATATTCATATAGCTTAGGGAGCTCTAATTTATTTATAGACAAACGAGGGATATCATTTTATGTATGACTTCAAAGCAATAGTTTAATGGTAAAAATATTTCACTTTTCAAGGCTAGTTTATGTAAATTAGCAACATTTAGCTTTTGTCAAACAATGTTAAATAGCATTTAAAGTGTTGCCAAGCAACCAAATTTATTCAATTTTTAAAGTGATGTTTGATCTTGTCCATACTATAAACTATGTAAAATGACAAGCACAATATTTCGACACTAAATGTGATGGTGAAAATTTGTCTTTCTTAAATAGCACTAATATAATTAAATAAAGAATTCCAAACATCTAAAAACTAGTAGGAATTTACACTAAAATACTATGTTTAAAACTACTTTACAACCTTTCCAAATTCTCTATTTACAACCACCCCTAAATAGCACTAATATAATTAAATAAATATTTCCAAACAGCACTAATATAATTAAATAAATATTTCCAAACACCTTAAAGCTGTGAAAAATTTAATTCTCTACATACAACCACCCCTAAATAACACTAATATAATTAAAAAAATAATTCCAAACACCTTAAAACTAGTAGGAATTTACACTAAAATAAACTAGTAGGAATTTATACTAAAATACTATGTTTAAAACTACTTTACAACGTTTCCAAATTCTCTACTTACAACCACCCCTATAAAGCAATCTTGAAAAGGAAGTCTTGAATGCAAGCTGATTTTTCAACTAAAAAAATTAAGCCCCAATTATGTGAAATAAGGTTTTTGCTTGTTCTCTAATTCACCAAGGCATTGGCTTACGATTCCATTTAGAAAAGATAAGCATAACCCTAACTGCATAACGCTAACTACACCCCATTTTATGCGAACAACGGAGCCAGAGAACTTTGGTGGTGGACTTCTAATTTGTATAGCACAAAACAATGGAAGCAGTCCGTTCTTGAAGAGATTAACGGATAACTTTTGTTGGACCCTGATTTTTAACATGCATGGCAATTTATCAAAACTGAAACAGTGTTGTGTGGAAAGAATATAATAGCATTTGCATCAAAATAGTAACGTACAATAATCATTTTACTATACTGATTCTGTCTCCATAGAGTGCATTTATGACTTGCACATTTAGAATCATGTTGGGAAAGTGGCCATGGCAATAGGCCACTTTCAATTTGGCCATTAGGGAAAAGCTACATCCATATTTTGGTGCCACCCAAAGAGATGCCAATGACATGGCTCACATAGCAAGAGCCAAGAAGAAGCCCATTATAAATTCTCCACTCGTACAAAGAGTTGAGATATCTAAACCAGGGAGAGGTAATGCTGGTCACACCAAACAAACAAAAATATATTTTCCATCAAAAATATATGTCATGCCATTTTATGGTTTAAATCAAGTAATACACAACCTGCTGAAGGTCATGCAAGAACAAGATGCATTTGATATTTCAATATACTAACAGGTCATTTAATCATCAAACAAGATAGATCCATGTTAACCCCAGATTTATTGAACACTGATAGGAATCAAAACAACTAGGTGTAAACCTATGTTGCTCAAAAGATCCAGAATTAAAATAGATCTACATTAGTTTGAAAGAAATTCATGGATTCTTTTATTTTTTCAACATTAGAGAGCAGAGGTCAATTTCTTTTCCATTTTATTTTATTAATACTGCATAGACGGGAAAACGGAAAGTTTAGCAGAGCTTCCACCTAAGATGTAAAAGTAATTTAATTCACATATACAACTCAACATCAATATTCTTAGATGGTACCAGTATTGTCTTCCATAAACACAACTCCTTGCATACGTCTCTGCAAGAAAATTTAGTCATTTTATGTGGTTTGCAACAACAGGGAGGAAGATGCAACCCCAACAAACCAATTTTCTATTGCAAACCAGAAATATGTTTTGGGCCTCTAAAAGGTTAATCGGAAATAAGGTTCACTATTTGTAAATAATGAAAAGTATCCTCGACATGGTTATAAAGGCCTATGAAGGGTTGTGTGAACCCAAGTCAAAAGTGATCTTCTGCCAAGAGAAAGGTGAATTCTCGTTTCCCAATGCTCCTTAATTCCAGTTAGTTTTCAGACAGTAGTATGTGCAGCTTTGACTTGCCATCAGTTCATCTGCAAAACGACGATGCAGCGAGATTCGGACTATCCCAACATATAAACAAACAAACGTAAAAAGAAAACAAAACAACTCACAATAAGCTTTACCTTATTTGAATTCCACTCAAACGCATCAACCTGCGGATGAAGTATCTTCGTTTCCAGAGTTCTGCTTAGAGAATGATGCCGTGAATTTGAAACTGCCATTCAAAAAGCACATGCAATGATTAAAAGATTCATAAATATAACAAACTTCTCGAAAGGCTTTATATTTAAGGTTATCCGTATCTTCATATTTTAGAATATTTTGGTTTGAGATGTTAAAACAAGCTGCATTATTACAAAACCAACAAGGGACGCTAAGCATTAAGGTCCCCCTTCAAATTATATCTTTATATTTATTTGGCATATGGATACATGCCTAATTATTGCTAGAATATGAATGTATTAATGATTGCCTAGTGGCCTTTTGGCCAATTTATTTTTCAACAACTCACCATATTGTAAAAACAAATTATCCCACTTGTACTCTGGGATTTGTTTTCCTTTCACTCTCTAATATATAATAGAGGTGAAGGAGACTACTGAGTGTGAGATGAGCAATTGTGTGCTAATGGAGTGTGATGTGTACATATGTAACGTGCTCTAATGCATATGTAGGGGTGTAGCCTTGTATAATTGGGAGTTTATCTGGAGAACAAAGGAGCTGCTTGCATGGAAGCTACTTCTGTAGATGTTTCCTCACAATGTGCTAGCCTCATCAAGCAAACAAAAGTTCAAGTACTCCATTATTTGACACATTACCATCTTACTTCAAAGGACATCAGTTGCTACCCTGCATTATTGTAAACATTAGAACTGTGTAACCGTTATGCAGCCTCCTCTAAAGTGTTTTCTTTGCCACATTTTCTATAATGCTAGAAATGTTGTGATTAAATCAATCTCGGTATAAGGTTAGAAACGTTGTGATTAAATCAATCTCAAAATATGGTTGACTTAGCTATTAACAACTATCTTTCGAAATAGAGAGACAAGAATTTTATTTGGCTAATATGACTTGATAAAATGCCTCCAAATATTTAAATGGGAGTAACCGCAGTTTTCCGTTCCTTACAAGCTACCCTTTTTGACATGTTCTAGTAAAATCACCACAATAAGGAACAAGAGCCTCATTGTGTCACATTGGCATCTCCCCTCTATCCTAGGAGCAATCATAATTTTATGAGTAAGGTCAAGCTCCAAATATGGCACCCTGTCACAGCCCGCAAGTTTTCCAATACATATACCTGCCTTGTGCAATTGGCAAGATGTCCCAAAATCCACAACATGCAAGTTTCCCACCATGCATTGTTATCTCCATATATTTGACAAAAGTAATGGCTCTTCATATAAATTTACACGAATCTGCTTGAAGCATGTCGCAAAGTTATGCCTGGAAAAGTTGTTGCACGGCCTAATGTCATTTAAATATGTCCAGTACGTAGCTTTTACAACAACACAGCTATCTTAAAATAACCATGATTGGCTCCATATGAAAGTTTTTCAAAAAGAAGAAAGCAATAATTTCATGCCCTCGGTGCTATGCAATCATAGGATAACAACACCAGCTATTAACAAAAAAGCTGAAATGCCCCACAAGGGATTTATTTGAAATACAATAAAGATAAAACATTAAAATTGCATCCTAATGAATGAGCATATGTGCATTAGAAGATAAAAGCAAATTTGAATGAATGCATCAACAAATACAGTAGAAGCTAAACAGTACCTCTTAATGGATGCATTAACTATCTCAACTAGATGTGCTTGAACTCTCTATGATGCTTTTCTAAGTTTTCTAAACATGGGGAGGGAATACCCAATGCTCTGACAAAACTAAGTCAGACTGAAGAATTTGGCTCCCCTTTATAAAAATATAGTTGTGCCAAAAATGCAAGCAATGGACTAGTGAATGCTAATGATAAAAGACACTATGAAAATGTGTGCAAACCTTGGGTGCTAGCTTGTGCCTCCTCCTTGGTTTCCAGTCTTGAGATACACATTCTCAATCTAACATATTGCATATGCAATAAAGTGGTGAATATTTGTCTGAGGTTAGATCATTAATCATTTGTTAAACGTATTTCTCATGCTGCATGCATGAATGAACTTTACTGAACTCTCAAATTCAGTTGGCATCTAACCAATGTTGCAAACATCGGGATCGAGATAAAATCGGCAAGGGTCTGGAAAACCAAAAAATCGTAAAAATAGGGAAAATATCGGTAAAAAACAGCAAACATCGACAAAATTAAGATACCATCAAAATATCGATAAAAATCGGCAAACATCGGCTAGGCCAAAAAATCGTGATTTCGAGATAAAATTGGAATAGTACTTTACTGAACTCTCAAATTCAGTTGTCATCTAACCAATGTTGCAAACATCGGGATCGAGATAAAATTGGCAAGGGTCTGGAAAACCAAAAAATTGTAAAAATAGGGAAAAAATCGGCAATCGACAAAATTAAGATAACTTCAAAATATCGATAAAAATCAGAAAACATAGGCTAGGACAAAAAATAGTGATTTTGAGATAAAATTGGGATGCTATCGAGAGATATGTCCCAAGATACATGTAAGATGGCTAGCATTTGATACAATTGTGCAAGTTAATTGTGGGTGCCAAAATATATGGACTTCATCTTACCCAAAAATAACACCAATGATAAGAATCATGTCTAGGATATAGGCATGATGCAAAAAGGTCCCCACTAACAAACAAATCAAAATAAACAAATTTATGTCATCATTTCTGCCTTCTAACATAAAGTACCTACCAAAGAGTATCTGTAATCAGAACAATAATAAGGCCGGCCTGCTCTCCAGTTCATAGGTGGAATTAGAAGAGATTTACAGCTTTAAAGAAAACAAAAGATGAGAAGGATCTATGAGGTTTTAGTTCCTGGCCTAAATCGGATGTCATCATGTACAAAGGAAAAATATGTTCCATGATTCTCAGAAGAGGATCAAAATCTATATAACAATCAAAGTACTAGATCCATGATACACGAAATAAGTTTGTTCAAAAATAAGAACAAATATAAAACAAATCTAATCAAATTGAGGCAATGAGATAATTTTATTCAATCCAACAAATTGCCACAATAATAGGTCAATAGGACTCAAGAATATATCCTGTTGTAAGCTCAAGTAAAACAAACCAACCAAATATTAAGGCCACATCTCTTTCACTTCAACACAACAAGATTGTGTTAATAATTCAATAGCTTCAACAAGAGTGAGCAAGAATTGATCGAATGGTCGTCTTATGCCTGTCAGAACATTTTTTATTCCTGCACAATTTGATTTCATCTTAGACACATGTTTCTCACTAGTACACTAGACATATTTTTGTTAATTTTTCAGTGTTCTATGCTGTAAAAATCACTTTAAAACAATTTCATTCACTTTCTTTCACCCCAGTAACACTTAACAATTACCGATAGAACAGTAAACAGTAAATGCACAATAGAAGTTAGCCAAGGACAATGAGACACACAGATTTTGGTCAAAGACCAAGGAAAACCGGGGAAAACCTATGTTGCATGAGTTTCTGGAACGGGGGAACGTTGGCAACTTGGGTACGGATGTCGGGAACTGCTAGAAGTTTCCCCAAAATTTACAGGAAACGGCCGATCGGGATCGGCAATATTATATAATAAAAAATTAAAAAATATTAAAAAATTAATAATTATATAATCTAAAATTCTTATAATTTTTTAACCTTCAAGTTTAAATTAACTTTTAATATAATAATAATAATTCTTATATTGTTTATTATTTATTACTTGAATTTTATGTAAAACTAGATTAATAAGGTCATTGCTGCTTCATTCTCAATTTTAATAGCACAATTATATATTGTTTGGGCCGAAGACAAATAGGATTTATTCACATCCAATGCCTCAACATAGGGTGAAAGCTCGTCTGGTCGAAGATGCTCTTTTCTCAGTACTGAGAACGCCTCTAGGGGAAATTATCGCAATATATCTTAAATCAATAGCACACATTGTATTTTATTCAGATTTTCAGATCTTCAAATACCTAATCTCTACACATGAAATTGCATAGACTGAGGGGAGGCTAGGATTTACCTTACATAAATCAACACTGCACACTGCATTATTTATTCAGATTTAAAAATACCCAATCTTTATGCATTTGATCGCCTATCGCCTAGATCGAGCAGTGGCTAGGGTTACCTTACATCGCCTTCCTATAGAAGCTAACTTTGTTTTATTTGTACTAAATTGGATGAAGGTACGAGAGACAGAGCAAAACTTATAAGCTTGTGGCCATGGACTTCTTCGTGCGTACAAAATCGCAAGGATTTGCCTGCATGAAAAGAATACGAGTTGAATACATTTAATATAAATCTCACCACTCTAATTTGATATAGGGAACGCGGGGCCATTGAGAACAACTGAATCGTTGCAATGATAATAAAGTGGCGGAATGGGACGGGAGAAAGCAAGTGCCCGCAACCTACCGGACTGATTCACGGGTGGATCTCAACCGATAAGTGGTTCCTCCCAATCGCTAGTAAGTAAACCGGTGAAAAAAAGAAGATATAAATGAGACAGGAGGGAGAGATTCAGAGGTTTCAAGCGTATAGTGTATGTTCAAATCACTTATTCTTTTAGTCCTTCCAACTGAAAGGCAGGATGTAGTTAATAACTCTTCTATTTGTTCCTACCTTGATTCATTACCAGCATTCAATTATTCGATACCTTGGCCTACCCATAGCTACTTAAAAATACAGGGTGGAATTTGCCCATCAATGGGCAATGAGAAGGTCTAGAAATGACCACCGATAGATATGATAGAAAAGTTGGTGCTTGAAGTCGACCGCTATGGGAATGCTCAAAACATTGCTCCCACGTTACCTGATCAGAGCCTTAGGCATGCCAAAAACGTCCCCTGCTCTCTTTGTCGTTTCACAAGAAAATGGAACGTTTTTCTCCTGTTCCAAAGCTCCCGAGAACGCAGGAACCGTTGGAACGGGCTCCCTACATGTCAAGAGCGGTTCTAGTGTAACTAAAGGGAAAACCCATAATCAATTATTCTTCTTCTATTAGTCATTCAATGTTCAGCATGAGATACATTAATCGGATAGTACATCCATAAACCAATCTAAGTCCACCTTTTGTTGATTTCTATAGCATCGTATGTGCTCTAGCCTCGAAATTTTGCAGAGAGGCTAAGACACATGCATTCCACAATACCCAGAAGCGTTTTGGGAAATTCCATGCGGAGAGGATTTAATTAAAATAATTAATCATTTTTAATGTATTCCTAAGTCTAAACTAAGGAAATGTGATTGATTAAATTGTGTTAACTAGATCGAGTGTGAATCTTCTAGATAAAGACACGGATCAACTCCCAGTTAATCTTAGCCTTTGATTATGTTTTAATCTTGTTCGTTGATATGTCAACGAGAATTTATAAGGAGCTTGATGGGCATTTGGAAAACACATCGAGTAAGAGATCAAGAGATCGATTTCTCAAGAGAGCAGCGCAACAGTTGTCGAAGGAAGATTGAAGTGATTTCTTGCAGTGAGGGGTAGGGATAGTTTTTCGGAGGAATTTTTTCCTGATCCGGAGAGTGCAAGGAAGAAAAGGTAGAGAGAAGTCTGCAGAGGCAGCACAGAGCTACGTTGCCCGCAATTCTGCTAGGGAACAGTTGAGATCTAGTGCCGGGAGCCGGGGTGTGAAACCAAGAGGCCAAAGGGTCGAATTTTACAGCAAGCAAGAGATCAGGAGGAGGTGCAACGCAGTCCCAGCAACAGTGACTGCGTGGGCAGATGCAAAGACAGCACAGGGAGCCTCATCTCCCGTCATAACTGCACCGGATTCTGAGATCTTCTTGCTATATTTTTGTCCAATTTATCTCGGTATCGGATAGCTAGTTTGGGCATCTAGTGACTTGTATTCAAAAACTACTGCATAATAATTAAAACCCTCAGTTGTTGCATCGGTTTTCCCACATTGGATTTTTCCGGGGACATTGTCCAAAAACAACGGTGTTTATGTGTGTGTTTATTTATTTCCTACTCAGTGCTTGTTTCCAGAGTATTTTTTATGTTGTGAAGGCTGCAGTTGTATATATTTCGATGTTCACTATGTAAAACCGTAAATAACTTGTAACATAATTA
Source organism: Pinus albicaulis (assembly GCA_034641835.2). Lineage (NCBI taxonomy): Eukaryota > Viridiplantae > Streptophyta > Pinopsida > Pinales > Pinaceae > Pinus > Pinus albicaulis. The sequence continues at coordinate 709,332,785 of CM076577.1, forward strand.
ACAAGTAGAAGAAATAACATCAGATTGTTGCAATAGGGATTCCCATTGTGGAATTTTCACATGGTATCAGAACGCAGGTGAAGCAAGAGAGCAAAGAAGGAAGAGCCCATCGCTGAGCAGAAGGAGGAGTTTGAAGGACTATGTAAGAAACAAATCAAACCCTAGAAGGGTTGCGCGGACCATTGGCCGGAAAGGATGATTTTCATGGAAAATAACTTCTCTAAGTGAGTCAACAAAGAGTAAATTTTCCAAAACAAGATCTTGTTAGAGGCAGAGGGAGCAATGCAGCAGATTCAACGTTGAGTAGATCTTCAGCTGGGATGCAGTTTTCTGCAGCTTGTTGGGATAGAAAAGCATCAAAAGAGAAAAGAAGGGCACATACTGAGGGAATTTCTTCCTCAGAGAATTCTGAGCCAAGGAATTTGATTTCTCACTGTAGAACAGCAGTAGCTGGGAGTAGATCTACTTACTCCAGCAAGGAGTGCGTAGAGCCAGTCAGCAGTTGGGCAGAGGAGAGAGGAGGCAGTTCGACATTTGATTGGTGAGATGGCATCAGCTGGGCTACGAGATCAGGATCGGTTGGAGGATGCCTCCAACTATGTTATCTGGAAGGCAAGAGCTTCCTTCCTTCTAGACGAGCATGATCTCAAAACTTATATCGCTAATGCGGTAGTTGAGCCCACAGATACAGATCAACTTAAGGCCTACAAGAAGGAGATGGCGAAGGCCAAGAGGCTGATCCTCGACAGGGTGAGAGATCACATTATATCTCACATAGCAAGAAAAGATACAGCAAAAGAGATGTGGGATGCATTGGCCACGTTATATCAGGGGTCTTCCGAACAGCGGAAGATGTACTTGGAGGAGAAGATGAGATGCACAAGGATGCAGAAGGGGGAGCGCATAGACCCTTTCTTGACGAGTCTTCAGGATACCCGAGATCAGCTGGTTGTTGTGGGAGTAGCGCCTCAAGGTACTGAGTTTGTACGGCTAGCCCTTAACAGTGTTTCTAAGGAGTGACAAGTCTTTGTCCAGAGTATCTTGGGCAGAGAGAAGTTTCCTGATTGGGAGAGAGTTTGGGTTGATCTACAACAAGAGGAGATGAGGCGTGATTTGGTGAAGAGCACCATAAGTGGCAGCAGTAGCAGTGGAATGAAGATCGAGAAGGGGAAAATGCAACACTCGCGTTGAAGGTGTTATCACTCGAATTGATCCTTAGGCTGAAGAAGGCAATCCTGAGGTAACCTCAAACCAATCTTTGGACTTGGTATCTAGCGCTACCAAGTCAGAGAGGGATCTCTCGATAGAATCACAGCCAAGAGGGTTGGATGGAAAAGATTTAAGCTAGCTAAGGAAAACAAGGGGCTTTGATTTTGATTTTAGGGTTGGGCTCACTGACTAGGAATTAGGTCAAGGGAATAGATCAGGGCCAAAAGGATGAAATTGCAGTCTTCTTGATGGGGCAAGGTAAGTAAAAGGTTTAAACATTCAAAGAGTATTAAATGAGATGGAAAGACTAGTGAGGAGCGAAGGAAAGCATATGAAATGTATTTTGCTTAAACTAAAGAAATTAAACACATTATACTTAATTTCCCAAAACAGAGCATAACTAAATATGAATTTTGTCTTTCAAACTTGAAATCAAGTATATTAGAGATGTGAAATGGCTTATGAATTAACAATACATTCTAACCAATCAATCACAGAGAAGAAACAATGTTTAAAACTCGTACCACAAGGATCTCAAGACAATAGTTGTAAATTTCCATTAATGTCCAAGCCAGAATGTTACTTGAGCAATACAATCTCTTCCACAGATGCCAACCATTACAAAGACTGAAAAAGTACACCTTATAGACTTCAAAACAACTTCCTCTCATCCTCAGGGGTCGAATCCATGAGGTGAGGGAGTTGTTGCACCAAAAACTGAACTGACTGCCAAAGCCTACGAAGAGGAAAGTGACTCATTCCTAACTTTTAGAACAGATACATTTGACTTCAAAATAATGATTTACCTAATGTATCTACCTTAGGTAAAAGGTAAAACATGATATTTACAATGGTAACTTCTCATTTACCCAAGTGAAAATTAAATCAGAGGTGAAATTTCAAAATTTATTGAAACTAGTGAAACTGTAAATCTCCTGGTAAACGCGCAACGCCATGATAGAAAATTTGACCTGTTTTGTGAGCCACTTTTGGAGGCCTTCCCCTTGTCCAAATTGAGCTCAAGATAGCTCATTGGAAAGCTTGTCCTGTCTACTTTCCAGATATACTTTCACTTTCCAAAATGGTGTCCATCTGCCCTGTCAAAATCATGTTTTCCCAAGACTAGTAAACGCGCAGCGCCAAGGCCAAAAGAGGGTAGAAACATGAATTTTTGATGGTTTTTGGCCTTTTTGAGGGACTAGTTTTGCTCTAAATCCCCTGCAACTTTCTGAGGTTGATGTACTTGTAACAATGAACATAAATATGCTGACCTTTTGCCATTTGGATGGCGCTGCGCGTTTAGAACATTTTCAGCAGTCTAAACTATCCCAAAAAATCAAAATTTGCACAAAACTGCCAAAAATGGAATTTGCTTTGCTGATCAAGGTTTTGAGGCCTGGAGGGACACCTTGGCAAGAATGTTCAGCTTCTCTTTCTCCTTTGACTCGGTCAAGGCCCGAATCTTTGCATGGGCATGTTTGAGCTTGGCCCTTGCAATCCTATTTCTCATGGCATAATGCTTCGCCATCTTCCTCTGAATATCAATGTTCTTATTTGCTTTCTCTAACAGGCTCTCCAAATGTAAATTGGCTCTCTCAAGCCAAGACTCTCTATCTCCGTCAATCTCTATGGCAAGCAGTTCACTTGAAGTATGCTGCTCCGCCAATTCTGTCTCTTTTTGCCTTTCTCGGGCTAAAGCCCTCTTTAGTCCCATGGTCCTTGGTCTCTATCTAGGAAGTTGTTCTTCCTCATCATCACTCTCATCAAATCTGCCCAAGGTCTCATCCAGCAAAGCCTTGGCCTTTCCTGCCTCTCTCTGAGCTCTGATTGCCCTGACCTCATTGATGGTTTGTTTTGCCTCGAACTGCTGATTCTCTAGCTCAGGAAAGTTAATTACGTTTTTTGCTCTACCAAGATTAGCTTGAAGCTCACTAATATTGCCATCCTTGCCTCTGATTAATGCATTGGTGATTCTGACCTCATCCTCATCATCAAGGTCAATCAACTGAGATTCCTGCTCAGCTTCATGTTTGTCTTCCTCCTCAACAGTGATATGCTCTGTAACCTTTTCCTTGCCCTTATCAACCTGTTTCGCTGATGAAGGAGGCATGGCCCCTTTCACATCAAGTGAAGCAAACACATGCCTGTGACCTCTCTGATATGTCAAAGGAAATGGCTCAATGTCAATCATTTTAGTGCCAACTGGCACAATGTCTCTTTCACTACTTGATGCTCTGGTATCATGATATGATGGTGAAGGGTTATAGAAAGGTGATGAGGTAGGATCAATATGAGGTGAATGGATGTGAGTGGAAGGTGATGTATGAACAGCGGGATGTGATGGAGGAATGGATTCGGGAGGATGGGATGATGAAGGAACATCTTGCTCATGATAAATAGGTGCAGCAGTGAAAACATCATTGGCAATGAATGCATCCCATGGAATGTTTTTCCGCTGAAGTTGATGCATGACCACCATCTTGATGAGTGAATGATGAAATAGGCTCTGCATTTGCTGATTGTAATCTCTCTTTTGCACAATGTAGGCATGTGGTAGCATGCCTACATTGTGCAAAAGATAATATGGCATGTGGTAGCATTCTTACTCTAGTGAAATGCATAAGAAAACGGATATGGTATGAGTAGAGACAGGAAAACCTTCTCTCACAAGTGAAATACTTAATTATTATTCTCATCATGGGCACATATCGGTCAAGAAGATGAGAAAAAGGGAAAACGGACTTGTTTTGATCTTTATACCTAGGTTTGAGGTATGGTTCAAAATAACTCATGTCCAGGTTTGCTTGTTTAAACCACCTCTCTCCCACACTAGGTATCCCTGTAGCAACTGCAATGGCATTTGTGGACATTTCAAAAGTAACCCAAGCAAGATTGACCTGCTTGTCATGTAGATTGATGATAAATAGTCTTGTTAACTCCGGGTGTTTTTGGACTTGCTGCACTCTCTCACAAAAGTCAAAACAGCCCACATGTTTAAAGCAAGAAATAGTGAGAGGAGAGGCCATGAGTTCCCTTGTGATGATAGGTTCAAATCTGTTTATTTTCCCTCCCTTATGATCATTTCTTCTTGGTATTTATGCCTCACCAACATTTCCACTATCTTCTTCTTCTGACATCTTTGAACTCTGTTTTGTGAACACCCTAGGGTGCAAGTGAAATGAATGAAGGGAAGGGGATGAGATGACTAGCTTGAAAGATGAAGGGAATGAGTGTGAGTGAAAGGAATGAGTGCGAGTGAAAGGAATAAATGAAAGGGAATGTATGTAGGGACAAACTAGATGAATGAAAACCCTAAATCAATGTAATTACCGTTTCTGTGACTGAAATTTCTTTTAGGATGATGAAACAAGGGTAAAACAGTGATCACAAGCTAGTAATTAGGGTTTCCTTAGGTTTCCTCTTTAATTCATTTAATAATGACCAAATAGCTTTAAAAATGGGTTATGGTATGCACTTACCACTTTAGAAATGCTTGGAGGACTTTTGGAGGAAATTTGAAGAAATTTTGAAGTAATTTGAGCTGTTAGAAGACTCAGGAACCTTCTCTGGCTAGGCGCGCAGCGCTCCTACAAGCATGCAGCGCCTTCAAGAAACACGTTGAAACTTTCAGGCAAGGGCGCAGCGCTAAGTTCCAGGCACGCAGCACTGGTGCAAACGCGCAGCGCCAAGTGCTAAATGCGCAATGCCAAGAAAACTTAGCACAATTTCACTCAAAAATTCACAAAGTCTTCCTTGTTGAATACTTCTGAAGTTTTGAGAGGCAACAATGACTCTTTTGAAGTTTTTGATGGGCTTTATAGGCATGTGAAAATTGATTTGACTTTATAAACCCACTTTCTAATGTTTTTGAAGTCTCATTCCTTAATCACTGATACTCTTTGACACTTTGTCATTTGCAGGTTGGATCAATCTGGAGCTAGCTTTTCTTTTACTCATTGAGGCTTGACATGTTCTCTTTGACAGCTTGGGATTAATTATTACATATAATAGCATAAAATTACATTTGAAAAAATAAAATAAATTACATAAGTGACTTTTTATCAAAATGACAATTTTGATAAAAAAATCTTTTTATCCTGAAACTGAAAATACAATCTTTTGAAGTAAAATGAAACCATCATGATCATCTTTGTTCAATCCCTCTCATATGTGTGCTAACCTCATTGGAATGAAGGGAAGACATTAAAAAATGCAAAACCCTAGTGACCTAATGAAAGTGCTTTTTTGACCTAATTTTGGATGAAATTTTGACTTAAAAACTTTCAAGTGAGAACAGAGCATTTTCATAGATTATTATGCTCAAAGGGATATGGTAATGAGTCAGCAATATGATCCTTGGAGGGAGAAAAGTTTATTTGACAATGAAAACCACCAGCGGAGCAAATTTATTTCATGACCTAACGGAATGATAAAAAATTTATTCGGTATGGGACACCTAAGATGCACATGCAAATGTGTTTTGATCCCTGGTAGAAGTATAACAATACTGACACTAACAAAAGGGACAGCAGGAGCAGCGTAGACGAAAGGAGGACATTTCGAAGATCAAGTGTTTCTGATGTGGTGAGATGGGCCACTTCAGTTCTCGTGTCCTCTTCGGAAGAAGGACAAGGAGAAGCAGCAAGGTCAGCAAGCTGCTATCGTAGAGATAGATTGGTTGTCCTCGAGATTGGAGGAGTTTGCCATGATTTCCCATATATCTCCAGGGGAGAGGAGGGGTGATATGGTTTTGTAGCCTCAGAAAGCTACAGGATGGGTAAGATCCTTAAGGAGTCCACCTCTTGGATTAATTCCTTGCTACAAGAGCCCATAGTAGCAGTAGCAAGATGGACCAATGACAGATGGTGCAATCGGGTTCCATAGTGACAGATGCAGTGGTTAGCAGCGTTAGGAACTAAGCAGCGCAAAGCAGAGTTGACAACAGTGCAGAGCCAGCAATAGCGCATTGGCTTCAGTGACAGCGCAGAGGCTAGCAGCAGTCAGAACCCGGTGGACAGATGCATCAATATGAACACAGTTGGTTCAGTTGATGGACATCTTGTGAAAAATGTTGAAAAGTGTATCTAGGTCGGTCTTCATATTGACTATGCAATTACGGATTTATAGAAGACAAAGATAATAAAATGTATTTTTTGTTGTACTTGCTTCATGGGTTTCATGAGCAAGATTTTTTTATAGGTCAATAGACTTCTTCTTGATGTCTATTAGGGTTTGTCTTATATTTATAAGTGTAATTAAGAGTCATGATAAGATAATGAAGTGTATAGTATGAAGGATGTCCTCCAAGACCTTGCGAAAGAATGGCCCATAATGGCCCTCAAGACTGTCCACTATATACGTTGAAAGATTAGCTTAATTCTGCCCCTAAGGTCGGCCTCCAACAGCTAGAAAAGTCGGCCCAGTATTTGTGATTAAAGTCTGTCTAAATTGGGACTGTATGGTCGGCCTGAAACAGAGGTAAGTCTACTATAAATAGACCTAGAGCTACGGATCATTTGGACATAAATTATGCGGATTCTCTGTGTTACAACAGAACAAAAAGTGCAGATTTTGAAGGACACGTACAAGGTTTTAGTGTGGATATCTTATGAGTTGATTACTAGTGTAAAAGGGTCTAAGCAATTGTGTATTCACCTGTGACTGAAGTGCGGATCTGAGGTGCAAAAATGCAATAAATGAAGTGTGGATTTCCCTGAAGTGGAACAGCGTTAGGATCAAAGAAGGGAATGCGGATTTCTCTGAAGTGTAACAGCGTTAAGGTCAAAGAAGAGAATGTGGATTTTCTCTGAAATGTAACAGCGTTACGGTCAAAGAAGAGAATGCGGAGTTCCCTGAAGTGGAACAGCGTTAAGGTAAGAGAAGAGAATGCAGATTTCTATACTAATCACAGTGATCAACAGTGCAGATTTGTAGAAGATGACAGTATGAAAGGGATACGGATTTAATCTGAAGTGTCAATAGTGAAAAAATGTAAACTCCAACAATCATGAAGTGCGGAAGTCAACGGGAATAACTCTGACTGCTAGTAACTATTGCGTTGTCCCTCTGATGCACTGTGTTGGTGCTGCTCTGCACTACGCAGCACTGATCTGCACTGCACCGCACTCTTGTGCACTACACTGCTACTGCTACGTTGTTGTTGCTCTACTCTGCATTGCTCTAGAAATAGGCGTTGCTACCTACTACATTGTCATCTCCATCACTCCTGGGCTCTCACTGAAACTCCTCCATCCCGCTACTGTTGATTATGGGCTCCCGTAGCAAGGTAATGATCGATGAGGTGGGCTCCTTAAGGATCCTGCCCAACTGAAGTTCAAGGTGAACTACAGTTCTATGTCACCCCACTTCTTACCAGGAGAAGCATGGGCACTCATAGAAACTCATCCTGCTCTATCTTTGCAGCTGCAACTGTCAGATCATGCTTCTCATCCTTGTCCTTTTTCTTCAAAGGAAATTGTGATGCAAAGTGGCCCATCTCACCACATCTGAAACATTTCACCTTCGAGACATCTCTCTTCTGTCTATGTTGCCCTTGCTGCCCTTTCGATGCGAGGGTTGCATTCTCCTCCTCCTCCAAAGTCTTCGATCTACTACCACTGTTGTTGTCAAGCTTGCACTTGACAAGATCTTTCCTCAGCTCTTACTCCTGAAGTGTTGCCCACATCTGCTCCCAACTAGGAAGTGTAGCCCTGCCCAAAATACTTTGGACAAAAACTTGCCACTCCTCCGTGACTGCGTTAAGGGCCAGCCTCACCATAGTTTCTGCAGTTGGGGTGGATCCCACCCATGGCTACCAACTGGTCTCGAATCTCCTGAAGCCTCGTAAGGAACGAAGCAATGCACACTCCCCCTTCTGCATCTGGATCATGCGAAGCTTCTGCTCCAAGTACATCTTCCGCTGCTCGAAAGTTCCTTCATACAAAAAAGACAAAGCTTCCCACATCTCCCTAGCAGTGTTCTTGCCAGCTAAATGTGAGAATATGTGATCCTTGACACCATCAAAGATTAGCCTCTTGCACTTTGCCATATCGGTTTTGTAATTCTTAAGTTGATCCGGATCTGTAGGTACAACAACCACATTCGCCATGAACGTCTTGAAATCGAATTCATCTATAAGGAACTGAAACATTTCCTTCCAGATTACATAGTTGGAGGAACCCTCCAACGGGTCCTGATCTTGAAGACCATGAGCTGCCATCTCAGCGAAACACTGTCAAACTTCTTCCTCTTTCTCCCCCTTTGCGCAGCCTAGGCAGGCTTACGTACTCCCTCTGGAGCTCGTAGATCTGCTGCTCATATCCTGGAAAAATGTTGAATTCCTCGGCTAGGAACTCACTGATGAAGAATTCCCCTGCTATGTGCTTTTTATTTCTTCTGACGCTTCTCTTCTCCGACAACTACTTGCAGAAAAATTACGTCCCTCTGGCTCCTGTGTGAAAGCTCTGCGCAGCTCCCTCTGCCTCAGCAAAATCTCGAACCGGAAGTCCTACCTCTCTATCGACGCACTCAAAGAGAGACAACCTCAAGACTTCAACCCTCCTCGCTAGATCTGCGCAATCCCTCTGGGGATTCGATCTGTTGTTGCTGCAACAATTCGGCCTTCACTTCAGATTCAGATCTGCTCTTCCTATTTTACATCAAATGCTTTGATACCATGTGAAAATTCCTAGATCTGACAATCTATGGAATCCTACTGCATCAACTGAGTGTACTTCTCCTATTAAGTAAATTACATTTACATAATTAATTCAGATCTGAATTACTGAAGTAACTACTGAAGCAGCCTACACTTAATAAATATGATTCTGAAACAAGGAAACTGACCAAGAAATCAATCACACATAGGACACAATTATTTTTGGACATAATTCCCTGGAAAAACCCAATGCGGGAAAATCGGTGCAGCAGATCTAAGGGTTTGTATTATTAAGCAGTAGTTGTTTCTGAATACATCGTTGAATACCTCCAAGGGTTATTCAGTTACAGAGAGAAACACTAGCAGAAAGAAATTGTGAGTTTTACCTCCCACAATCACTGGAAAACCCCGCTGATCCGGTCACTGGAAAAGCTGCCTCTAGAGGTCACTGCGTAGGCCCTACGTCACCTCCTCTAGGCACTGCGTCACCCCAGCAACAGATCGACTTGAATCCTGGAATCATAGATCTGAGCCTCCCGGTCTTACACCCCGACTTTTGGCTTATGTATCTGATCCGACAGCTAAATCTCGAAAAACCTTTGAACCTCTACGTAGCCCAGATTGGCTTTGCGTTGGCTCTGTGTCACCTTCACTGGCTCTGCGTTGGCTCTGTTGGACATCTTCTTGCCTCTCTGCTGATGATTCTTCAGCTGAGAAAATATTTCTCTCTGGAAGCTTCTCTGCCCCTCACTACACTGAATCACTTAGATCTAATCTTCGTCCGAGCACTGCTCCATCAGAAGAATTCGATCTCAAAATTCACTCTGTGTGTCTCTTTCCAAATGACCCTCAAGCCTTCCTTTTAGTCTTCTCGTTGAGAAATCAACGGCCAAGATTAGATCTCTAATCAACGGCTAAGATTATAACACGACTTGATCTCCACCTTTTCTAGATTATTCTCACTATGTTTTATTAATGTCCTTTAATTATTTAATTTCCCTAAGTTTAGAGTCTAAACTTAGGGTCTCCATTAAAATAATTAATTATTTTCATAAAACATTAACCGAGTGGAATTTTCACAAACGGTTTTTGGGTTCTTTGGAATACTCGTGTCTAAGCCTCTGCACCAAATTTGGGGCTTAGAGCACTTTCTGATGCTACAAAAATCAACACAATCTCAGTTGCAGCAGCAGCAGATGAGAGTGAGTTGCGGATGTTGCAGTAGCAGCAACAACAGAGTTGCAATGCAGATGCAGTGGTTTACAGCAGCATGCAGAGTCTGCAGCAGCACAGATGCAGCATAGAGAAAGAGGCATAGTAGTTGGTGGGCAGCAGCAGCCAAACATCAGCAATGTGGCTAGGATGGTGCAGAAGTCAAAGTGATGTTTCAGGAGGTTGCAGCACTTGAGCACATTCCTCGCTAAGAGGGAGTGTTGATTTTTGTAGCATCAGATGTGCTCTAGCCTTGAGATTTTGCATGGAGGCTAAGACACATGCATTCCACAATACCCAGAAAGCGTTTTGGGAAATTCCACTCGGAGAGGATTTAATTAAAATAATTGATCATTTTTAATGTATTTCTAAGTCTAAAATTAGGAAATGTGATCTAATTAGATGGGGTGTGAATCTTCTAGATAAAGACACGGATCAACTCCCAGTTAATCTTAGCCTTTGATTATGTTTTAATCTTGGTCGTTGATATGTCAACAAGAGATTATAAGAAGGAGTTTGATGAGCATTTGGAAAACACATTGAGTAAGAGATCAAGAGAGCAGCGCAGCTTTTGTCGGAGGAAGATCAAAGTGATTTCTTGCAGTGAGGGGCAGGAATAGTTTGTCTAAGGAAGATCGAAGTGATTTCTTGCAGTGAGGGGCAAGGATAGTTTGTCGGAGGAAGTTTTTCCTGATCTGGAGAGTGCAAGGCAGAGAAGGCAAAGAGAAGTCCAAAGAGGCATCACAGTGCCACGCAGAGGCAGTGCAGAGCTACGTTGTCGCAACGCAGAGCTTCAAAGGGAGTCCGCAATTCTATTGGGGAAAGTCGAGATCTAGTGCCGGGAGTCGTGGTGTGAGACCGAGAAGCCAGACGGTCGAAGTTTCCAACAAGCAGAAGATCAGGAGGAGGTGCGGCACAGTCCCAGCAGCAGTGACGCAATCACTGCGTGGGCAGACGCAGAGACTGTGCAGAGATAGGGCAGGGAGCTCATCTCTAGTCAGATCTACACCGGATTTTCCAGTGACAGTGTGAGATCTTCTCACTATCTTTTTGTCCAGTTTATCTCTATGTCGGATAGCCAGTTTGGGCATCTAGTGACTTGTATTCAAAAACCACTGCCTAATAATTAAAACCCTCATCTGTTGCACCGGTTTTCCCACATTGGGTTTTTCCAGGGACATTGTCCAAAAACAACAGTGTTTATGTGTGTCTCTATTTCTTTCCTTCTCAATAGTTGTTTCCACAGTATTTTTTATGTTGTGAAGGCTGCAATTGTATATATTTCGATGTTTACTGTGTAACACCGTAAATAACTTGTATCAGAATTAACAAGTAGAAGAAATTAACATTAGATTGCTGCAGTAGGGATTCCCATTGTGGAATTTTCACACCTTTGACTATCCAAGATAATCAATCCAAAACCAATCAATAATGAGAGAGAAAGTCAAATGTGGTCAAAGGTAACAGTCTGCAATTTTTCGCTTGAGGAAATTTGATCAAACTCCTGCAACTTTTGGTCAATTGTCACAGTCAAACCCTGCAGTCAACGCAGGTCAACAAACCAGAAATGATGGCAAAACTTTGGTCAACCCAAGTCAAAGTCAATCTGCAATTTCAGCCTCCTTCAATAGTCAAAACTCGGTCAAAACAGTCATGAAATTCTCAGTCAAACCTACAGTCAAACCCTAGTCAAGCATGCGGTCAACCTCAAAAGATGTGACCAGAAGTTCGGTCAATGCAGAGAGAATATTCCAGTCAAAATTTGATCAAAGTCTCCTTCCAAGAACTTAGTCAAAACAGCAGAGAAATAACTCGCTCAACAGGAATCAACACTGGTCGAAATAGTCCAAAGCACAAAAGTCAGTTACGGTCAAACAGAACTCTCTCTCTCTCCTTCACACATGTGGATGCCTCCTGCAATTTTCAGAGATGATCGAACTTGCTTGAGTGATGCCAAATGAGGAGTCAACTAGGGTTTATTTATAGTTGACTTAGTGTTGGAAAATGTAACTAGTATCGGTCTTCATATTGACCATGTAATTATGTATTTATGTAATGAAGAAGACAAAGATAATAAATATATATTTTTGGTATGCTTGCTTCATGGGCTTCATGAGCAATGTTTTATTATAGGTCAAAAGACTTCTTCTTGATGTCTTTTAGGGATTTGTCTTCTGGTCATGAATGTACTATTTAAAGAGTCATGTATATGAAAAGTCATGTCAATCTAATATGCCTCAAGACCTTGTCACATAAGCCTTGAAGTCATGGCTCAGAATGATGCTCCAGATCAGCAGTGAAGTGACCTCTCTAGTCGGCCTTTGTACAGTGAACTAGTCGGCCTCCCTCTGCTCAAGTTGGCTCAAATGTAGGCTCTCATGTCGGCTCAAAAGGAAGATCTGTCCTGTATAAATAAAGGTGATCTGCAGTTCATTTGAGACAACAACTTTGGACAAGGATCTCAGTGCGGATATTATATGGTGTGGATTACACAGTACAGGGTTACACAGTAAGGTATATAGTTTCGATGAGACAGAGATATACATATACAGCGAAGATCCTATTAAAGGAATGTGAGGGTGATTCTAAGATCATTAGGTACATACATATCTGAAATCAGTGTGAAGCAAGAGCTGTATCCAAGCTCGAAGTGCTGTGAAGGGACTGTGTACTAATGCGGAGAAGGACTGTGATTGAAGTGCGAGAAAGGCTTGTAATAAAGTATGGGAAAGACTTGTAATAAAGTGCGAGTAAGGACCGAAAATTTGAGAAGTTACAGCACTGTTATAGGTGTGAAGTTGCAGGACCATGATATTAAGATTGTGTAAGGGCATCATTACAGTATAGTGCGGACTGCTCATCACTACAGTATAGACACGGCGCTGATATCAAGCAAGGATCTCATACAGACGGAGAAGGAAGAATATAAGTAGAGACCGAGATCTATAGCCTTGGCGCAGAACGGTGCAGGAAAGAAGGATCAGTTCAAGGAGTCAAGTAAGACGCAGTGACAAGGTCTTGGAGGCATACAAGGGTCAAGGGTCTGTGTCATGGTCATGGTACTTGTCATCTGAAAGTCTATAAGAAGAATTTCTTGTGGGTTTTCCTCTCCAAGAGGGAGAGGCTTTGGCCCTGGCTTGAAGAGCCTAAATTTGTGTCTCTTGTGTTTTGGTAATTGACTTGATGAAAGACATAATAAGCTAAGAAGAGAATACATAAGTAAGAGAAGTAAGCTCACAAGTAATTATCAAGAAGAGAATTTGAATTAATCACTGCCCTACCAAATTCTCAACACTTAGGAGGGTCAATTTCTCTTGTGGGGCTGACTTGTAGACTTGGGGCCAACTTGTAGACTTGAGGCCGACTTGGTCAAGGAGCAAAAAATGTGACTTTACTTCATGGTTTGCAAATGATTTTGATGGTGAAATTCAGACCATAGCTGCCAAATTTTAACAATTTGCTGAAATTCTCTGCCCTTCGCCATCCCATATAGAAGGCCCTTAGCATGTTATACATAATAATCTCCTTAATAACATAGTATAAAAGCCTTCAATATTCCTACTATCACTAGGTAGGGTTGTTTCCAATTAAAAGCACCAAAAGAATTAGGTATAACATGGTCATGCAAATAACCTAGATCAGGAGAGACGGGAGGCATCAAGGTAGCGGTCAGCCACGCAATGGTGAGGGTGACGTGTCGCCTGTGTTGTTATCAATGCAAGACGTGGGAGTGGTCGAGGTCTTATTAGCTCCCAGAGATGGTACAGTTCATGAGCTCAGGCTGTGAATGCATAATGTAGTTCGCAAAGAGGCAAATCCTGCAGACAGTGGATTTTGTGTCTGCGCCATCATATCAGCGGCCGGTTTGGATGGGAGTATTCATTGCTCATAATATGGCTCAGAATCCACAGGCATTCAGGAAATTGGGAAGGTGGAATGTATGGTTGTTTCCTCTGCAGCTGTTGTTGCTTCGCTAGCCTTCATTGTTCTTATTGTCCATGACTGAACGGTGATGACCCTTCTACCTTCATTGTGTGCATTTGTAGGTCTTATGAGCTCTGGTATTTATCCCGTTCACCGGCTCCTGACACATCGCTCAGTCTGGGCAGTTGATATGTTTGTCGGGGTCAGGGACAATGGTTTGACAGCATGCATGGGCAAAAAACATGGGGAGACAGGTGGTTCTCGGGCTTGGGCCAAGGCAACTACGTCTGCACGTCCATTCTGAGAGCAAGGTCCAATCAATGTTCAGGAGGAACTCGGAGAATATGAAGTTGATGTTGCAGTGGAAAGAGGTTGTCTCACAGATTATGAAGTTTTGGCGATTATCACTGAATGGGTGCCTGACCCTGGTCATACCAGAGGCAGGAAAAATCAATATTTACTCAATTGACCTCTACTGGAAGATGAAGATATTGCTGGGAAGAGTTATCATGGAGAGGTATAAGACCAAAGAAGAGATCCTGTTAATGTTGGACAAGGTGGTGTACCATCAACAAGATATGGATGCTCGTATAAGTGCATAGAAGCTCATCTAGCTCCTGCTCTAGGTCAAGGAGGCAGCAGTGAAGTTCACACCAACCCCATTGAGGTGGATGTCTCCACATCTCTTTAAATTACTCATAAATCTAGTCATAAGGTTTATCTGGTTAGATTTTCCTGTTAGGCTAACTTTAGCTACTGATTTTCATTTGGTTTATATGCACAATGGAGCTCTGGTTTAGCACCTTTCATGGTGCTTCATGAAATGTTTAGAACTCTGTCAAGGTTTGATTTGTTGGGTTTATCTCATTGTTTGCTTTTGGATTGACAATCTGTCGTTTTGCCAGTGGTCAGGTTTCCCTGGTGGCAGGCCACTGGCAGGCAGGTCTGGATAACTCTGTAATAGTTGCCATCCTTTCCTACTTAAAGAAACAGTAGCTTACCAAAAAAACACAGTCATGCAAATGTTTTGAGAGGCCTGCTATAGCAAAGAGAAGCCCTATCACTCTCTTTCTCTTTTTGACCAACCATGTATATTGCAATTTACATAAATGCAAACAATGTTGCTCATTATTCAGAACTTTCAATATAGAACATAATTATTCTCATAGAAGCACTCAGTAGATCATACGACTTTTGGAGCAATAAAGGCGATCCTTCGGGTGTAGAAAGTATGGTAGAAAGTATAGGAAACAAATTTAAGTAAACTAATCATCAAAATGAAAGTTTTTAATGCCAAAGTGAGGAAAATATGTAGTATACTACAAAGACAGCTAGCAAATATGCCAAGAAAGATGGTCTTTATAAATTATTTTTTGGACAAACAAATAACATAAACCAAAAGAGAGGCTGAGAATTGATTAGGCTCGCAACAAGTGAGATTTTTCAAAAACCATATGCCACTTGTAACAAAAAACAATCAAATGGGAGAAGCCTCAGAGAATGAAGACCCTTAAGGAAATCAACACCAAGAATATATAGAACAGATCTACATATATGGGTCTGCCACCTTAAATAATCCAACAAAAATTTATAATATGCAGATTAACAAATACATATTATACCTTCAAAAGAAAGCATACCAATTTTCACCCTAACACTTGACCTCTATAGTAAGCCATCTTACCGTTATAAGCTTGTGTCAGCTATTTTAAAGATTAAAACAACATGATATTCAATTTTGTTTGCAAAACTTAAACACACCTGCTTTATTTCCCTCCTTTGTTCAAGCCTCCTCCTCCTCCTTCTATAAAGGGTAGGATGGCAGATGAAAAGACATTACAACCCTCCTCAAAGTAATAAAATCGATAATTTTGAATAATAATATTAATTTTTGGATGGTTGGAATGTAAAAAGTCACTGGGTCAAATATGAACATAGTCACCTATGCAAATTAAGGGCCCTACCACTAGACTTACATACTTTTAGCTTCAACAAGACATAAGATCTCGGAACTTTATCTAAATATATCCTACTTCATCGACCAGATTTAATAATCAAATTTCCTAAATAGAAAATAGACAGCAAATAAGTATCCATACCATTCCTCATCTGATTCTAAATAGCAACATAAGTATTAAACTGTCAATTGCAGCTCTCAAAAAGTTAACAACCTTCAAAATAAATGCATGTCCATTCTTGTATGAAAATTAAGCATTCATTTCCAACCATTGGAGGGCCACATCATGTCCAAACCAAGGCTGCTTGGAAGTGGGAAGCGGGAGCACGGAGTGACAATTTTCAGAAGCTTCTGGGTGGGAGCGATTTTGTGAGTGATTTTTATATATTTTGATGCATATATGTCAACAAAAGCATCTAGAATGATGAATTAGTTATAAAAAACATGAAAACATGGATTAAACCATATAACACCAATCATTTAGTAGTTATAATCTTCATCAACCACAAGTTACAACATCTCAATTCTCATCAATCTTAAAGTTTCAAAATTCAATATATAACATTTGTCATCATCACTAAAGTTGTACTTGTAACCATTACCACACTATAACAAAGAATATCAAACATGAAATGAAACATTTCAACTTTCACGAAGCATCATATTCATAATACATTACCAATGAGTTATAATAGCCAACTTCAAACTTCAAACTTAAATTGTCACATACTATTTACAAAAAATACCATAATAAATATGAAAGAGTCAATAGTTATAAAAAGTACTTGAAACTAGAAAAGACAAGTAAATCTAATTATCTACTATCTACTAAAATATCTTCTTGCCACGAGAAACTTCTAATTTATTTTCTCGTGGTCTATGAACAATGGGAGTCTCCTCCTGCATAGTCGGATGACCACATCCAAAATTGTTGAATATCTAGCATTGAAGTTTTTATGTTTGTATCTAGGGTTTATGAGAAAAACTCTAGTAGAGATTGATATGAGATTCTAGGGCATTATAATGAAACCCCAGATGTAAAATGTTTTCGCTATGATTGAAGTCCTAACTTGATTTAGTTGTTTAGTCTTGATAATGAAATCAAGGGTTTGTAACAAAACCCTAGCAAGTTTGTTGTAAAAGTCTAGGGCATGAAAAGTGTATCCTTTGTTGATTGTAAACGTAACTAGGTTTAGGTTTTGATATCTAATGTTTGATTTATTATCCTCCCATTATATCGACATACTAACCCTATATTGATGAAATTGACTTCATGCTCTATACTTGTGCCTAGTTGAACTTGTTAAAGATTTGCAGGTACATAGTCTTCAAGATGTTAAAGATGCCTACCTCATACTTGATAATGACTTAATGATGATGTTGAGCACGATGGAAAGAGGGAGCCACAAGAATCTTGGTAATGACCTTGTTGCCAAGTGAGGAATGGTGTTCCAGAAGGTTGAAGTTCTCTGATGATGTGATGATGCGAAAGAAAGAGGTTGTGTGGCTAAAGTTGATGAATTTGTCTCCTAGTAGAGAAGAAGTTTGGATACTTCTCCCTAGTTGAGAGGGAGCTTGGTAAAACTCCTCCATAGTTGAAAACATGATGAGAATGCCATGAGGATTGTTTGAAATCGAAGAATAGTTGAAGCACTACAAATGGTTATTCGTGAGTTGTATTTGTGATTAATAAAGTTGTGATTGATAAAGATGTGAACAACAATTAGATGTTTTGGAAAGTGATGAGGCTGAGTTTGGTGATGCTGGAGAAATTGATAAAGAAGAGCTTTCGTCAAAATCTATTTGGATATTGCGATAACCTAAGCGGCATCAAAATAGTTGAAGACCCAGAAGATTGTGCTAGCATACAAGAACATGTACATTGGAAGTTTGGATACTAATTAGGGTCGTGAAGCTACAGTTCATGCCAACAGATGAACAAGTAGTTGATGTATTGACGAAATCTCTTTTGAACAAGAAGTTAGTTTTAGGCAATGTTGCGAACATCAAAACTGGGATAAAATCGGCAAGGGTCCGAAAAACCAAAAAATCGTAAATATCGGGAAAATATCGATAAAAATCGGTAAACATAGGCATGGCCAAAAAATCATGATTTCGAGATAAAATCGCGATGTTATCAAGATGTTCGCAACACTAGTTTTACAAGCATGCTCGGATTGGTAGATGTGTTGATCTCTTCCAGAAAAGTTGCCATATTGATAAATGTCTCTAAATTGGTTAAAAGGAAGAGATGAAGTACCATAAAACAGGTTGTATGATGATGGTACTTGCGAGGACATCGTGGCTTGGTTAGTATTGAGATCTCAGTTGATGTCTGGATCCCAGAGGGAGAGTATCAGTTGGAGCTCCGATTTAGCTTTGATACATGGATTCCCGAAAGGTTTGGTGTCAGGGCATGGAGGCCTAGATGGTATCCTATTGGATGGATACCAAGGTTGTATCCTGACAGTACGTATAGTGGCAAATGCCTAGATGACACCTTAGTCCCTGTTGGGAGGATACCTTGGGAGTGAGGGTATCCCAAGCATTGCGTATGTTGTTGTCTTCTTTGTATTCTTCTTAAGAATATTTCAAAATGAGGCCAACCTTGTACTGGTTGAACAATTATGAATACCTCCTTAGTTAAGAGGGAGTGTTGAAGAATGTAACTAGTGTCGGTCTTCATAATTGGATTTGAGTCATTTATTTGTCAAAAGAAAGAGAAAGAAAATTATTTGTAAAAGAATAAAAAATATTTATAAGCATGGGTTTCATGCCTTATTATTTTTATTTCTAGGTCAAAGCCTCCATTGAAGGCTTCTAGGGCTAAGTCATGAGTCTATTATGGTCTAGACCCTTATTGGGCATATTGTATAAAAAGAAATGAAATTATTTTGATGTGATTGAGTCAACTTTTCCTCTACCATCAAGTCAGCCTACCCACTATTCAAATCGGCCTTAAAAGGAGCTTCAAACAACTATAAATAGCCACATATTCGACTTATTAGGAGGAACATCATTGAGGTATTCAATCTGAAGTTTAAGGAATAGAAAAAGAGGAGCGAAGAAGCTTTGATAAAGAGAAAAAACTAAAGCAAAGAAAGGAGTGACAATAAGATAAGTGAAGGAAGCTGAAATATCAACTTTTTCTATCACACGTGGGGGCTAGGGATTGATCTGCTATAGGCCGAAGTTCAAGGATTGCAGAGAGTGCCGAGACCCTATTTGACTCAGTATTTGCAAGGATGATCTATGTTGACTCTTGAAGTTTTGACCTATCTACATGGGAGGTTGGCTTGTTGGATTGAGGAAAGTCTTTGTTGTGGTCAAAAGGTCTAGGTTGTCTCATAATTCATTTGACTTGATTCTCAAGAAGAGAAGAATAATTTATGGGTTTTACCCTAGGAGAGAGGTTTTGCCATGGTTGAGTGCCTACACCTTGTGTTCATCTTGTATGATTGTGATCTTCATGTTTTTGGCATTTATTTGATGATAAAAACACTAATATAATCAACAGAAGACAAATATAATATCACAGGTAAATGTCAAGTAAACGAAATCAAGAATAAGTTGCCCAAATGTTTCCCTAATGGATTTCTCAACACGTACAGTCATACAGATTCCATATGAATAGATCTGTATAACCATACAGTTAGGTTCAAACAATGTTCTACAACAGTTTGTGAAAATTCATAGATCTGGAATCCTACTGCAGCAACTGATGAGAAATCTTCTACTTGTTAATTACTTGAACAAGTTATTTACCCTTTTCTACGGTAGATACTAAAACCCATACACTACATCCTTCACAAATTAAACTGCAGAAAATAAATGCGCAGAAACAAGATCTGAGCAAGCATAAATCATAAACACATGACACCGTTGTTTTTGGACTAAAGTCCCCAGAAAAACCCAATGCGGGAAAATCGGTGCAACAACTCAGGTTTTGTATTTGTATGCAGTGATTTCTTAGCACAATTCTTCGAATGCCCAGACTAGCAATCCTATACAGAGATCTAATTGAACAAAAAGGTGGTGAAATACTCTCACCTCGTCACTGGAAGATCCGGCACTGATCTGCGCTGGAGATGAGCCACTGCACAGTACTGCGTCACACCTGCACAGTCACTGTTGTTGGGACTGCATTGCACCTTGTAGAAATTTCTGAATCTTATATCTTATGCAGAAATTATTACTATTAATCCGGTTAAGCTCCTCCTACTTAAACAAGTTATCAACTAAATAAATTCAAGTTAACATCGAAGCAAAACACATAACAGATCTCTACCAATTCAGATCTAAAATAAGCACATGCACACATTGACAAAGTGACACAGTTATTTTTGGACAAATAGTCCCTAGAAAAACCCAAGGTGGGAAAACCGGTCTCTGGCTACTGGAGGGTTCTATTATTAAGAATATTTCTGAATACACAAATCTGGGTTCTAGATCTGGAAAACCCGACAGAGAAAACACTAGATCTACAGCTCTTTGGCTGATCTCGGGCCAAAATAATGATTGATCCACACCTTCAAACGAGATTTACAGAACTCAGGCAAGATTAGGGCCTAGAAACCCCAATGTTGTCCCTAAAAGGCTCTGCGTCAGCCTCTGAAGCCCCTGAAAGCCTCTGCGTCAGCCTTGGATGGCCTCCAAACCCTCATCGTTGCTCCGGAAGGGACTGTGTTACCCCAGACTGGGTGACGCAGTCACTAGGCTACCCCTAAGGGTCTCTGCGTAATCCCTGAAGGGTTTCCTGCAAATTACGCTGTCCTTGCTTCTGTTGCTGCTGTTGCCTTCCTCTGCGTTGTCCTTGAGTTGATCTCTTCTCTACCTCTTGTGTATTCTAGACCCTGGGATCAGATCATCCCCTTGGTCTAAATTCCCCTCTCTACAGCGGAAACACTTCTGAGTATTCTTAGCAAGCCCTACCCTAGAATCTCAGGTTAGCTTCAGTGCTCTGCCTCTGTGTGTCTTTACAAATGACCCCAAGCCTTTCCTTTATACTTTTTCTCATTGACAAATCAACAGCCAAGATTAAATCTTTAATCAATCGCTAAGATTAAAAGAAAGCTTGATACGTGTGACTTAAGACAATTTCATCACATGTTTAATTAAATTGATTTTAATTATTTTATCTTCCTAAGTTTTAACTTAGGAAATACATTAAAATAATTAATTAATTTAATATCTCCTAAACCAGATGAAATTTCCCAAATCCATTTCTGGGTCTTGTAGATCAGGTGAACTCTAGTCCTTCCTCAAAATTTGGGACCTAGAGCACAAATGATGCTACCCCAAATACACAAAATCTCAACACTCCCTCTTAGCATCAAGGGTGTGCTCTAGCAATACATCACACTTATGCATTACATGATTTTGGGCATTGGTTCTGTGCTGTTGAAGCTTGGCCTCCTGCCACTCAACTCTGCACTGCCGCTGCCATTCTGTATTGCTGCACATGACTCTGCCATTACCACTACGACCATTGTACTGCAGCTCCCTCTCAATATGCTGCATCTGTGCTGCTCATAGCACTACCACTTTGTTGTTACGCTACCATGCCAGCTTCAATTGTTGAAGAACCCAACTGAATCTGCCCAATCTTTGACAAACAGAATCAGTGAGGCGCAAGTTGCAACCTCATCCTTTGAAGCTCCATAGGCTACAGATCTGTGTTGGCATCTAAAGAACGATGCACAGCTACAACTCTGCCTGCGTAATCAGACTCCCTCTGCACTATTGAAGTCACATCATCTCCTTGTGCTGAAATCTATCACGTTGTTGTTGTACTGCGCTATCCCTCTAAAGCTCTCTGCGTCGCTGCAGCTCTGCACTGCATAAGTAGCACTACTCTGCACTGTTGAAGTCACATCAGCCTCTTCGCTGCGAATGCTTCACGCTATTGCTGCTTTTCTCTACGCTGCTCCTTCCAGTCTTCAGATCTGCCTCTCCTTCTGCCTCATCTGTGATCTATGCACCCACAGCTCTACTTGTTCCGCTACTGTCTTAAGGTTGTCATAGCTCGCATGTGATCCAAGAGATTAGCAGCTAGCTGCTCAAGGATCCCACCTTCTTCTATGTAGCTCCTCTATATATCCATGTCACCCCACCTCCATGTTTCATGAGCACTCACAACTGCATCATCTCCTAACCCATCATCTGACACAACTGCCTTTGAAAAAGATGCTTCCTTGTCCTTTTTCTTCTTTGGACAATGGCTAGCAAAATGTCCCATTTCACCACACTGAAAGCACTTGATCTTTGAAAGATCCTTATTATTCTTCAACTACTTCTTCGATGCCAAGGCTGCATCTTCCTCATCTTCCTGCTTTACTTTGCTCAACGTAGGGCTGTGCTACCTCTTGGTGAAATGTAGAAATTTTATAACCCACTCCGGTTTTCAGTTTCTCCTTATTTCTCCCATAAAGTTAAATGCCCATTCCCATAACCATACATTCAACAAGCTAGAAAAATAAATATTTTCTAAAAACACAAATTCTAGAAATTTCACAGTGCTGAAAATGCAAAAATAAAAACTCAGAAAAATAAATCAGCCACACACATAAATTTGACACGCTGATTTTTGGTCAAGATGAGCCTGGAAAAACCCCCTACAACTCTTGGGGAAAACCAATTCGAAAGCTTTTCTTTATTTCTGAATATGTTTTTACAGTGAACAGTAAAACACAGTAAAAATTACAGCAAACACAAAACCCACTTATCTCGATTTTCGTGCCAACTTTCCACCTTGAAAATCGTGCCAACAACAAATAGAAAATTATAGGAAAAATTACAGCATTAAATATTTATGCACCTTGGAAAATATTTTAAATTTTGCCATAAGAAGCGTACGGACGGTATGGCAGTCCCTCCTCGATTTTGTGCCCTAGAAAAGTTGCCTCGAAAATCGTGCCTTTGATTGTTGAATCTGCTCCTTGAAAACAGCATTGTACTTTGCCTCGAAAAGCATGCTAACAGTGTTGTATGGATTCTGTCTTGGTAATCATGCCAAATAAATGCTATTGTTCGAAAATGCTGCCTTGGGAAATGTGCCCTCCTACGGTACGGATTTGTTGTGTATCTTTTGTTGCTCTCTCTCCTTTCAGAAAATTTCTCTATAGCTTTCTCTCATTCTCTCTCAATCTGCTCATGAAAGACTGAATGATTTTTTCCCTCTTTTCCTCCTTTAACCTAAGCCTAAGTGATTTTTGGGGAATCCCTAAATCCAATGGCTGAGATAGCTTTAGTTCTAGGGTTGGAGATTAAATGTGCATTTAAATCTCACTTTCTATTTTTTAATTCACCCCACTTTAATAAAGACTTCTTTGTCATTTATTTCCAAAGTCACTTTTCACTTTCTAATTCACATTGACTTTATTAAAGTCACTTTAAAATTAGACTCAATAATTTTATCACTTAAAGTCACTTTTAAATTAGACTTGACTTTATAACTTATAAAGTCACTTTAAGAGAAAAATTACATTCTTTTGGACACTTTTCTCTAAGCCAAAGATCAAAGCCTTAGGGAACCACCTATCCTTCGGTAACCAAATTTCAACATGAATCTGCATAGTTCTTCTTACCGCAGGATTGACCACAAGTTGTCCCAATCTAGGAGGTCCGCTCTGCCTGAGATACTTTGGACAAAGGTCTCATCCGTGACCGCATTGAGGGCAGTCCTAACTATCACTGCATCATCTACAGTTGCACCTGTTGCAGTCAGTTGATCCCTGATTGCCTGCAATCTGAAGAGGAAGTGTTCCATGTCTTCTCCCTTGGTCATCATGAATGACCTCATTTGGGTCTCCAACAGCATTTTCCTTTGGACAGACTTTCCCTCATACAGGGAAGTCAAGGCCTTCCACATCTCATTAGTTGTCCTCTTCTCAGTTATGTGTGGTACAATATGGTCCTTGATACTATCCATAATCAGTCGCTTAGCATGCCCAGCAGCTTCCCTATGCTTCTGTAGGGGATCTGCATCTGTCGATGTGGCCAGAGTCTGCTCTACATGGTCTCTTAGATTGTATGCCTCAAGGACAATCAGGATCCTTGCCTTCCAAACTGAAAAGTTTGAGAGGCCATCCAGCCTATCCTGATCATGTAGTCCATGAGGAGCCATCTGCTCAGAATTTGTCGGAGCTCCTCCTCTCTATACTAGAGATCTAGATCTAGGGTCCTTTACGAACTGGGCACCCTCTGCTTCCTCTGACAATTGATTTCCCTCCTTGGAAATCTACCAAATCAACTATGATTCAGCTTCTTTGATCCTCTGATCAAATTGCAAGTTTCCTTTGGCAAGAAACTTTTCTGAGAAGCTGATCTCCTCCCAATCTTTGTCACTTGTGCTAAGGCTAAAAATCTGAAAACTTCAAAAATTTAACCCCACCAACTCTTCTGAATTTCTGCAGCTTTTTTGTAGTCTTTTCTAGATCTGACAGATTTAGATCTGAATCACACTGGTTGGCTTCAGACCCAACCAGCGTTGTTTTTGCACTGCCTCTGCGCAGTAATTGCGTGGGCTTGCTAGGACACAACGTTGGACAGCGTCACCCTTCCCTCTGCGTGAATCTGCTCCTGAAATCTACGCTGTCCCTTCAGATATGCTTCTCTACTGCTTTCTGTAGCTAGAACCTTCAGATTCTTCTGCTGGTGACCCTTCTAGATCTGCAATTGCTCTGATACCATGTAGAAATTTCTAAATCTTATATCTTATGTAGAAATTATTACTGTTAATCCGGTTAAGCTCCTCCTACTTAAACAAGTTATCAACTAAATAAATTCAAGTTAACATCGAAGCAAAACACATAACAGATCTCTACCAATTCGGATCTAGAATAAGCACATGCACACACATTGACAGGGGACACGATTATTTTTGGACAAATAGTCCCAGAAATAAGAAAAAACCCCCGAGGTGGGAAAACTTAGATCTCTAGGCTATTTGGAGGGTTCTATTATTAAGAATATTTCTGAATACACAAATCTGGGTTCCAGATCTGGAAAACCCGACAGAGAAAACGCTAAATCTACAGCTCTCTGGTTGATATAGGGCCAAAATAATGACTGATCCACACCCTCAAACAGGATTTACAGAACTCAGCCAAGATTAGGGCCTAGAAACCCCAGCGTTGTCCCTGAAAGGCTCTGCATTAGCCTCTGAAGCCCCTGAAAGCCTTTGCGTCAGCCTTAGATGGCCTCCAAACCCTCAGCACTACTCCGGAAAGGACTGCGTTACCCCAGACTGGGTGACGCAGTCACTACGCTGCCCCTAAGGGTCTCTACGTAACCCCTGAAGGGTTTCCTGAAAATTACGATGTCCTTGTTGCTGCCTTCCTCTGCGCTGTCCTTGAGCTAATCTCTTCTCTGCCTCTTGTGCATTCTAGACCCTGGGATCAGATCATCCCCTTGGTCTAAATTCCCCTCTCTGCAGCTGAAACACTTATGAGTATTCTTAGCAAACCCTACCCTAGAATCTCAGGTTAGCGTCAGTGCTCTGCCTCTGTGTGTCTTTACAAATAACCCCAAGCCTTTCCTTTATACTTTTTCTCATTGACAAATCAACAGCCAAGATTAAATCTTTAATCAATCGCTAAGATTAAAAGAAAGCTTGATACGTGTGACTTAAGACAATTTCATCACATGTTTAATTAAATTGATTTTAATTATTTTATCTTCCTAAGTTTTAACTTAGGAAATACATTAAAATAATTAATTAATTTAATATCTCCTAAACCAGATGAAATTTCCCAAATCCTTTTCTGGGTCTTGTAGATCAGGTGTACTCTAGTCCTTCCTCAAAATTTGGGACTTAGAGCACAAATGATGCTACCCCAAATACACAAAATCTCAACACTCCCTCTTAGCATCAAGGGTGTGCTCTAGCAATACATCACACTATGCATTACATGACTTTGAGTACTGGCTCTGTGTTGTTGAAGCTTGGCCTCCTGCCACTCAACTCTGCATTGTTGCTTCCATCCTATACTGCTACCCATGACTCTGCCACTACCACTGGAACTTCTGTACTGCAGCTCCCTCTCAATATGTTGCATCTGTGCTGCTCATAGCACTACCACTGTTGTTCTGCTACACTGCAACTTCAATTGTTGAGAGAACCAACTGAATCTCCTGCCCAATCTTTGACAAACAAGTCTGATGGGCTGCAAGTTGCAACCTCATCACTGAAGCTCCATAGGCTACAGATCTGTGTTGGCATCTAAAGAACGATGCACAGCTACAACTCTGCCTGCGTAATCAGACTCCCTCTGCACTATTGAAGTCACATCATCTCCTTGTGCTGAAATCTATCACGTTGTTGTTGTACTGCGCTATCCCTCTAAAGCTCTCTGCGTCGCTGCAGCTCTGCACTGCATAAGTAGCACTACTCTGCACTGTTGAAGTCACATCAGCCTCTTCGCTGCGAATGCTTCACGCTATTGCTGCTTTTCTCTACGCTGCTCCTTCCAGTCTTCAGATCTGCCTCTCCTTCTGCCTCATCTGTGATCTATGCACCCACAGCTCTACTTGTTCCGCTACTGTCTTAAGGTTGTCATAGCTCGCATGTGATCCAAGAGATTAGCAGCTAGCTGCTCAAGGATCCCACCTTCTTCTATGTAGCTCCTCTATATATCCATGTCACCCCACCTCCATGTTTCATGAGCACTCACAACTGCATCATCTCCTAACCCATCATCTGACACAACTGCCTTTGAAAAAGATGCTTCCTTGTCCTTTTTCTTCTTTGGACAATGGCTAGCAAAATGTCCCATTTCACCACACTGAAAGCACTTGATCTTTGAAAGATCCTTATTATTCTTCAACTACTTCTTCGATGCCAAGGCTGCATCTTCCTCATCTTCCTGCTTTACTTTGCTCAACGTAGGGCTGTGCTACCTCTTGGTGAAATGTAGAAATTTTATAACCCACTCCGGTTTTCAGTTTCTCCTTATTTCTCCCATAAAGTTAAATGCCCATTCCCATAACCATACATTCAACAAGCTAGAAAAATAAATATTTTCTAAAAACACAAATTCTAGAAATTTCACAGTGCTGAAAATGCAAAAATAAAAACTCAGAAAAATAAATCAGCCACACACATAAATTTGACACGCTGATTTTTGGTCAAGATGAGCCTGGAAAAACCCCCTACAACTCTTGGGGAAAACCAATTCGAAAGCTTTTCTTTATTTCTGAATATGTTTTTACAGTGAACAGTAAAACACAGTAAAAATTACAGCAAACACAAAACCCACTTATCTCGATTTTTGTGCCAACTCTCCACCTTGAAAATCGTGCCAACAGCAAACAGAAAATTACAAGAAAAATTACAGCATTAAATGTTGTACTTGCTGCCTTGGAAAATGTGCCAAATTTTGCCTATAAGAAACTGTACGGACAGTATAGCAGTCCCTCCTCGATTTTTGTGCCTAGAAAAGTTGCCTCGAAAATCGTGCCTTTGATTGTTGAATCTGCTCCTTGAAAACAGCATTGTACTTTGCCTCGAAAAGCATGCTAACAGTGTTGTATGGATTCTGTCTTGGTAATCATGCCAAATAAATGCTATTGTTCGAAAATGCTGCCTTGGGAAATGTGCCCTCCTACGGTACGGATTTGTTGTGTATCTTTTGTTGCTCTCTCTCCTTTCAGAAAATTTCTCTATAGCTTTCTCTCATTCTCTCTCAATCTGCTCATGAAAGACTGAATGATTTTTTCCCTCTTTTCCTCCTTTAACCTAAGCCTAAGTGATTTTTGGGGAATCCCTAAATCCAATGGCTGAGATAGCTTTAGTTCTAGGGTTGGAGATTAAATGTGCATTTAAATCTCACTTTCTATTTTTTAATTCACCCCACTTTAATAAAGACTTCTTTGTCATTTATTTCCAAAGTCACTTTTCACTTTCTAATTCACATTGACTTTATTAAAGTCACTTTAAAATTAGACTCAATAATTTTATCACTTAAAGTCACTTTTAAATTAGACTTGACTTTATAACTTATAAAGTCACTTTAAGAGAAAAATTACATTCTTTTGGACACTTTTCTCTAAGCCAAAGATCAAAGCCTTAGGGAACCACCTATCCTTCGGTAACCAAATTTCAACATGAATCTGCATAGTTCTTCTTACCGCAGGATTGACCACAAGTTGTCCCAATCACAGGAGAGTCGCTGCACTGATACTTTGGACAAAGGTCTCATCTAGTGGCACGTGAAGGCGATCCTAACTATCCTTTGCATGTCTACGGTTGCACACATTTGCCGGTCGGTTGATCACGATTGCTGCTGTCCCGAAGAGGAAGTGTTCCATGTCTTCTCCCTTGGTCATCATGAATGACCTCATTTGGGTCTCCAACAGCATTTTTCTTTGGACAAACTTTCCCTCATATAGGGAAGTCAAGGCCTTCTACATCTCATTAGCTGTCTTCTTCTCAGCTATGTGTGGTACAACATGGTCCTTGATACTATCCATAATCAACCGCTTAACATGCCCAACAGCTTCCTTATGCTTCCGAAGGAGATCCGCATCTGTCGATGTAGCCAGAGTCCGCTCTACATGGTCTCTTAGATTGTACGCCTCAAGGACAATTAGGATCCTTGTCTTCCAAACCGAAAAGTTTGAGAGGCCATCTAGCCTATCCTGATCACGCAGTCCATGAGGAGCCATCTGCTCAGAATGTGTCGAAACTTCCTTTTCTCTTTGCTAGAGAAATGGATCTAAGACCCTTGGTGAAACAAGTGCCTTTTGCTCCCTCTGACACTTGATTTCCCTCCTTGGAAATCTACCAAATCAACTATGATTCAGCTTCTTCTTCGATTCTCTGATCAAATTCTAAGTTTCCTTTGGCAAGAAACTTCCTGAGAAGTTGATCTCCTCCCAATCTTTGTCACTTGTTCTAAGGCTAAAAATATGAAAACTTCAGAATTTTAACCCCACCAACTCTGAATTTACGGCTTTTTGTGATGCACTAGTTATGACACTAGTTGGAATCCCGAATCACAACTGAGTTGGCTTGGACCCAGCTTGGCGTTGTTTTGCAGCACCTGTAGCGCGGTAATTGCGTGGGCTTGCTCGGACTGCGTTGGACGGCGTCACCCCTTCCTGTAAGTGAATGCACTCACTGAAATCTCTGCGTTGTCCCTTCGAATATGCTTCCCTCTCTCCGCTGCGTAGCTAGAGACCTTCGATTAGCCTGTGGTGACCCTTACAAGAATCTTGCCAATTGCTGCGATACCATGTAGAAATTTCTAAATCTTATATCTTATGTAGAAATTATTACCGTTAATCCGTTAAGCTCCTCCTACTTAAACAAGTTATCAACTAACAAATTCAAGTTAACATCGAAGCAAAACACATAACAGATCTCTACCAATTCAGATCTAGAATAAGCACATGCACACATTGACAAGGGGACACAGTTATTTTTGGACAAATAGTCCCCGAAAAAACCCCAAGGTGGGAAAACCGATCTCTAGCTGCTGGAGGGTTCTATTATTAAGAATATTTCTGAATACACAAATCTGGGTTCCAGATCTGGAAAACCCGACAGAGAAAACGCTAAATCTACAGCTCTCTGGTTGATATAGGGCCAAAATAATGACTGATCCACACCCTCAAACAGGATTTACAGAACTCAGCCAAGATTAGGGCCTAGAAACCCCAGCGTTGTCCCTGAAAGGCTCTGCATTAGCCTCTGAAGCCCCTGAAAGCCTTTGCGTCAGCCTTAGATGGCCTCCAAACCCTCAGCACTACTCCGGAAAGGACTGCGTTACCCCAGACTGGGTGACGCAGTCACTACGCTGCCCCTAAGGGTCTCTACGTAACCCCTGAAGGGTTTCCTGAAAATTACGATGTCCTTGTTGCTGCCTTCCTCTGCGCTGTCCTTGAGCTAATCTCTTCTCTGCCTCTTGTGCATTCTAGACCCTGGGATCAGATCATCCCCTTGGTCTAAATTCCCCTCTCTGCAGCTGAAACACTTATGAGTATTCTTAGCAAACCCTACCCTAGAATCTCAGGTTAGCGTCAGTGCTCTGCCTCTGTGTGTCTTTACAAATAACCCCAAGCCTTTCCTTTATACTTTTTCTCATTGACAAATCAACAGCCAAGATTAAATCTTTAATCAATCGCTAAGATTAAAAGAAAGCTTGATACGTGTGACTTAAGACAATTTCATCACATGTTTAATTAAATTGATTTTAATTATTTTATCTTCCTAAGTTTTAACTTAGGAAATACATTAAAATAATTAATTAATTTAATATCTCCTAAACCAGATGAAATTTCCCAAATCCTTTTCTGGGTCTTGTAGATCAAGTGTACTCTAGTCCTTCCTCAAAATTTGGGACCTAGAGCACAACTGATGCTACCCCAAATACACAAAATCTCAACACTCCCTCTTAGCATCAAGGGTGTGCTCTAGCAATACATCACACTATGCATTACATGACTTTGAGTACTAGTTCTGTGTTGATGAAGCCTGGCCTCCTGCCACTCAACTCTGCACTGTTGCTGTCATTTTGTACTGTTGTCCATGACTCTGCCACTGTCACTGAAACCAGTGTACTGCAGCTTCCTCTCAATATGTTGCATTTGTGCTGCTCATAGCACTGCCACTGCTGATCTGCTGCACTGCAACTTCAGTTGTTGAGGGAAACAACTGAATCTCCTGCCCAATATTTGACAAACAAATCTGATGGGTTGCATCCTCATCACTGAAGCTCCATAGGCTACAAATTTGTGCTGGCATCTAAAGAGCGATGCACAACTACAGCTCTGCCTGTGTAATCAGACTGCCTCTGCACTACTGAAGTCACATCAGCTCCTTGTGCTGAAATCTATCACGTTGTTGTTGGACTGCGTTGTCCCTCTAAAAGCTCTCTCAAGGCCGGGCCGGCAGCCTCCTCGCACCGCATAAGCAGCACCACCGCACCGTTGAAGTCACACGTCTCTTCGCCGCGAATGCTTCACGCTATCGTCGCTTACGTCGCTCCTTCCGCCCCGGGACCGCCTCCTTCCTCGCCTCATCCGTGATCTATGCACCCACTGCTCCACTTGTCCTGCTACTGTCTTAAGGCTGTTGTAGCTCACTTGTGATCCAAGAGATGAGCTGCTCAAGGATCCCGCCTTCTTTTATGTAGCTCCTCTATATATCCATGTCACCCCACCTCCGTGGTTCATGAGCACTCATGGCTGCATCATCTACTGACCCATCATCTGCCACAGCTACCTTGGAAGAAGATGCTTCCTTGTCCTTTTTCTTCTTTGGACAATGGTTGGAAAAATGTCCCATTTCACCACACTGAAAGCACTTGATCTTTGAAAGATCCTTCTTCTTCTTCAACTTCTTCTTTGACGCCAAGGCTTCATCATTCTCATCTTCTCGCTTTTATCATTTTCAACGTAGGATCATATACCTCTTTGGTGAAATGTAGAAATTTTATAACCCACCCTATTTTCGCTTCTCCTTATTTCTCCCAT
The DNA here is from genome assembly GCA_034641835.2 of Pinus albicaulis. Lineage (NCBI taxonomy): Eukaryota > Viridiplantae > Streptophyta > Pinopsida > Pinales > Pinaceae > Pinus > Pinus albicaulis. Next base: position 709,364,221 of record CM076577.1, read on the forward strand.
AAAGTTAAATGCCCATTCCCATAGCCATACATTCAACAAGCTAGAAAAAATAAATAATTTCTGAAAACACAAATTCTGGAAATTTCACAGTGTTGAAATGCAGAAATAAAACTCAGAAAAATAAATCAGCCACACACATAAATTTGACACGCTGATTTTTGGTCAATATGACCCTGGAAAACCTCTAATAACTCTGGGGAAAACCAATTCAAAGCTTTTCTTTATTTCGAATATGTTTTTAATAAAGAACAAAAGAAACACAAGAAAATTACAAAGAAACACAAAAACCTACTTATCTCGATTTTTGTGCCAACTCTCCACCAAAAAATCGTGCCAACAAGTTAAATGTGTGTAAAATTACAAGAAAAATTACAGCATTAAATGTTGTACTTGCTGCCTTGGAAAATGTGCCAAATTTTGCCTATAAGAAACTGTACGGACAGTATAGCAGTCCCTCCTCGATTTTTGTGCCTAGAAAAGTTGCCTCGAAAATCGTGCCTTTGATTGTTGAATCTGCTCCTTGAAAACAGCATTGTACTTTGCCTCGAAAAGCATGCTAACAGTGTTGTATGGATTCTGTCTTGGTAATCATGCCAAATAAATGCTATTGTTCGAAAATGCTGCCTTGGGAAATGTGCCCTCCTACGGTACGGATTTGTTGTGTATCTTTTGTTGCTCTCTCTCCTTTCAGAAAATTTCTCTATAGCTTTCTCTCATTCTCTCTCAATCTGCTCATGAAAGACTGAATGATTTTTTCCCTCTTTTCCTCCTTTAACCTAAGCCTAAGTGATTTTTGGGGAATCCCTAAATCCAATGGCTGAGATAGCTTTAGTTCTAGGGTTGGAGATTAAATGTGCATTTAAATCTCACTTTCTATTTTTTAATTCACCCCACTTTAATAAAGACTTCTTTGTCATTTATTTCCAAAGTCACTTTTCACTTTCTAATTCACATTGACTTTATTAAAGTCACTTTAAAATTAGACTCAATAATTTTATCACTTAAAGTCACTTTTAAATTAGACTTGACTTTATAACTTATAAAGTCACTTTAAGAGAAAAATTACATTCTTTTGGACACTTTTCTCTAAGCCAAAGATCAAAGCCTTAGGGAACCACCTATCCTTCGGTAACCAAATTTCAACATGAATCTGCATAGTTCTTCTTACCGCAGGATTGACCACAAGTTGTCCCAATCTAGGAGGTCCGCTCTGCCTGAGATACTTTGGACAAAGGTCTCATCCGTGACCGCATTGAGGGCAGTCCTAACTATCACTGCATCATCTACAGTTGCACCTGTTGCAGTCAGTTGATCCCTGATTGCCTGCAATCTGAAGAGGAAGTGTTCCATGTCTTCTCCCTTGGTCATCATGAATGACCTCATTTGGGTCTCCAACAGCATTTTCCTTTGGACAGACTTTCCCTCATACAGGGAAGTCAAGGCCTTCCACATCTCATTAGTTGTCCTCTTCTCAGTTATGTGTGGTACAATATGGTCCTTGATACTATCCATAATCAGTCGCTTAGCATGCCCAGCAGCTTCCCTATGCTTCTGTAGGGGATCTGCATCTGTCGATGTGGCCAGAGTCTGCTCTACATGGTCTCTTAGATTGTATGCCTCAAGGACAATCAGGATCCTTGCCTTCCAAACTGAAAAGTTTGAGAGGCCATCCAGCCTATCCTGATCATGTAGTCCATGAGGAGCCATCTGCTCAGAATTTGTCGGAGCTCCTCCTCTCTATACTAGAGATCTAGATCTAGGGTCCTTTACGAACTGGGCACCCTCTGCTTCCTCTGACAATTGATTTACCTCCTTGGAAATCTACCAAATCAACTATGATTCAGCTTCTTTGATCCTCTGATCAAATTGCAAGTTTCCTTTGGCAAGAAACTTTTCTGAGAAGCTGATCTCCTCCCAATCTTTGTCACTTGTGCTAAGGCTAAAAATCTGAAAACTTCAAAAATTTAACCCCACCAACTCTTCTGAATTTCTGCAGCTTTTTTGTAGTCTTTTCTAGATCTGACAGATTTAGATCTGAATCACACTGGTTGGCTTCAGACCCAACCAGCGTTGTTTTTGCACTGCCTCTGCGCAGTAATTGCGTGGGCTTGCTAGGACACAACGTTGGACAGCGTCACCCTTCCCTCTGCGTGAATCTGCTCCTGAAATCTACGCTGTCCCTTCAGATATGCTTCTCTACTGCTTTCTGTAGCTAGAACCTTCAGATTCTTCTGCTGGTGACCCTTCTAGATCTGCAATTGCTCTGATACCATGTAGAAATTTCTAAATCTTATATCTTATGTAGAGATTATTACTGTTAATCCGGTTAAGCTCCTCCTACTTAAACAAGTTATCAACTAAATAAATTCAAGTTAACATCGAAGCAAAACACATAACAGATCTCTACCAATTCAGATCTAGAATAAGCACATGCACACATTGACAAGGGGACACAGTTATTTTTGGACAAATAGTCCCCGAAAAAACCCCAAGGTGGGAAAACCGATCTCTAGCTGCTGGAGGGTTCTATTATTAAGAATATTTCTGAATACACAAATCTGGGTTCCAGATCTGGAAAACCCGACAGAGAAAACGCTAAATCTACAGCTCTCTGGTTGATATAGGGCCAAAATAATGACTGATCCACACCCTCAAACAGGATTTACAGAACTCAGCCAAGATTAGGGCCTAGAAACCCCAGCGTTGTCCCTGAAAGGCTCTGCATTAGCCTCTGAAGCCCCTGAAAGCCTTTGCGTCAGCCTTAGATGGCCTCCAAACCCTCAGCACTACTCCGGAAAGGACTGCGTTACCCCAGACTGGGTGACGCAGTCACTACGCTGCCCCTAAGGGTCTCTACGTAACCCCTGAAGGGTTTCCTGAAAATTACGATGTCCTTGTTGCTGCCTTCCTCTGCGCTGTCCTTGAGCTAATCTCTTCTCTGCCTCTTGTGCATTCTAGACCCTGGGATCAGATCATCCCCTTGGTCTAAATTCCCCTCTCTGCAGCTGAAACACTTATGAGTATTCTTAGCAAACCCTACCCTAGAATCTCAGGTTAGCGTCAGTGCTCTGCCTCTGTGTGTCTTTACAAATAACCCCAAGCCTTTCCTTTATACTTTTCTCGTTGACAAATTAACAGCCAAGATTAAATCTTTAATCAATGGCTAAGATTAAAAGAAAGCTTGATCCGTGTGACTTAAGACAATTTCATCACATGTTTAATTAAATTGATTTTAATTATTTTATTTTCCTAAGTTTTAACTTAAGAAATACATTGAAATAATTAATTAATTTAATATCTCCTAAACCAAATCAAATTTCCCAAATCTATTTATGGGTCTTGTAGATCAGGTATACTCTAGTCCTTCCTCAAAATTTGGGACTTAGAGCACAACTGATGATCTCAACACACCTCCTCTGATCTCTCTGCCAACTGGAAACATCAACCCTCTGGCCTCCTGGTCTCACACCCCGGCTCCGGCACTGGATCTTGACTGTCTCACAGCAGAAATATGGACTCCCTTTGAAGCTCTGTGCAGCCTTTGTGTGGCTGGCTCCGCGCTACCTGTCCGGACTACTCTCTGCCCTCTCTGCCTTGTACTCTCCGGATCAGGAAAGATCTCCAACCGGAAAATTATCTCTGCCCCTCTCTACAAGAATAAACTGATCGATCTTCTCCTTGAGCATTGCTCACTAAATAATTTTGATCTCTAGCCTCTATCAGTGTATCTTCCAAATGATCCATCAAGTCCTTATAATCTTCTCGTTGAGACTTCAATGGCCGAGATTAAATCGTTAATCAACGGCTAAGATTAACTTGACTTGATCTCTGACTTTTCTAGAAGATTCACAATTTGTTTTAATTAATATCCATTAATTATTTTAATTTCCTAAGTTTAGACTTAGGTTCCCATTAAAAAATAATTAATTATTTCCATAAAACATAATCTGAGTGGAATTTTCCAAAATCCGTTCTGGGTTCTTTGGAATACATGTGTCGAAGCCTCCCTGCAAATTTTGAGACTTAGAGCACATCCGATGCTACCACAAATCAACACTCCCTCTTAGCGAGGAATGTGCTCAAGCAATACAACCTTCTAAAGTACTGCTCTGATTCTGCAACATCTCCCTTTACGTTGTTGATGTATAACACTGCTGCCCACCAACACTGCGTCGCTGCATCCGTGTTGTTGTTGACCATACAACTACTACTGCACTGCAACTTTGTTGCTTACTGCAACATAAAAACATCCAAAACTGAACTAAGTGTTTAGTAGGATACATCTCGTGTTGAAGATCTGACTATTGCTAGTCTCTACTATGTCCCTCTGAAGCCTCTGCGTTGCTGCTGACTCTGCACTGTGCCTTCCTGCACTATTGCCAACCTTGCTCTGCTCTGTTCAGTCTATGGCACTCTCTAGCCACTACGTTGTCACTTCTGCACTCCTCTACACCAACTGAAACTCGTCCATCCTGCTACCTCTAATTTGGGCTCCCATAGCAAGGTGATGATCCGAGAGGTGGACTCCTCAAGGATCCTACCCAATCTGTAGTTCTGTTGAACTATAGCTCCAGATCTCCCCAATGATCCCCTGGCGATATATGGGCAATCATGGTGAATTCCTCCTCCTCTATCTTCGCCGCTGCAACCTACGAATCATGTTTCTCATCTTTGTCCTTCTTCTTGAGAGGACGTTGTGTGGCATAATATCCCATCTCGCCACACCGAAAGCTCTTGATCTTTGAGATGTCCTCCTCTCGTCTTCGCTGCTCCTGTTGCCCCTTTGATGCAAGGGTTTCATTTTCCTCCTCCTCCTTGGGCTTCGACCCACTGTTGTTGCTGCCACCAAGCTTGCACTTAAGTAGATCTCTCCTCATCTCTTCTTGCTGAAGAGTTTCCCACATTGCTTCCCAGTCCGGTAGCTTCTCTCTGGCCAGGATGCTCTAAACAAAGCCCTGATAGTCTTCGGACACTGAAGTGAGGGCCAGTTTGACCATCTTTGTGGCCAGAGAAGCCTGTTGTCACACAGAATGTCTAGGCACCGCGACAACAACTCAGATCGAGGGAAGCCACCCTGATCCCCAATCTCTCTATTTAAGCTCTCTCCCTGCAGACTAAGGGGAGTAGACCCTATGGAAATAGAATGAAAGTGAACTAGTTGGAAACCAACCAGTTCGGGAGACACAGTCAAACGACCAAGTACTTGTTTAAGATTTAACGAGATTTAACAGATTCGATTAGATTAAGAGTTTGAGACCAATGCCTTATGGAGTCAATTATCCCGTTATGAAATTAGGATCAAGTAGTTGATAGACAACTACTGCTAGAATGGACAACTATCCTCCTATGAAATGAAATCCAATCTTAAAAATGCAAACGCACGAGGTGAACGAGTTGAAGTAAAATACTTAAGACACAATTATCTATGAGATGATTACCACAATATTTCAATTGTTCACATAAATGTTCACTTCACCAAACTGAAAGATAAGCTTTTCAACAATGTATTCAAAGTATAACTTCCAATCAATCATAAGCTTATTATTCTAGTGCAATTATAGCTCAAAGAGAACAAAATATCTGCAGAACTTTTCAACTTCACCTTCAAGAAAACACATTAAACACATAGCATTTACTTGAAAAAATTCTCGATGTTTATCATGCAATGTTAAGTCAAACAAATTTAAACCATGGCTATAGCGAATTAATCGACAGAATATCTCAATAGAAATTAAGCCCGAAATATTTCAAAACCCCATACGCAAGTTAAGCATTTAAAACCATGAAAGACGATACTATGAAAGAGCAAGGAATTAAAATGCTTAGAATTTCCAAATTCGAATCATTTTCTAAATTTATCCAGTACTGAAAAATTTTAAAAAATCTCTATAGTCAAACCTTAGAGATGTAAAAAAAATTAATTCTCTGTTTGACCAAGAAAAATTTTATTTAACACTTGAGATAGTTAAAAAAATTATTCGTCCACAAATTTGAAATTTTTTTTTAATCTTTTGAAATATTTTCAGAAAAGCTAAAAAAAAAAAATTCCTTTTTTTAATTTTTTAATTTTTTAATTTTAAATTTTATTTTTACCCTAAGAAAACAAAGTTAAAAAAATAAAATTAAAATTAAAAATTAAAAATCTAAAAAAAAAATAAAATTTAAGACCTTTTTTAAATTTCTTTTTATTTATTTTTAAAATTTTATAAAGCCTAAAAACGTAAGAAATACAAATTTCAAACGAACTTTATACAAGTTAATAAAAGAAAATGAAATGTTATTAAAATTCTAAACTAAACTAACCTAAAGTTTAAAAAAATAAAAAATAAAACGTGACTTATTGTGCGTAGGTGGAGCGGGAGTAATGGAGGCGGAGGCAGCTTGGAGAAGTCGTGGGCAAGGGGGATTTACGCAGAAGAGGGAGGCAGTTATAGCGCGGAAGGAAAGACGCTGACAATCGATGGCAGAGGGGATGGGAGCCGGCAGCGATGGAGGATGCAATGGAGGCAACGTGTAGATTTCGATGGAGAGAAGCTACGGGAGATGAAGATGGAAGCCGACAGCGAGCAGGGCAATGAGGAGAGGGCAGCATGAGGAAAGGGACACAAGCTGGACAGAGAAATGACGCTGTGAGAGGAAGGAGGAACCGCGTGAAGATTGAGAAGCAGAAACAAGGTCATGGGAGCTGGAGGTGATGACCGGCAATGGCAAAAACGGAGGGTTCTAAATGTGCAGGTCGGGGAGCCAAGAAAGGGCAGTGAATAAGGAGAAAGACAAGATCGATGGGGACTCAGACAGTGGAAGAATGAGGACGCAGAAGGATATGGCAGCAATTGAGCGATCAGCAACGAAATTTTGCAGGCACACTACACAAAACCAAATTTCAAATTTTTCCTTTTACCTAGCAGAATCAAAGATTATTTTTTAAAATTTTGATTAAAAATGAATGCACCTACAATTATTTAAACTTTGAGGCAAGATCCAGCCTAGATATGCAACCAAATTCGATCTTGAGACCAGATCTTACCCTCCAGGGCCTAGATCTGGCTCAGATCTAAAAAAAATCTTTGAAAATCTCCTAATGTAACCTACACAACACCAGAAACAAGGAACCCAGAAACCCAATATATGCACAAAAAATAAAATAAAAACCCCAAAACCCCAATGAGTGAAACAATTAATAATACTTACAAATATACAATGCTATTTTACAAATCTGTTAGATCAAAGCCCTCCATGACCAGATTTAAACCATTTTTGCACAATTTAGAAACAAAAATTTAAAAAAGAGGCACAAGCCTAAGAAAACCCTGCAAAAAAAATTTTCCGTAAAATAACTTCAGAAATTAAGAGACAATGGGCTTTTTCAGATCTTTTAAATCTAAGAGTCGGTTGATCTAGCTGAATATTTCCCCAAACGCCCAAATCCTAAATAGTGATTTAAAAAAAAAACCATAAGATTATCCAGAAACATAGATACCTGATATTTCTATCAAATCAAAATGAACTTTAAGAAAACCCAGAAATCTGCATAAGATACATGTATGCAAATCAATCCACAAAGGCTATCAACCATCAAATGCCAATAAAAGTAGCAAAGTTTTAGAAACAATATCACCAAATAGATCTGAAAAAGGAACACCAAAGTTTGTAACCCCAAAGTCTTTCTATTATTGATCAGCAAAAATTACAAGAGCTTCTCAGAGCAAGTGCACAATTCAAAGATCAAATGCAAATGATGGACAAAGACCTCTAATTTATAGATTAAAATCTCAAACGGCTAGTTCGCTTGATCCCTGTCAAAGTAATCTCGACCATCGAAAAGGATTTGATTATCTTTTAATCTCCTCCGTCGAAATTATTATTTTTTGAGGAATTTCGAATTTTTCAATTAATTCCTTTTTAATTAACTCAAGAATAATAATTTTGAGTTAATCACCTCAAAAAATTGACTTTGACTTAACTATCAAGGCCCAAGGGTCTAAAATTTTATAAAATTTTCAATATTCCCTTGGCCTGGGACCTTTAAATATTCATTTTTTATAGATCCACGAATTTAGCCTTTGAAGAATTTAAATTTACCTAGGACATAAAATTAATTAAATTTCTAGCTTAGGATTTTTTAATTTAATTTGGCCTGAAAATTTAATTAATTGACTCATGAGGAAATTAATTATTTTTTCCAACCCTCTAATATTTTAGCCATGGTGTCTAACTGTGAGGGACAATGCACTAAGATACTTTACAAGAAGAGATTACAATTTGACACATGAAAGGGGAAAACCCATTTGGAATAGACCCTCAAATAGCTACCCAATTATGCGACTCAAAACATGATCTAGTAGACCAAGTAATTTGTAATAAAACAATCTAGCCATTTAGCTAGGATTATTCCCAAATTACTTTTACAAAGACTCAATAGAAAACACTAGGACTCACTTAGTATCTTGACTCAAAAAACCATTCTAGCTTTGGGGTGAGGCTAGAGGGGAAAACTTTGCCGATCATTTGTATCAAGAAACACAAATGAATCAGTGAAACAAAAAACCTCCTAGGATAGAAATCGTCACCAAAATACTAGGCTTACCTAGGTTGTTACATACATTATGGTCTTACTAAGATCATTTATATTATAAACATGCAAAATGGATTTACATCATTTAAAAAACTGTTGACTGGTGATGAAATCTGAATGGCGTAAACACCTCAGACATGATAAATCTCATTTGCAAAAATGGGGGTGTACTGCTATGGAGTCGTTCACAGAGTGGTCAACATCTGGCTCTACTTAGGGACACGTTGCTTCATTGAAGGAATGTGAGAATTCAGAATCTGGGTCCAAACAGCACACGAAATTATGTAAATAACGTCCATCCAAATATCATCATATAACATCAAGCACATGAAAAATAGAGGCTCTTCTATCATTTATTATTCTACTTAACATGAAAAGTAAATCTAATCTAACTACAAAATGAAATGCTGAAAGGACAAAGTGTAAGGTTAGAAAAACAATACAAAGGATGCCCAGTGGCATCATATGTCATCTCTGAAAAACAACTTGATCATTTGGCCATTCGCAGGTAAGTGAAGTGGTTCGCCTTCCAACGTGCTCAAGTGGAATGAGTTTGGTCCAGCAATGCCTCGAAAAATGTAAGGTCCCAGCCACAAATTATCGAATTTCTTATGCTTTCCTGGTTTTTCATTCTTTCGATCCCAAAGTAATAAAATGTCTCCAACCTGCAAAGATCTAGATCGAGATGATTTATCAAAGCTTTTCTTAATGTGAGATTGATTTTTACACATATTATCAAAAGCTTTCCTATGAGTTTCATCCAACTCCACAATCTGATCAATTCTATTTTGAACAACATCTTTATCAGTGGAAAAATGTTGAAGGATTTGGTAAGCTGGTAAATTAAGGTGCACAGGGAAAGTTACATCCAAGCCATAAACTAATTCAAAAGGACTTTTACCAGTAGCCTTCTTTTTAGTAATTCTATCTGCCCACAAAGCATACTTGATTTTTGCCCAGACATATTCTTCAACTTCCTTTTCAACCTTGCTGCGTTTTTTACCTCTTCTATGAAATCTTCACCAAAATTCTTGCTTCAAATGAGGTGTTGGACATCATATATATATAGGATTTGATTTATAACGAATAGACATGTCCTTTTGGAGTGAAGCCGACATGTATGAGTAGGCTAGCACAGGTCTGCTCAAGGACGGATTTATTTTCTTTAACTTGAAAAATTCATATCTCCCAAACCACTTGGAGTTTCGAGCCAAGTAATAGCTCATTGGAAAGCTAAAATTAAGCTCTAAAGGATGTTGAAGGTCTCACAAAGAAATGCTGCCTCTAGGATGGTGAAAAATATTTTTTTAATGTGCCTGGTCATTTATTAGTGCAGAAGCAAAATGTCTTTGAGTGTTGGGCATCTTCATGGATTGATTTCTTCATAGTTTGTCTTCTTCATCATGGGGTCATAGGCTCATAGTGTCATCCATGTCATTATGTCATCAAGGGTGGTTATCCATCAAGTGCAGTCCACATAAGTCATCAAGAGCTGCCAAGGACATGATTGGCGCCTCAAGAACATTTTCCATCTAGAGAACTTCACGGAGTCTTTCAACCATTATCTAGATAATTAAATGAGATCTTCCAACAATGCCATTATGTACCATCAAGGGTTCTTCTAGTCCTTCATGTCATATCCCTAATCATTTTCCATGTCATCATCAAATTTTCAACCATGTCATCTTGACATCATGTTGGATCCAGTCTTCTTCATCAAGAGTAAGCACATCATCATTAATGGCATCCTAAATAACCAAGAGGGACTTGTCATTATGAGCAAGGACATCCTTACATGAGGTTTGCATGATGTCACTGCTAGGGTCTGCCATTAGGGTTATTAGGACTTTACAAGAATATTTATCCCCATATTGACATCAATGAAAATCTTAGACCAACAGGATATCACAGCAAGGAAAAGTCTCTAGACCGAGGTTAAATCAAGGAAAGGCAGAAAAGGGAGATCGTTGTTAAGGGCTAGGAACCGAGCTTTCCTAAGCTTGGTGCAGAATAAGAAGATCAACATGAGCTTAGAAGAGCAAGTGACAAGGGTCTTGCAGGCATATTGGTGTCAAGGGTCTTTGTCATGGTCTTGGTACTCGTAAATTGATGGATCTATAAGAAGAATTATTATCGGGTTTTCCTCTCCAAGAGGGAGAGGTTTTGGCCCTGGCTAGAAGTCCAAATATTGTGTCTCTTGTGCATTTGATAATTAACTTGATGAAGAACATATTAATCTAACGAAGATAAGATCTAAGTGAAAGAAGCATAACGAAATCACAAGTAATTATCATGAAAAAAAAAATTAATAAAAGCCCTAATTTCTCAACATATTAGTTAAGCAATTGTAGATAGAAAATAAAACAAATGCACAATAGAAAACAGCCAAGAACAAATGAGACAGAATTTACATCCAATGACCAAGGAAAAACCCACAAGGGGAAAACCCAACTAGATTTTTCTTTTAGATATCAATTGTTCAACAGAGATACAAAGTACAATGCGAGATCTGTTAAAGTGTAACTAGGTTCGGTCTTCATAATGACATGTAATTGTGCCTTTTGTAAATGAGGTAATGAAGAAAATAAAATTATTATTGTGAGCCTTGCTTCATGGGTTTCAAGAGCTAGTGATTTTATTTTAGACGGCTCCCATTGAGAGCCTTAGGATTTGTCATTTAAAGTCAAAGAGTCAATGTCAAGTATGAAGAGCTCTTCTTGAGCATATGTCAATGTATATGAGTCTATAAAATGTCTAGAAAGCCCTCTAAAGACGAGCAATAATTCTCCTCTTGATGGCAGCCTGAAGATGCATCAAAAAATCATGTTGGCACAGCATATATGGAGACACATCTATTTAGGATGTCATGTCGGCTTAAGATATGGGACAAACTACTATATATAGGAGTTTACATACTTCGGATCTACACAATTCAAACTCCGCATACCTCTGAGATTTTTCGGTAGATAAGATAGAGAGACAGTTTCGAATCTCCATAGAAAGGTCTCTCTGTATTTCGAACAGTATGGGTAACAAAATGTTAAAGGGAATCGGATCCCCCTAAAAGCTCAAATCACAGTGGCATCAAGTCTAAGATGGCAGCAAGATAGGTCAGTTCGGATCACTCTGAGATTCGGAAGGATAATCACAATCAACAATTCAGTTATTATTTGTTATGAAACCAGCTCCAAAAATAGAATAAAAGAGAGATCAACGTCTTAGAAATAAGCCACTTCGAGGGGGAAACCTCCTTTACATTACATAAATGAATAATTCTTGGATGATACAAATGACAAAACCTTCTTTCTATATATAGGAGTCCATGGGGTCACAATATAATCATAGCCGACCTAACAATAATAATGTAAGAACACAATAATAACAATATGGGGGTTACATGGGTACAACAATAACAATAATGGGGCTACACTAACAACAATAAGAGACTACACTAGTAATATAGGGACCTAGCATGCCCCTCTCCTTCAAAAAAGTGTTGTCCTCAACGCTTGAGTAGCTTTGGATGCTTTTGTAAAAAATTCTCATCCTCCCATGTAGAATCTTCAATGGGTAAGTTCTTCCACTTGATGAAATACTCTGAAATTGATCGATTTCGTAGCTGTCAAGTTCTTGTTTCGGTGACTGCTTCAGGTTCCAATATGATTTTTCCTTCCTCATCAAGTTCTAACAATATTGTTCGAACTGGAAGTTTGTCACCTATAACCTTCTTTAAGCATGAAACATGGAAAACTAGATGCACTCGAGAAGAAGCCGGAAGCTCCAATTTGTATGCCATAGTACCTACTACCAATCTTTTGCAACACCTTATAAGGACCATAGTACTTTCGCGATAATTTATTATCCTTCTTAAGCTTGCTTGGGGGACATTTGTTTGTATGGTTGTAGTCATAAAAATACCCAGCTTCCTACATCAAAACTTTTCTCTTTGCGATGTTGATCTTCCTGTTGTTTCATTCGATTTTGTGCCAAATTTAAGTTATCCTTTAAGAGTTGGAGAACTTGTTGTTGATGCTCGATGTGATCTCCCATTGCTTGAACCTTAGAATTTTCTCTTAAAGATGATGTGATGGATGGCGGATGATATCCATAGTGCCATAAATGGAGTCATTTTTGCTACAGTATGGAAGGAAGTGTTATACCACCATTCAGTCAAAGGTAACCACTTGACCCATTGAGTTTGTTATCAGATACAAAACAACGAAGATATCCTTCCAAACATTTGTTCACTATCTCAGTTTGCCCATCGGATTGAGGATGATAAGATGAGCTATGAGCTAGTTGAGTACCCAAACAAGAAAATAATTCCATCCAAAAATTTCCAGTAAAAATGGGATCTTTGTCGCTTACAATAATCTTTGGGTTTCCATGTAGCTTTTGAATTGTTTCCATAAATGTAGTAGCAACTGTACTTTCTTTAAATGGATGAGATAATGCAGAAAAGTGTGCATACTTGGTAAGTCTATCAACTACCACCATGATGACACTATTTCCTTCGGACTTAAGTAAACCTATGATAAAATCCATTAAAATCTCCCCCCAACGTTGACTTGGAATGGATAAAGGTTGTAGAAGACCCGGGGTCTTAATTGTCTCAACTTTATTTTGCTGGCAAACCAAACATTCTGCCACAAACTTTTGAATATCAGATTTAAGGTCATCTCGGAAAAATTATTTCTTCACCCTATGGTAAGTTTTTAAAATCCCAAGTGTCCTCCTAAGGGAGAAGTGTGCAATTCCAAAAGAATCTTTTGTTTTAGTTGAGAATTCTTGCAAAGATATATGCAATCTTTGTACCATAAGGAATCATTTTTCCAACTAAATGTATCAGATGTACTAGGATCTTGCTGCAACTTTTGAATAAGTGTCCACACTTCTTCGTCCTTCTTCCATTCATCCCTTGCTTCGGTTATCCAATCTGGTAAGATAATAGAAATGGCACAAACCAATGCTTCCACCTCTTCATCCTTTCTCGAGAGTGCATCTGCAACAACATTTAGCTTCCATTTTTTGTAGATGATTTCAAAGTCATAACCCAACATCTTTGTGACCCATTTTTGTTGCTCTTCTGAAAATAGTCTTTGTTCCAAAAAGTATTTAAGACTATCATGATCAGTTTTTACCTTGAAGTGTCTTCCCATTAGGTAAGGTCATCATTTCTTTAGTGCATGTAGTATTGCCAACATTTCCTTCTCATAAATAGCTTTCTGTAAATACTTTCCTTGGATTGGACGACTTTCAAAAGCAATGGGTGTTCCTTCTTGCATTAAAATAGCACCAATTCCATTTCCCGAGGCATCACATTCCACAATAAAGGTTTTTGTGAAGTTTGGCGTACCTAAGACCGGTGCTAGGCACATTGCCTCTTTAAGATGTTCAAAGACCTTAATTGCTTTAGGAGTCCATGAAAATGCAACTTTCTTCAATAATGTTGTTAGAGGTGCTGCTATTCTCCCATAATTCTTAACAAACTTGCGATAATACCCTGTTAACGCGAGAAATCCTCGCAACTGCTTTATGGTTGTGGGGACTTTCCATTCCTTCATGGCTTTAATTTTTTTTGGGTCTACCTTAACACCCTCGTGAGATACAATATGACCTAGATATTCCACCTCTTGTACTCTAAGGAAACATTTGGAGGTTTTTGCATATAATTATTTCTCCTCCAATAGTTTGAGCACCCTGTCAACATGTTGAACATGATCCTTCCAAGACCTGCTGTAGATTAGTATATCATCAAAAAATACCAACACAAATTTTCTAAGGAACAGTTTGAAAAAGGAATTCATCAACCCTTGAAGTGTAGAAGGTGCACTGGTAAAGCCAAAAGGCATGACCAAAAATTCATAATGACCCTCATGAGTTCAAAATGTTGTTTTCGGAATATCTTCATTCTAATTTGATGATATCTTGAACAAAAATCCAACTTCGTAAAATAAATTGCTCCATGTAATTCATCCAATAATTCATCAATCATAGGAATGGGAAATTTATCCATCCTTCTTGTGCACCAATACTACTGGAGCAGAGAAAGAACTTTGACTAGGTTGAATTATACCAGTCTCTAACATTTCTACAATCATACATTCAATTTCGCTCTTTTGGACATAAGAGTATCTGTAAGGCCTAATGTTTGGAGGAACAATTCCTGGAATCAAATGAATAGCATGATCATGATCATGAATAGGTGGGAGTCCTTTTGGAGTTTCAAACACCTTGGAATGATTGTCCAAGACTTTTTGGAGATGTGGAGAAATAGATGATTTTGATGTTGGAACTTCTAGTGAGCATAATTGTGCAATTACGCCTCGTCGTTCTTTTTTTAGAAGCTTTGTCATGACATTAGAGCTTATTATCTTTCTCGGCTTCCCTGCGATACTCCGTAATTCAACTTCCTTTCCTTCCAAAAAAAAATCAAGAAAAGTTCTTGAAAATTAAAAGTTACCGTCCCCAAAGATTGTAACCATTGTACTCCTAGTACAACATCCACACCTCCCATTGGAATGGAAAGCATTGGACTATTCAACACATATTTTTTGATGTGCTCTAGCCTTGTATATTTTGTATATAAGCTAAAACACATGTATTCCATAATACCCAGAAATGGTTTTGAAAAATTCCACTTAGAGATGGTTTAATTAAATTAATTAATCCTTTTTTTGATGTTTTCCTAAGTCTAAACTTGGGGAAACTGATTAATTAAAACGGTATTAATTAAACTAAGTGTGAATCTTCTAGAAAAAGTCATGGATCAACTCCCAGTTAATCTTAGCCCTTGATTATGTTTTAATCTTGGTCGTTGAAGGGTCAACGAAAGATTAGAAGAAGGAGGTTGAGGGGCCTATGGAAAACACATTGAGCATTTGGCATTTTCGAGCTTGTGAGAGTGACATAGCTTTTGATCAAGATCAAATAACTAGGGCAGGGTTTGCTAAGTGATTTTGATTTAGTGATCAGTCCAAAGAGGGGCAGATGCAGTAACTGGTCAGGAGGACCAGGAGTACATTTCAAAGAGAGAGGCAGCGCAGTCATCTAGAGGGGTGACACAGTTCCTGAAGGGAATCACGAGAAGTGATGCAGTGCCTTCTTGATTAAGTCCGAAGATAGCTGGAAGTTGGGGTTTCTGAGCTAGGAGGGCCAAAACTCAGTTTCAGATCAGCTTGATCATTTGCAGAGGAGGGGTGACGCAGTCTTCAACTTGCCACGCAGGGTTACGCAGTAGCAGCATAGGCATCACGCACAAGCAAAGAGGGGCTTCACCAGCGTTGTTCAGATCAGCTAGGGACTAGCATAGTGAGGTATATCTCACATTTCTTCTTTTGTTGAGATTTTCTCTTAAGGGTGAGCCAGATATTGGCACCCTAGTTGTACTCAAGATTCTGCTGCTTAATAATACAAAACCCTCAGATCTGTTGCACCGGTTTTCCCAAGTTGGGTTTTTCCAGGGACTTAGTACAAAAATAACTGTGTCAATGTGGATGTTTTTCATTGTATTTTGTTCAGTTTGTTTCACCGCTTAGATTTATTAGACTGCTTCAATGATTACTTCGATATTTCACTGTAATGAAATAATTATGAAAAATAATATAAGTAATTCAGATTTGTTGCAGTAGGAATCCAGATTTAGTATTTTTCACAATATTCCCCCATGGTTAGCTTGAAATTATGGCATTTTCCAGAGCAATTTATAGTTCCTCCATTTGCAACCATCACTTGACATTCTTGTGTTGGGTATAGAAAGCAATTCAATTCCTTGGCTACCTTACAATGAATAAAATTATGGGTACTACCCGAATCAATCAACATTATTACATTTTTCTTCTTGATATGTCCTTCTATATTGAGAGTTTGAGGAGAGGTAATTCCAGCCAATGCATTACACGATATGGTCGGACTCATTTCTTCTTTCTCTAGGGTTGGTTCCTGGTGTATATCCTCTTCTTTTGAAGTTTCTTGTTCATTTTCTTCCTCTTCTTTGCAATCTCTGTAAAACAAGTAAAATAATTTCTTCTCAACACACTTATGACCTTTAATGTATTTGCTATCAAAACTGTAGCAAAGCCCTTTTGCTATTTTTTCTTCCAATTGTTGTGGTGTCAACCTTGTAGGTTGTGGAAGTCTAGGAGTAGCAACACTTCCATATTTATAGATGTGAGTGGTAGGCTTCCTTGTTGCGATAATTTTACATTCAATTTTTTTTGCCAACCTGAATGCCTTCTCCAATGAATCATGTTCCCAAAAGCGAACCTCATGTTGGATGTTATCCTTTAAAGTCCCTATGAAGACATCAATCATGTGTTCCTCTAGAATATCAGCTACCCTTATATTCAATTTTTGAAGTTCTCAATGTGCTCCACCACTCAACCCTTTTGTTTGAGATTTATCAATTGGCTAAAAAAGGTGTTGCTCTGTGTATCCTCATAATGTGTTATCATTTCCTCTGTAAAAATTGACCAAGTGATAATTTTTTTACAGGAGCAAAGCCATCAATATCATACAAATATATTTTGTTCTAAATATAAAGTTGCAATGTGTACATTTTGTGTGTTTTTCACATTATTGAGATCAAAATATTGCTCAACCTGTAGTATCCATGTTACGGGATCCTTTCCATCAAACTTCCTCATATCAATCTTTGGAATATTGTGGGTCTTCAATCCAGCATTAGAGTTTATGAAATCACGATTAACATTTATTTTGTTCTCATCATGAGTTTCCTCTACTATCTTTTCACCATTAGGAATCATTTCTTGTATCAACTTTGTCAAACCTTCTTTCAAACCTTCCATGTCTGCTTTTAAATCATTCTTCATGTCTTCCATGTTGTTGTCTTTCATTTTTTCATCCATGTCATCCATCTTAGCTTCCATGCCATCCATCTTATAGCTTCCATGCCATTTTTCAAACCATCCATCTTAGCTTCCACGTCTTTCTTCAAACCATCCATCTTAAACTTCCACACCTTTCTTCAAAACTTCCATTTCATTTTTTGTTGCTTTTTGCGAGAGCGAGATTTGGTGTACTTGCTCTTGTAATTTTGATATGTCATGTTGCACTTCTTTCTCTTCATGAGTCATAGTAGAGCCTTCTAAAGGCTTAATGAGTGTTGAATTCTTTTTAGGAGCATTTTAGAGCCCAATATTGATATCTATGTTTCAATATGCCCTTGGAATCACTTCAAACTTATTTTTCAAACAAGAATTATGCAATTTGAAAAAAATACACACCTTTTTCTTTCTTTTGAGGAGCTCAATATTGAAACTAATGTATCTCTGTAATTTCAGATCCCCGAGATTTAAGATTCGGTCCTATAATAGCCCTCTCAGTCTTCTTTCCAATGCCACAGATCTGACCTGACTTGGATTCTTCAAGGCAAAGTTATGCCCAATCTCCCACAATGACCTAATTATGGACTGGTTCAGTAGAGCGAAATTGTACGGTGTGCCCGTGTCATTGTTTTTTCCTTTAGCTCTGAAATTGATACACAAAAAACTACAGTCCGTGTACTTTCTGCCACTTTTTACAGAATTCCAATCCAATGCTCAGAGAGAGTCATGACGATTTTCCCAAGGTCACCTCTAGAGATGAAATTCTTGAACTTGCAAAAACCCTAACTTCCACAGATCATATCTTTGAAAATATTGCGAAACAAGATCTAAAATTGTTACACGAACTTCCTTAGGATGTTGCACAAATGGGTTTTTTGTTTTAGCGTCTTAGCCTTTGTAGAAAATGCCACGATGACTTGTTTGAAGCAGCGAAACCCTAGAATCCAAAGCTCTGATACCAAATGTTATGAAGCCAACTCCAAAAATAAAATAAAAAAGAGATAAACGCCTTAGAAATAAGCCACCTCGAGGGGGCAACCTCCTTACATTACATAAATGAACAATTCTTGGATGATACAAATGACAAAACCTCCTTTCTATATATGGGGGTCCATGGGGTCACAATATAATCCTAGCCGACCTAACAATAATAATGTAAGGGAAAAATAATAACAATATGGGGGTTAACAATAAGAGGGCTACACTAACAACAATAAGGGACTACACTAGTAATATAGGGACCTAACATTATCTCAGGAAGAAGCTCGGTCAAGGGTACACACAATCTCGGTGGAATCACAGAACTTGGGCAAAGTTTCGGTGACACCATAGTGACATCTCCTCACTGTCTCGGCACTATATCATAGTAAAGTATCTCGATGTAATTTGGTGTCCTCACAGCTCGTTGATATCACAATTTTGGTGCTATCAAATGTTTAGTGATATCCATATCTTGGTGGGAAAAGATCTCAGAGCTAAAGTAGAAACACAGTTCGGACAAGGGCACATACAAGCTACAGTTTGATGATATAATGAAGACCTCAATTTGGTGCAGTACCATCATAGTGCTAGAAGGTCATGATGATGTCTCGGTGCCATAAGGTCAAAGAGGAAGAGGATTCAAGAAGAAGACAGTCAAGAGAACTAGTGTCTTGATCTTCGAGTCGCTAATAGGTCAAGGAACTTGGTCTTGGTCTTGGTATCTGTCAACTGGAATCTCTATAAGAAGAATTTGTGTGGGTTTTCCTCTCAAAGAGTGAGAGGTTTTGGCCCTGACTCATAGCCTACATGTTGTGTCTCTTGTCTATTTATGTTTATGCATTGGTTACTGTTTGATGAATAAGAACACTAATAAACTAAGAAGAAAAAGATCATAATCTAAAGAAGTAAAAAGCATTCACAAACAATCACTAATGAAGAGAAATCATCTAATGCTAATGCCCTTGATTTCTCAACAAGATCAAGAGAATAAGTAAGTTCACCCAAATTTGAACAAGTTGTAGCATGAAGATCTCTTGTAGCAGCAGCAAATGCAAACACTAAATTAACCTTCCCTTCAACTGAATCAACACTGAAGCATTGAATCAACCTTGGCTTGCCAAGTTCAGCTCTTACACTCCAAGTCTCTCTCTTGCACAATCTTCTTCAAGTCTCTCCAACTCTCTCTCTCTCTCATGTTTGAATTCTTCGTTCACAATGCACAAGTAGTAGTAGTCAGGTGAGAAGGCATGAAACACATATATAGGAAGAGCAACGAATTCTTGACATAAAGGAGGAGCAATACTCATGCCATTAAGGAGAGAAACACATGCCTTAGTAACTTGTGTCATCAAGGAGAGGTACACATGCCTTAGTAACTTATGCCATTAAGAGAGGAACACATGCCTTACTAACTTATGCCATTAAGAAAGGTATGCATGCCTTAGTTAAGGAGAGTGTAACATATGCATTAAAGAGAGCATACGAGGAATCTTTTATTACATGCCTTTAATGAGTGTAAGAGTTATTTTCCATGACTTTAATGAGTGCGTAAGAGAGAGTGTAACGTATCATTAAGAGAGAGAGAGAGAGAGTTACGTAGTGCCATGTGAGTCATCAAGGATAGAGGTGAGAAGTGTGGGTGATGAAGATAAGGTGACTCGTAATTCCTTTTAATAATAATATCATAGTATCATAATGGATAATAATAATAATATTAATAATATTGATGATTCAGTTGAGATTGAACGATTAGGATTGATTAATGATAAGTTCGGTGATTTTCTTTCAACTACACTGATTACCAATTGATGCAAGGTGACTTACTATTTTTGGAAAGTCATACTTTAGATGCTAGACATGACCTCCTATTTTTAGAAAGTCACTTGGGAATTGTTAGAAATGAGATTTTATTAAAAGAAATTCATCTCTGAGCTTTCAATTTTCAACACAAAAGGTTTGTTTGGGAAATCAACCAGACAGCAACAAGATGCTTTCGAACAATATATAAATCAAGTGAGTAGTGAACACCATCATCGGAGACAACACAATGGACAACATAGAGGTGAATTGATAGGCCCTCACCCCCATACAAAGATAAAGTTGAAAATTTCCAACCATCTAACTCATGACTTCTGAGAACAAATGTCAACTATTCAAAGACAACCTGGGTTGGACCATAAATGTGCCCACTGCCAAATGATGAGCCACCACACAATAGATGGGATTCTGTAGCTGGCACAATAATGACCTGCCACCTCCTCTCTGTTTAGTGTACTTAGGGTCAAAGATTCTCTGGGCATACTTTGCCTTGTATGTAATGTTGATGGCACTCTGGTGGTTTTGGTATCCACCATGAATGGGGGTAAAACTATTCTAACAACCTTTTGAACTTTGTGGTACTTAGCCAATTCAGATATTAATAATATTCTGGTCTAGGTTCCTATGGTGGTAGGTGTTTTTAGAATTTTGAAGGTCAGCTTGTTCTTGGCAGTGCTCCCTTAGCCAAACCATGTGCATGTCTTCTCATAGGCATATTATATAGCTGTTCTATTCAATTTTCTCTGGTATAAATGGAGTTTTAACGTATTTCATGTTCTAAATGAAGCTGACCAAGGCTAAACTAATGTACCAGTTACATTTTTATACACAATTTGCTCTATTAGGGTTCTATAATGCAATGTTTAGATATTTCTGCCTACTTGTTTGCCAACTCAAGAAAATCAGATTCATATATTCATGATTTAAGGCAGTGAACAGATATACAATATTACAAACTGCATGATTTGGTTTATGTTTCTACTACATTCTGGACATTCTAGCAAAACTCCATGCCTTATATTGCCACTACAAATCATAATCAGTTAAGGAGCATTTACCGTTAATGGTTTCAGATTTTCACTCCTCTATAGTACATTTTTTATAATCAAAGTTAATTTCTTTGCTGATATAAAGCCGGAGCAATCAGAATACTTTTTATCCATGCTAAGATATGTAAGCATAGTGAGTGTCCTTTCACAAACCATGAACAATAGGAAAGGAGACTCACATGTTACTATCGTTGGCAACAAGTGTGTTCATATTCCCTGCAACATCAGTAAAATAGGGAGTTCCATGCTGAAGAGATGTTGAAACATTGATTTTTTTATGACGTTTGCTGCAATGAAAAGGGGTTTTGAAGTAATTAAAATTTAAATCACACTGCTAAATCTTGTTTCACAAGGTAAACCAATCAGTTGTAAAGAAACATAAAAGTCCTCATTATACTTCTGAAACTGTAACAGACTAAATTTACCCAGCCTTAATCTGTTTCATCGTTCTTGTAGTAACTGGAGAAGAGGAGGCTTTTCTGGCAGCTGCCTGTACAGCATCAAACTCATTGCTATCCATCCCAGCTCTCAACTCAGCTAGTTTTCCCTGTCAAAAAGAATGAAAAGAGTGTTGAAGAATGTAACTAATGTCGGTCTTCATAATTGTACTTGAATCATGATGTAATGTATTTATCAAAAGAAAGAAAAAGAGATTTTATTATTAAATAAATTGACTTATTAAAGCATGGGTTTCATGCTTGGGTCAATTAATTTTAGGTCAAAGCCTCCATTGCAGGCTTCTAGGGTTTATGTCAAGTGTCCTTGTCCATGTCATATTGTAAAAGACCCTTCTTGGGATTTGTTTGTCACAGAAGAAATTTATTTATTGTATTTTAGATCTTCTAGGCCTCCTCCACCAAGTCAGCCTCAAGGAAAGAACAAGTTGGCCTCAAACAAGGGAATTCAACCTCACAAGAAGCCTACATATTGGAGCAACTCGACTTCATTTTGGAGCATCATCTCAACAAGTTCGATCTGCAGTTGCAGGAAGCTAAAAAAGTGTAAAATTCTAAGGAAGAAGAGGAAAAGTCTAAAGGAAAAGAAGGTCTCTCTCAAGGTCTAGAAGTCGAAATTTCTCTCTCCTAGTTCACACATGCGAAGATCTGGAGTGTTGCAGGGGGTCGAAATTCTGCAGCAGTTGCAATAGCTGGGGCCGAAATTTTTGGGTTGTTGCTGAACTGAAGTTGTTGGACAAGAAGAGATGATTGAAGGCTTTTGTATCTCATTGAAAGGCTGACTTGGTGGAAGAGGAAGGTCTATTGGTCTAGGGTCTTGGTCCATCTCATTTTGAATTAATGAAAGAAGGGTTCTTGACTCGGTTTTCCCCTATATAGGGGTTTTAGGCTTTAGCCCTGGCAGAGTGCCTATATCTGGTGTCCCTGATCTTTGCATTTTGATTTTGGTAATTGCTTGATGAATTAAGTTAAAAAGGAACATAAGAAAGATAATAAGAATTCAAAGATATCACAAGTAATTATCAAATAGAGAAAATCTTTCTACCTTTCAGATTTTCTAACATGGTATCAGAGGTTAGGTAAAGCAGGAAGAAAAAGGCAGGTTAAGGATCTATTGAGGAAAAAGAGATCAAGGAAAATTCAAGGGGATCATATATAGTGAAAATCCTACTATCTACAAGAAGTATGTCAAACTCAATGAAGGGAGAAAATAAATTAGAAGGGACCTTCAACTACAGGGCCTAGAAAAAGAGAATAGACCTCATTCTCGAAAAGTACAAAGTTTTGGATCTCGTTCAAGGAAAAATCAAGAAGCCTACAGATCAATCAAGTGAAACAGAAAAAGCAAAATTTAGAGAATTCAAAATCTTGGCTATGAACCTTATAGTTGATGGAGTTAAGGATAACCTAATTCCATACATATCCAACATAAATTCTGCTCAAGAAATGTAAGAGGCTCTCTCCAAGTTATTCACAATCAAGAACATTAGTGAAATAGCACGCCTCAAGAATGAACTAAGAATTTTTAAGATGACAAATGATGATATTGTTTCATCATATTTTATAAGGATATCTAGAATCAGAGATGAACTCCAAGAAATAGATGAAGTTGTCCTAGAAAAGGAGCTCGTAATTATTGCCCTTCTAGGACTACCAAAATCTTGGAGTGCCTTTGCATCAAGGCTTAATAGTTGGAAGGATACTCCAACATTTGAACAAATGTGGAATGCATGTAGTCAAGAATAAGCCAGAATATCATTAGTAAACAACAAGGAGGATGAAGAAGAAAACACCTTGAATGCCTATTCTGCTCATCACAAGAAGAAGCGAACCTTCAAGAAGTTCAAAGGACCAATGAAGAAAATGGACCTATCTAAGGTCGAATGTTACAATTGCCACAAGATGGATCATTACAAAATTCATTGTCTTGAGAATACAAAGAATAAGAAGAGAGATAGCAATCAAGCAAATGTCACCAATGAAGCTCCATCTAAGAAGAACAAGACTGAAGAAGAAACGAAAGTCAAGGACTTGTAACACTAAGTCATCTCTCTCACACACATTTCTCTCTTAGTCTTCTATCTTTAAAATTGTTTTCATTCATGTTTTGATTACTAAAATTTGTAGGTCTAACATGTCCTGTTAGAACATCTTTCTTTTGAATTTTGATAAGTTGTAGGCATCCCTCAAAAATTGGATTAAGAGGGAGCCTTCACCATTTTACCAAAAGATAAGTATTTTATTCCTTCTCTCTTTTATGTTTGGGTTCTCTCTCATATCAAAATATGTTTGTATTTTAAACTAATAACCTTTTTCTTTATATTTTTCCTGGTTAAGAAAGCCTACTGAATGCTCAAAGGTTATGAAGAAGACTTCAAAGGACAGACTTGAAGCATGGAAGAATTTCTGCTGCAAAGAAAACCCTTCAAGGATTGATGTCCTACAAGATTTCTTAAGCAACCACTCAAGGTATGTCTTAGACTATAGGCTTTGTTACAAAGTTCTCTTCATATAAAAGGTACGATTATTCTTCTTTTTAAATTTTTCTTTACATTATTGATATTGTTATGTCTAGGGTTTTGAATCATAAAGATTCTTGTTTGGGTCTGTTGACCGCACTTTGTCAACTACCCCATAGCAGTACACCCCCATTTTTTCAAATGGGATTCGTCATGTTCGACGTGGTTGCGCCATTCAGATTCCATCATCCAGATTTCATCGACAGTTGACATTGTTATAAATGATGTAAACCCATTCTGCATTGTTATGATGTAAATGATCTAAGTAAGACCGTCAGTGTATGTAATAGCCTAGGTAAACCTAGTATGTTGTTGATGATCTCTATCCTAGGAGGTTTTTTGTCTCACTAATTCACGAAAGTGATCGGCAAAGTTTTTCCCTCCAGCCTCACCCCAAAGCTAGGGTGGATTTTGTCATCAGCATGCTAAGTGAGTCCTAGTGTTCTATCGAGTCCTTGTAAAAGTAGTTTGAACTACTTGGTCTACTAGATCATATTTTGAGTCGCAGAATCGGGTATTTATTTGAGGGTCTATACGAATGGGTTTTCCCCCTTCATGTATGTAAATGTATTATCTCATGTAAAAGAGGGTTGGAAAAATAATTATAATCCCCTCTTAGTCAATTAATTAAATTTTTTGGTCAATTAATTAATAAAATCCTAAACCAGAAATTTAATTAATTTAGGGTCCTAAATTAGGATTAAATCTTTAAAGGCAAAATTTGTGGGTCCTTGGAAAATGATTTTGAAATCCTCAAGCCAAGGGAATATTGAGAATTTTAAGAAATATTGGACCCTTGGGCCTTGGTGGTTAAGTCAAGGTCAAAATTTTGGGGTAATTAACTCAAAAATAATATTTTTGAGTTAATTAAAATTGAATTAAATGATAAATTCGTTTTTTCCCCAAAATTTTAATTTCAACGCTTCGGATTAAAAGATAATTAAATCTTTTGGACGGTTGAGATTATTTTGACGAGGATCATCCAAACTAGCCATTAGAGATTTTGTCCTATAAATTTAGAGGTCTTTCTCATTCTTGAATCATCCGATCTCAGGATCGTGCACTTGCTCTTAGAAGCTCTTGTAAACTTTTTGAGGAATAAAGCATAAAGACTTTGGGGCAGGGTTGCGGGGAAGCTTCAAACCCCCTTCGCTCCCGCTCCGGAAACTCGCTCCGTGCGGGAGCGTTTAGGAAACGCTCGGAAACGCGCTTCCGAAAACGCTTCCTGTCGGGAGCGTTTTCGGGAGCGCGCTTCCGACCTTGTAAAAACGCTCCCTGTTTTTTCGGGAGCGTTTCAGGAAGCGCTCGAGAGCGAACGCTCCCTGAGCGCTTCCGACGTTTAAAAAACGCTTCGGGAGCGTTTTTTAAACGCGGGAAGCGTTCGGGGAGCGTTCGCTCCCGAACGCTCCCCGGCAAAAAAAACGCTCCCCGCCGCGCGGAATTTTTTTTATGAAAAAATTCGATTTTTTTAAAAGGGGGGGGGGGTTTATTTTTCAATTCATTGTTAGTTATTGTTTGTTGAGTTGAGATTGAGCGAGAAGGAGAGCCGAGAGCGCAAGGACCGGTTGACAGGAATCAGGAGAGTAAGGAGCAAAGCTGACAGGAGAGCAAGGAGCAAGGCTGACAGGAGGATTGCAAGAAAGAGGTAGGCCTTCTAATCCAATTTTGTATTTTCTAGGATGAATTTGTAGATTGTTAAATTGCTTGAAAATGAAAACTTGAATTTTTCTTGAATGTTGCATTTTATTGGATTTAAAACTTTTAAAATGAATTGTTTTTTTCCTATGTTGCATTTCCTATTCCCATTTGGCATTTTTCCATTTGTTTTGCAGGCTAGATTCTAGAAACTTGAAACTTGTTTCCATCATGGCTATATGGCTAGGAATTTTCCTCATGTTGGTTCCTTTCTTTGTGATAATGGTGTTGGAGAGTGCTAGAAGAAAGAGACAACTCAGAGAAGAGGAGGATGAAGAGGAGGGTTATGGTGGATCTGAAGAAAATCCTGAAGAGGAGGATTATGCTGAGGAGGAAGTGGGGAGTGGAGACCCTGAGAACCTAGAATCCCCAACTAAACAAGACCAATATCCTTTGTGGAAACATGTTCAGAAACAAGGAGGAGGGAAAGGTGGTGGAACCACTAAATTTATTTGCCCCCATTGCAATAAACAATACCATGGTTCATACACCCGTCTGAGAAGGCACCTTTGTGGGATAATGCCAGGAGATGGAACTAGAAATCTTGGAATCAAAGTTTGTACTTATGTGCCAGCACCACAGAGAGAGATATATAGGAAGAAAGAGGGGGTTGCCATACAGAGATCATCTAAAAGATCTAGGGGTATCGTTGATTCAGGCCCAACACATCATGGACAAACAAGTTCAACTTCCACCCATGCCAGTGGTTTCGGAAGCAGTGGCACTGGATTAAGGCGTAGAACCATATCCGATTTCCTAGACGAAGGGTGTAGGAATGATGTGGATTCAAAAGTTTACCGGTTTCTACATGCATGTGGGGTGCCATTCAATGTTCTTCGCTCACCTTATTGGCATGAAATGGTTTCTGCCATTAATGATGCCCCCAAAGGATACAAAAGCCCTGGGTATGACAAGGCCAGAACCGTGGGTCTTAATCATGAAAGAGCTAAAATAAACAATTATTTGGCTAGAATGACAGGTTCGTGGAATGAGCATGGGTTGTCCATTGTCTCTGATGGATGGACCAATGTAAAAGGAAAACCATTGATAAATGTTTTGGCTGTGTCGGTTAGTGGTGCAGTGTTCCTGGCAGCTTATGATTATTCAGATAAAATCAAAACCGGCATTAACATTGCAGAACCATTACTTGATATAATTGAAAAGACTAGGCCATACAATGTGATACAGGTCATCACTGATAATGCTGCTAACTGTAAGGCAGCAGGAGCAATTGTTGAGGATAAATACCCCAACATTTTTTGGTCTGGGTGTTTGGTTCACACAATGAACCTTTTGATGCATGATATCATCAAAAACAAACAACCTCGATTCAAATGGCTTGGTGATTTGTACAAGAGAGGTAAGAAAATGATCAAATTTATTACAAATCATAGCAATACCCATGGGCCTAGATTTGCTAGTTATTACCTCACCTTCAGGTGCCTTTTGAAGGTAAGAGAGTCATTGGCTGCAATGGTATCAAGCCCACACTGGCAGCTATTAAAGGACAGGGCGGCAACAGTAGTTGACAGGCAAAGTTTTGAACATGTGGAGGAGACCGCCCTTGACCCTCAGTTTTGGGCACGTATGAGGGAAATTGTGAGTTTTAACAAGCCCATTTATAACATGATTCGCTTTGCAGATACTGATAAACCAGTGATTGGAGAGGTTTATGAGCAGATGGATAGCATGTTGGGGCAAATAAAAGATATTGTTAAGGATAATGATCCCATTTTGTATGCTATGATTCATGACTGTGTGTGTGCACGGTGGAACAAACTCAATGTTCCACTGCATGCTTTGGCATATATCCTTACGCCAAAATATTACTCTCCATCTTGGTTGGGCCAACCTGCACCTGGAGGTGGGGTTAGGGTGAAACCTCACACAGATCCAGAGGTACAAGAAGGGTACATGAAGGCATTGGACAAATTGGTACCTGACAGGGAAGAGTGTGCTAGATTGTGCCTTGAATTAGGCAAATACTTCAGTTGCACTGCTAACTTTGGTTCTTTCCATGCAATGGAAGACAGGGACAGATTCGATGCTCTCACATGGTGGGAATCATATGGCGGCATGGGACTTTTGCCAAAGTTGGCTAAAAAAGTTCTCTCACAGGTTGTGAACACTTCTTCTGCAGAGAGGTGTTGGAGCACCTACAACTTTATACACAATGTGAGAAGAAACAGGCTGAATGAAAACCGAGCTGAAAGTTTGGTTTATGTGCATTATAACTTGAGGTTGTTGAGCCATTACTGTGATCGGGCAAATGAGGATCAATCATACAGAGTCTGGGACAACAACCCAGAGGATGATAATTTGGAGGACGGCACGTTACATCTAGAAGAATTGGAAGCAGAACTTTATAGGGATGATGATGAAGCATCAGCGGCACCGCCACACACAAGGCCAGTCCCACCATCTACTGGTAGCAGTGCGGGTGCCAGTGCCAGTGCCACTCCTCGATATCACACTATTGTTCCTTTGCAGATCCAGCCTCCACCTTTTGGTCGTGGTCATGGTACTCCTGAGAGTACTAGAAGACCAACAGTTCCTCGTGGCTCACAGAAATTAGACATTTCTCGTGGGCGTGGCAAGGGGCCAGCCATATAAAATATATTTGTTGTTTACTATTTTCTATTTGTTGTTGACAGTTGAACAGTTGAAACTTGACTTGCTACTGATTTCATATATTTAAATTTTTAATGACAATTTAAGTTTGAAGTTTGAATTTGAAAGGTGAAACTTTGAAGTTGGCATTTATAAGTTTATTGTTTACAAGTCATTATGAATTATGAATATGATGCTTCATGAAAGTTATATGGTGATCAATGAATCAATGACGATAAATGTTATATAATATCAATGATGATAAATGCTATATATTGAATTTTGAAATCAATGAATCAATGATGATAAATGTTATATATCAATGATGATAAATGTATATTGAATTTTGAAATCAATGAATCAATGATGATAAATGTTATAATATATATATCAATGATGATAAATGTTATAATATATATATCAATGATGATAAATGTATATTGAATTTTGAAATCAATGAATCAATGATGATAAATGTTAGATATTGAAATTTGAAATCAATGATGATAAATGTTATATATCAATGATGATAAATGTTATATATTGAATTTTGAAAGTTTGAAACCTTCAGATTGATGATTTGCGAGACTCAAGAGTCAATATGTTGTATGCTTCCAACTCGTGGGCATGGTTGATGAAGATTATAACTTCTAGATGATTGATGTTATATGATTCAATCTATGTTTTTATGTTTTTTATGTCTAATTCATCATTCTACATGTTTTTGTTGACATATATGCATCAAAATATTAAAAATATTAAAAATATTAAAAAAATATATATATATATATATAAAAACGCTCCCAAAAACGCTCCGGACCCGGAAACTTTTAAAAATGGCGCTCCGCGCTCCCGCTCCCGCTTCCAAGTAACCTTGCTTTGGGGTTACGAATTTGGATGTTCCTTCTCAGATCTATGTGGTGAATTATCTCTAAACTCTGCTACTTTGTTTCTTGTATTTTATGGTTGATGGCCTTCATGGATTAATCTGCATACAGGTATCTTGTGCAGTTTTCTGGGTTTATAAAATAACATTCTGATTTTTTGCAAAGGTCTCATGTTGTTTTCTTAAATCTCTATTGATCTAAGATTCAGATCTAAGTGTGCAGGGAAAAAAAATTTTAAGATTGGGCGTCTGGGGAAATCTTCGATTGGACCAACCGACTCTCAATAAACATAAATCTGATAAGCTCTTTGTTTGTTAAATTCCAGGTCTATCTTACGATATTTGTGATTTTACAGGGTTTCAAAGGCTTGTGCCTCTCATTTAAAAATTTTAATTTCTAAACTGTGCTAAAATAGATTCAAATCTGACCATGAGGGTTTTAAATCTGTAAATTAGCCCTATAAATTTGTATTTATTCCTTAGGAATTGAGGGTTATTTTCCGTGTTTAGTTTTAGATATGACTGGTTTTGTGGGTTACAGGAATGTGGATTTCTGAAGTAGCTCGATCATATTCTGAAAATCAGATCACACTGGTGGAAATTACAAATGACAGATCTGCAAATTTACCGTACAGCATCAGCCTGCATTGTTATTTTGCTAGCCAATTTATCCAACCATCCGTACGATTCGTACGGATTTTTTTGAGCTGAGACTGCATAAATCCAAAATTGAAAGCAGAAGAGTTATAAAACGATCAACCCCTGCATTCTTCAGCTTATCGATTTTCTTGCCTCTGCGTCCATACGATTTCATAAATTTTTCTCTACTCATTTGATGTCGTCCGTACGGTCGTACGATTTTGTACGGCTATCCTTCATCAAATTGAATGCAGAAGCCATCAAATTAAATCTCGGTGTCGTCCGTACATGATCAATTTACCCTAATTTGCTTTCTGCAATCGCCAATTTCTGCATCCGCGTCGAATTCTTTGATTTCATCCGTCCGTACACCGTACGGTTGTGCTGCACAGGTGGTTTATTTGATTTTCGTAGGTTTGATTTTTTATTTTTTTCGTTTTACTTTAGTTTTTAACTTTAGCATAGTTTTAGATTTTTTTTTTTTTTTTTTTTTTAATTTTAGATTTTAACTTGGCTTAAAGTAGCGTTAGATTTTAATTTTTAATTTAGTTTCATTTGGTTTATTTTTTAGATTTAGTTTCTAACTTTTCTTAAATTAGAGTTTTAATTTAGATTTTAGATTAAAACTTTTATTTAGATTTAGATTTTTTTTTTAATTTGACAATTAGAAAATAAAAATAAAAAATCCAAAAAAAAAATTTAGAAAATACAAAAATATAAAAAAAAAATTCAATTTTTCTATAGTCAAATGAGCTTCAAATTTTTATCTGAAGATTGATTGTGGAGTATTATAATTTTCGAACTGGGTTATAATTGCAGTATCTTAATTTCGGAAATTTTTTAAGCATCTGGCATTCTCATGTTATTATTATTCATGGTTGTGGCATTTTCAATTAAATAGCATTGTGATCAATCGTGTTTTAATAAGCGGCAGTTAATCGTCACTCACTTGTTTATAATTGCATAACGGGATTTTGTTTGACTCCATAAGGCACTGGTCTTAAACGTGAAATATAATTTAGATCTGTGGAATCTCGTTCATTTTATCAAGTATTTGGATGTTTTAGCTGTGTCTCCTGGATTCTTCCTCTTCATTTCTAATAGGGTCTACCTCCCTTAGCTTGCAAGGAGACAGCTTAAATAGAGAGATTGGGGATAAAGGTGACAGTCCCCAATCTGAGCCGTTGTCGCGATGCCTGGACAATCTGTGCAACAACATTTTTTGGCGTCGTTGCCGGGGATAGAGTTTTTCTGTCATTGGTCTTAGCGACATTTTATAATCTTCGAATCTTCTTTTGCCATTCATTAGCCTGTCACAAGGGATCAAATTTTCTGGCGTTCTTTCATCTCTTCATCATCTTATCTTTTCATCTCTTCATCATCTAATCATTTCATCTTTAGCACCTGGACATTTCGATTGGCTTCTTGTTTGGGTGGCGACTCCACTTATTCATCTTTTTACTCCCAAACAAGAATCCCCCCCTGATATCCATCTGCTATCTCTCAATTATTTCTTCTATTTTAGAATTAGTTTCATGTTCAAGTGGCAACTCCAATTCTTTCATTTCTTACAAGAGTTCTTGCCAAGAAGTTCGCTTCTTGAGAACCTTTTGACTATTCTTGAACACGGATCTATTTCTAAAATCATAAAAACGATATCATGGATGTTTTTGCCCCGTGTAATTTCGCTAATATTCAGGGTTATCCCCATGATCTCCCTCAAATGGATAAATTACCTATCTTTCAAGGAAATGATGCAGTTAGTGTTAAATCTCATTTATTTTCTTTCACTAACTGGTGGAATAGATTTGCAGTTGCAAATAATAATTTCGATAATGTAAAGATGAAAACTTTTGTTCTTACTTTTGGTGAGGATGTTGCTGAATGGTTTACGGAAAAGCCTGATAATTCATTTGATACTTTTGAATCCATTGTAACTGTCTTTAAGGAAAAGTATGGTGATAAAAGGGAAGATAGGCATTTGGTAAGAGAAATCAGTACCATAAAAAAGAAAGAAAATAAAAAATTGAAGAATTTAATAGGAGATTTAATGGTATCCTTAGAGAAATATCTCAAACTCATAAACCTCCTGATGGATCTCTTCTGAATTTTTACATTGATGCTTTTGATTCTGATACTTCATATGAGTTAAGGCGGGCTAAAACTGCAAATTATAAGGCTTGTCAATCTTTAGCTGAAGAGCTTGAAAAAGATAAAAGAGCATCTGGGAAGTCTGAAATTCTTGGTTTTGATAGGGTTGCAACTAAGTTAAAAGAACCTCTACAAGATGATGATGACCCTATGAAGAAGTTAATGCAGAAACTTGAAAGCATGGAGCTTAATCATGCTAAGAAACTTGAAAGCATGGAGCTTAATCATGCTAAGGAAATAAGTGTCTTACAGGCTAGGTTGGTCCAAA
This sequence comes from Pinus albicaulis, assembly GCA_034641835.2. Taxonomy (NCBI): domain Eukaryota; kingdom Viridiplantae; phylum Streptophyta; class Pinopsida; order Pinales; family Pinaceae; genus Pinus; species Pinus albicaulis. The sequence continues at coordinate 709,396,713 of CM076577.1, forward strand.
TGGAAAGGGCTCAAACGCAGAATTCCCAACCTAGAAATAATAATGTTTTGCAGGAAAGAGGCCTATCTAATGAGCAGAGACCGACAAATCAACTTGAGTTTGCAAATCTTGTGGATTAAGCTCTGCCTTATTGTAGAGCCTGTAATGCTCTTCATGAAGAGGTTACTTGCCATGTTGTCAAAAGAATCATAGCTAGCAGAATGGCAGGGTCAAGCCATCAAATTAATGTTGTTGGTAATGACTATCACATGCATATAGAAGATCATGAAAGTCATGTTAAGGAGCCAGCTCAAATGATTAAGGATGTGCAACCTAATCATATGCAAATGATTCAAAACATGGAAGCTAACCAAATCAATCTTCAAAATAAGATAACTTCCATGGAAGCAAGTCATGCACAGGAAATAAATGTCATGGAAAACAAGTTAAAGATAATGAAAGTTAATCATTCTAATCAGATGTCCATCATGGAAGCAAGACACACCCAGGAAATAAATACCATGAAGGAAAATCATTTGTTGGAAATGAGTTCCATACAGGAAAGGTTGGAAAAAATGGAAAAATTACATATACAAATGTTTCAGCCGAAATTTGATTATGAAGATTCATCAACAGATCGTAAGACTTCTTGTCTGCTAAAGCCATTCTCATCTCATCACACGGAGGATTTAACTATGATTTCAAAGGATGTTGAGAAAGACCAAGCTCATGTATCACCATTGACAGAGTATATCCAGAATAACATTGGTCATGCTCCAGGTTCTTCAGATATTTTGTACAAACATCTTCAAGATGAGGACAGGAAATATACAGTGATCTCATTGCTGACATCACAACCCACTCAGAAGAAGAGAAAGAAGCAAAAAAGAAGAAGTAAGTGGTTTGATTCTTCTAATGGTCGAGAGCAGCTTGACATTCAGATAAGACAGAGTCCTACATTATGCAAGATCGGCCATGGCACATCTGAAAAGCAGCCCACAGACTTGCCTGAAAGTAGGCAAATGCTCAGCATGCACTATATTGAGCACATCTGATGCCACAGGGCATCCTCTGTATTGTATCTCTAACCTTACACCTTGTTATTTCAGAATTTCATTTTATAGTTAGAGTAGATTTACTTTTCATGTTAAGTAGAATAATAAATAAAAGAGTTTTTGTTTTTCATGAGCTTAATGTTATATGATGATATTTGGATGGACGCTACTTATGTAATCTTGTGTGTTGCTTGGATGCAGATTCTGGATTCTCACATTCCTTCAATGAAGCAATGTGTCCCCAAGTAGAGCCAGATGTTGACCACACTTTGTCAACTACCCCATAGCAGTACACCCCCATTTTTTCAAATGGGATTCGTCATGTTCGACGTGGTTGCGCCATTCAGATTCCATCATCCAGATTTCATCGACAGTTGACATTGTTATAAATGATGTAAACCCATTCTGCATTTTATGATGTAAATGATCTAAGTAAGACCGTTAATGTATGTAACAACCTAGGTAAGCCTAGTATGTTGTTGATGACTTCCATTCTAGGAGGTTTTTTGTCTCACTGATTCACGAAAGTGATCGGCAGAGTTTTTCCCTCCAACCTCACCCCAAAGCTAGGGTGGATTTTGTCATCAGCATGCTAAGTGAGTCCTAGTGTTTTCTATCGAGTCCTTGTAAAAGTAGTTTGAGCTACTTGGTCTACTAGATCATATTTTGAGTCGCAGAACTGGGTATTTATTTGAGGGTCTATACGAATGGGTATTCCCCCTTCATGTATGTAAATGTATTATCTCATGTAAAAGAGGGTTGGAAAAATAATTATAATCCCCTCTTAGTCAATTAATTAAATTTTCTGGTCAACTAATTAATAAAATCCTAAACCAGAAATTTAATTAATTTAGGGTCCTAAATTAGGACTAAATCTTTAAAGGCAAAATTTGTGGGTCCTTGGAAAATGATTTTGACAGCCCCAGGCCAAGGGAATATTGAGAATTTTAAGAAATATTGGACCCTTGGGCCTTGGTGGTTAAGTCAAGGTCAAAATTTTGGGGTAATTAACTAAAAAATAATATTTTTGAGTTAATTAAAATTGAATTAAATGATAAATTCGTTTTTTCCCCAAAATTTTAATTTCAACGCTCTGGATTAAAAGATAATTAAATCTTTTGGACGGTTGAGATTATTTTGACGAGGATCATCCAAACTAGCCGTTGGAGATTTTGTCCTATAAATTTAGAGGTCTTTGTCAGTCTTGAATCATCCGATCTCAGGATCGTGCACTTGTTCTTAGAAGCTCTTGTAAATTTTTGAGGAATAAAGCATAAAGATTTTGGGGTTACAAATCTGGATGTTCCTTCTCAGATCTATGTGGTGAATTATCTCTAAACTCTGCTACTTTGTTTCTTGTATTTTATGGTTGATGGCCTTCATGGATTAATCTGCATACAGGTATCTTGTGCAGTTTTTTGGGTTTATAAAATAACATTCTGACTTTTTGCAAAGGTCTCATGTTGTTTTCTTAAATCTCTATTGATCTAAGATTCAGATCTAAGTGTGCAGGGAAAAAAAAAATTAAGATTGGGCGTCTGGGGAAGTCTTCGATTGGACCAGCCGACTCTCAATAAACATAAATCTGATAAACTCTTTGTTTGTTAAATTCCAGGTCTATCTTACGATATTTGTGATTTTGCAGGGTTTCAAAGGCTTGTGCCTCTCATTTAAAAATTTTAATTTCTAAACTGTGCTAAAATAGATTCAAATCTGACCATGAGGGTTTTAAATCTGTAAATTAGCCCTGTAAATTTGTATTTATTCCTTAGGAATTGAGGGTTATTTTTCGTGTTTAGTTTTAGATATGACTAGTTTTGTGGGTTACAGGAATGTGGATTTCTGAAGTAGCTCGATCATATTCTGAAAATCAGATCACACTGGTGGAAATTACAAATGACAGATCTGCAAATTTATCGTACAGCATCAGCCTGCATCGTTATTTTGCTAGCCAATTTATCCAACCATTCGTACGATCCGTACGGATTTTTTTGAGCTGAGCCTGCATAAATCCAAAATTGAAAGCAGAAGAGTTATAAAACGATCAACCCCTGCATTCTTTAGCTTATCGATTTTCTTGCCTCTGCGTCCGTACGATTTCATAAATTTTTCTCTGCTCATTTGCTGCCGTCCGTACAGCCGTACGATTTTGTACGGCTATCCTTCATCAAATTGAACGCAAAAGCCATCAAATTAAATCTCGGTGTCGTCCGTACATGATCGATTTACCCTAATTTGCTTTCTGCAATCGCCAATTTCTGCATCCGCGTCGAATTCTTTGATTTCATCCGTCCGTACGTCGTACGGTTGTGCTGCACAGGTGGTTTATTTGATTTTCGTAGGTTCGATTTTTATTTTATTTTTTCGTTTTACTTTAGTTTTTAACTTTAGCATAGTTTTAGATTATTTTTATTTTTTTTATTTTTTTTTATTTTAGATTTTAACTTAGCTTAAGTTAGCGTTAGATTTTAACTTTTAATTTAGTTTCATTTGGTTTATTTTTTAGATTTAGTTTCTAACTTTTCTTAAATTAGAGTTTTAATTTAGATTTTAGATTAAAACTTCTATTTAGATTTAGATTTTTTTTAATTTTGTTTTAAATTTAAAAAATAATAATAATAATAAATAAATAAATTTAAAAAAAAATAATAATAATATTAAATAAAATAAAATTCCAAAAAAAAAAATTTTAGAAAATACAAAAATATAAAAATATTTCAATTTTTCTATAGTGAAATGAGCTTCAAATTTTTATCTGAAGATTGACTGTGGAGTATTTTAATTTTCGAACAGGGTTATAATTGCAGTGTCTTAATTTCGGAAATTTTTTAAGCATCTGGCATTCTCATGTTATTATTATTCATGGTTGTGGCATTTTCAATTAAATAGCATTGTGATCAATTGTGTTTTAATAAGCGGCAGTTAATCGTCACTTACTTGTTTATAATTGCATAACGGGATTTTGTTTGACTCCATAAGGCACTGGTCTTAAACGTGAAATCTAATTTAGATCTGTGGAATCTCGTTCATTTTATCAAGTATTTGGATGTTTTAGTTGTGTCTCCTGGATTCTTCCTCTTCATTTCTAATAGGGTCTACCTCCCTTAGCTTGCAAGGAGACAGCTTAAATAGAGAGATTGGGGATAAAGGTGATAGCCCCCAATCTGAGCCGTTGTCGCGGTGCCTGGACAATCTGTGCGACAACAAGGTCATTAATCATTAGATTGAATCTACCCTCATTATATTATGATCATACTTATGGAACCCTAAAAGGTTCTCTATAAAACCCTAACCTAAGGGTGTGATAATATTGATTATGAAACCCTAGTCTACTTAGGGTTGTTGATGAATTCTAGAAAACCTATTCATTCTATGTTTAGGGTTTTGGTATTGTTGTAGCGAAATCCTAGTCTTTAGGGTTTGCTGAAGTTATTCACCAAAACCATAGATCTTTAAGTCTGTGATAAGTTAGGATTTGTTGATGATGTTTACGTTATGTACTGAAACCCTAGATCTTTAGGGTTTGGTAAATTTGGATTTACAATCTGAACCTTTGATAGTCATAGTTGATCTTAGGAATGAATAAGCCAGAATATCGTTAGTAAACAACAAGGAGGATGAAGAAGAAAACACCTTGAATGCCTATTCTGCTCATCACAAGAAGAAGGGAACCTTCAAGAAGTTCAAAGGACCAACGAAGAAAATGGACCTATCCAAGGTCGAATGTTACAATTGCCACAAGATGGATCATTACAAAATTCATTGTCTTGAGAATACAAGGAATAAGAAGAGAGATAGCGATCAAGCAAATGTCACCAATGAAGCTCCATCTAAGAAGAACAAGACTGAAGAAGAAACGAAAGTCAAGGACTTATAATACTAAGTCATCTCTCTCACACACATTTCTCTCTTCGTCTTCTATCTTTAAAATTGTTTTCCTTCATGTTTTGATTACTAAAATTTGTAGGTCTAACATGTCCTGTTAGAACATCTTTCTTTTGAATTTTGATAAGTTGTAGGCATCCCTCAAAAATTGGATTAAGAGGGAGCCTTCACCATTTTACCAAAAGATAAGTTTTTTATTCCTTCTCTCTTTTATGTTTGGGTTCTCTCTCATATCAAAATATGTTTGTATTGTAAGCTAATAACCTTTTTCTTTATATTTTTCCTGGTTAAGAAAGCCTACTGAATGCTCAAAGGTTATGAAGAAGACTTCAAAGGACAGACTTGAAGCATGGAAGAATTTCTGCTGCAAAGAAAACCCTTCAAGGATTGATGTCCTACAAGGTTTCTTAAGAAACCACTCAAGGTATGTCTTAGACTATAAGCTTTGTTACAAAGTTCTCTTCATATAAAAGGTAGATCATTCTTCTTTTTAAATTTTGCTTTACATTATTGATATTGTTATGTCTAGGGTTTTGAATCATAAAGATTCTTGTTTGGGTCATTAATCATTAGATTGAATCTACCCTCATTATATTATGATCATACTTATGGAACCCTAAAAGGTTCTCTATAAAACCCTAACCTAAGGGTGTGATAATATTGATTATGAAACTCTAGTCTACTTAGGGTTGTTGATGAATTCTAGAAAACCTATTCATTCTATGTTTAGGGTTTTGGTATTGTTGTAGCGAAATCCTAGTCTTTAAGGTTTGCTGAAGTTATTCACCAAAACCATAGATCTTTAAGGCTGTAATAAGTTAGGATTTGTTGATGATGTTTACGTTATGTATTGAAACCCTAGATCTTTAGGGTTTGGTAAATTTGGATTTACAATCTGAACCTTTGATAGTCATAGTAAGATCTTAGGAATGAAACCCAAAGTACATATTCATCTATCATATCAAAACCCTGGTCTTGTCAAAATTGTTATATATCTAACTTTAATGTATTAATGCTTGTGTCTTGGGTTTACCTAGTAAATATTGTTGTTATATGCTAGTACATGATTATAAAATCCTAGATATGTATATGCGAATATGTTGACCTATTTTTTGTTGCTCGTGTTTTATATATGAATTCTAGACTTTGTAACAATGCCGTAGTAAAGACTAATATTCTAGGACTTGATGATATTATTAATATGTTTTAGTTTTTGTGATGAATATCTAAGGTTTGCAACAAGCCCTAGTAAAGTCTAACATGCATAGTAGAATTGTTATTTGATTAAATTGCTAAGATCTAACGCTTTGTGTTACAAAGGTGGAATCTAGGGTTTGCAAGAGTAAGAGTCGGATATCTTGATTGAGTTGCTTTAAGACTTAATAATATGACCTAGGGTTTATGACAATAATCCTAGCAAAAGGTTGAAGTATGTTTCTCTTGCTAATTATGAACCTAACTAGGTTTAGGTATCAGATGTCTGAAGTTTGAATGTTTTAATGCTTCCATTATAATGACTTGATTTTTGGTATAGTTAACTTCATTTGTTTTTGGCTATACATGCTATTGATGGATTTGCAGGTACACAATCTATGAAATTTTCAAGCTGAAATACTATTGTAGTGATTGCTTTATTTCACCTACTTATTTATGATAAGTTATTTATAGATATCTTCAGTAAATTATGAAATAAACACAATTGCAGTATTCACTTAATCATAAGCAAAAAAACAAATAGGATGCATATAACGCAATAGAAACAATCTCATGAACACAGTTATTTTTGGACAATTGTCCTCGAAAAAACCCAATGCGGGAAAACCAGTGCAGCAGATGAGGGTTTTTATTATTCTTCAGCAGTAGAAATCATTTACAAAAAATTTGACGAGCAGATGTCTAGAATACACTTGAGTTAATTTTTCCAAACCCTTCGGAAGAATTTCTGACACATTGGAAGCTACCTTTCTCCCTCTGCGTCACTCTGTGTGATCCTCTGCACAGTCACTGCATTGGACTGCGTCACTCTCCGTGGGGGACCAGTGTTGTTGCTCAGCATTGTCCCCTCTGCGTCCTCTTCCTGCCTTCTTTTTCTCCTGCTGACTTCCCCTTCCTTCTTCTACTTCTGCAACTCCGCCTCTACACCATCTCCCTCTGAAATCGAATTCTATTCCTTCAAAATCGATTTCCTTCAAACTCTGAGTGTGTGCCAAGCTTCCTTTCCAAATGACCCTTAAGCCTTCTCTTATAATCTTCTCGTTGATGAATCAACGGCCCAAATTATATCTCTAATCAATGGCTGAGCTTAAAAAATGATTTGATCTTCGTTTTCTAGAAGATTCACACTCTGCAATATTAATACCCTTTAATTATTTAATTTATAACTTTAATAATTATTTTAATAAAGCATGATCCGAGTGGAATTTCCACAAACAGTTTCTGGGTTCTCTGGAATATTGATGTCCAAGACTCCTCCCAAAATATGAGACTTGGAACACTTTCCAATTCTACAAAATCAACACTCCCTCTTAGCGAGGAAAGTGTTTAAGCAAAATACCAACTGCATCTGCTCTGACCTGAAGCATCTACTCCGTTGTTATGTCTTGGTTGTTGCCCCTCATCTCTGCACTCTGTACTGCTGCCTGTGACACTATCTCTGCCACTGCCTCATCCGTACTGGAGCTCCCTCTGAATCTCGAGTCCACCCATTCCTCTACTGAATGGGTTTTTCACCATCCCCATCTTTTCCCTGAAGTAAGTAAACTTAATCTTACCCAGAGCTTTCGTGAGGATATCTGCCACCTGTTCTCATGTAGGAATGTACTTCAACTGTACAGCTCCTCGTTGGACATAGTCTCTGATGAAGTGGCACCTAATGTCAATGTGCTTCGACCGATCATGAAACATGGGATTCTCAAAGAGCTTGATGCAACTATGATTATCACACAAAACTCTGGTCGGTTCCAACCTCTTCTTGAGCAATTTCATGAGCAGCTTACGAAGCCATATGGCCTCACATGAAGTTGTGCTAGCAGCCATATATTCAACCTCGACTGAGCTCAGTGCCACGGATTTCTGTTTCCTACTGCACCAGGAAGTCATTCCTGATCCGAGATTGAAACAGTACCCACTGGTTCTTTTCCGATCCACTGGGCTTCCAGCCCAGTTTGCGTCAGTGAACCCACTCAACTAGATTTCATTGTCCTTGGTGTACTTCAACCCATACTCGATTGTCCCCTTCAAGTATTTGAGAACATGTTTGGCTGCTGCCCAGTGAACCCACTCAACTAGATTTCATTGTCCTTGGTGTACTTCAACCCATACTTGATTGTCCCCTTCAAGTATCTGAGAACATGTTTGGCTGCTGCCCAGTGAGCCCTCCTTGGTTGTACCATGAACTGACTGAGGGTATTCACGGCATAACAGATGTTTGGTCTGGTGTTGACCAAGTACATCAATGATCCTATGAGCTGCCTATACAAGGTAGGGTCAACCTCATCATCCTCAGACGTGTCGATCTTCTTCCAGTTTGTGATCATTGGCGTAACCATGGGTCTACAGTCCTCCATCTGAAATCTCTTCAAGATTTTTGTAGTGCATCTTCCTTACCCAAGGAAGATTTCTCCCTTCTCCTGCCAAACCTCCAAACCAAGAAAATAGTGCATCTACCCCAGATCTTTCATGTCGAATTTTGTAGCTAGATTTTCCTTGCAATCTTTGATGAGCTTAGATGATCTAGTCAAGAACAGATCATCCACATATAATACCAGAATTAGCAGCTCATCCCCTACTCTTAGATAGTAGAGATTAGGATCTGCGTCACTCTTGACAAATCCCATCTTCTGCAGGTAGCTATCAATTCGCCCATACCATGCTCTAGGGGCTTGCTTCAGTCCGTACAAGGCTTTCTTAAGCCTACATACATGAGTCTTCTGCTCATGCGTCTCAAAGCCCTTTGGTTGTTCTATGTACACTTACTCTTCTATCACTCCATTCAAGAACGTCATCTTGACATTCATTTAGTGAATTTCCCATCCCATCTGCGCTGCAAGAGAGATGACAAATCTGATTGAAGTGCACCGAGCTCTTCATAATCGATCCCTTCCTTCTGTGCATACCCCTTAGACACAAACCTGGTTTGAATTTCTCTATGTAGCCATCTGCAACATACTTGATCTTGTAGATCCACCTTGATCCTACAACCGATATGTTCTGAGGTCTAGGGACTACTTCCCAGACAACGTTTGTCATGATGGAGTTGTACTCCTCCACCATAGCGTCTACCCACACATGATGTTGAGCTACCTCTCGAAAACTAGAGGGTTCTCCAACCTATGCTACGAGTGCTTCGAACTTGTCTAGTTGCCTGCGTACTCTCTTCTCATTTCTAGGGGCTCCAATAAATTTCTCTGCATCCCTCAAAGTCTGTTGGAGTTCTCTACTTGTCCTTCCACTTGTGGTGGGTGGATTTACCTTCTCTCCTTCTTGCACTTCCTCGGAACAACTTTCCTCAGAATCCTTGTGCCATAGAGAGTCACTAGAGCCATCTTCTGTAGACCCCTGTGGCTGAACTAGCGGATCCTCTTCAAACTGCGTATATGTAGACATTTCCCGAGATCTCCTGAAGGCTCTCTCCTCCATAAATTTCACGTCCCGTCTTACTACGATCTTCCTATTCTCGGGAATATAGATGTGATATGCCTTCGCATTTTTGCTATACCCCACAAGGTATCCTTTCTCTGTAGTCTGATCTAACTTCTTCCTCTTCTCATCGGGTACGTGGCAATATGCCATGCTACCAAATATCCTGAAGTGGCTCACCTCAGGCTTGCTACCAATGAACACACTTTCAGGGGTAACTTTACCCAGTGCTCTATGAGGCACCATGTTCTGCACATACACCATTGTATTGCAAGCTTCCACCCACAGAAATTTGGGCATGTCTTGATCATACAGCATCACCCTCGCAGCTTCCACAATGGTCTTGTTCTTCCTTTCTGCAACTCCCTTCTAATCCAGATTATATGGAGTTGTCCATTCTCTCTTGATGCCTTCCTTTGCGCAGAAACTTGTGAAGTCTTTAGCAATATATTCTCCACCATTATCTGATCGCAACTTCTTGATCCACTTTCTGGTTAGATTTTCTACCAAAGCCTTGAATTGTTTAAATCGCTCAAAGACCTCATCCTTGGTCTTCAGAAAGTAGATCCATGTCTTCCGGGAATGGTCATCAATAAAGGTGACAAAAACTTTGCACCACTAAGAGCATTCGTGGACATTGTTTCGTAAATGTCTGTGTGTCAACTCCAACACACTTTTGGCCTTACTGTTGCTTCTTGGAAATGTTGCCTTGGCGTATTTCCCTAATATGCACCCCCTACGGACATCGTCTTTTCTGGTGCTGAGTTCTGGAACTCCCATGGCAGTATTCTTGATGATATTCAAGGCTCCATGATGTAGATACCCCATTATTTTGTGCCATAATTCATTCAAATCCCTTTCGTCAATACTACCTATCAGAGCCATTAGGGACTCGAGCTGTAACTTATACAGTTTATGACTCCTTACTCCAATTTGTAACTTCTTTTTCCAACTAGATTGTTTGACATAAACTTTATTGCCAATAAAGTATACATCATAACCCTTGTTCTGGAATTGAGACACCGAAAGCAAGTTCATCCCCAATCCCAATACATGCAGTACGCTGGTGGCCCGAAGCTTGTTAACAGCTTCTATTTGAAATATTATGGTTCCTCTTCCAATGGGGGTACACTTGGCCTTGTTTCCCATCGTGATCTGAAAATTCATCTGCTCTTCCTTGTAGCTCGAGAAGCATTCTCGAACTCTCGTCATGTGCGCAGATGCTCCACTGTCAATATACCAGACCCCTAGAGAGGTTGTGCTTGACACACAAGCAAAATCCTGTTCTACTATGGACACCCAAACTGAAATGTCATGATCCCTATGTTCCTCTATGTTAGAAATACTGAGAGGGGGGTGAATCAGTATTTCTTTTCAATTGTTAATTTTACCAGTTAGATCACTTATATTTAGAACACAAAATGAACAATGATGGCTCCAAGGCTCCAACCTTGTCAATTTTGATGCACCAACCTCAAGGGCTCCAACCCTATCTTTGGTACAAGCTCCGACCTGGTTTCTTGAGGACTCCAATCCTCTAGGGCTCCAACCCTATCTTCCAAGGCACCAACCTTGTCTCTATGAGGCTCCAACCTCCTGCTTCAATCCATCAAGATATATTTGGTTATACTTTATGGCTCCCAATGTCTTCTTCAACGAGCCCTGACAATCTTCAACTATCTCCTCACTTAGTCGCCACGTCATTTCATTAATGACAACCTTGTTCTTCACATGAAGGTGTCTCCACTATCCTTCATGGTACCAAATCAAATCCTCCAAGTTACCTCATGATGGTTAATGCATCATGGTCTTCAACATTATCTCCACGAGGTCTTCAACGCATGTATCTAAGAATAGTATCTCCAAGGACAGTCAAGGCTACTGCAAAAGGTATTCTTCACTATGCTCCAAAGCTCAACTTTAATGACATTGAAGGTGTATTCAAATCTGTCTCAAGACTCCCAAAATACTTTCCTCAATAGTTTGCTCTTCAGGACCTGCTTCAAGAAGTCGTCAAAGAAATGTCTGATGTACTGCTCTCAAACATATTCAAATCAGCTATACCAAGATTAGCCTTCAAAGCAAGTCTTCACAAGTTCAAAAATAATCCTTCAATTTGTCATTATGACAATGTTCCAAAGTAGTTGTCAACCCAAGTCTGCTCCTAGCTGCTTCTAGGACAGTTTCAAGATGTCCACACCATGCTGCTCTAAGGCTTCTAGTTTTGTCCAAAAAATGCCTTCAAGAATGCTCTAACGGACTGCTACAATAAGCCTTCAAAATATGCTTCAAGAGGTCACCAACTATGCTGGTCCTTTCCAAACAGTTTTTCAAGGTCTCTGACTTTAATACTCAAATCTCAATCAGATTTCAAACAAGACTAAGTCTGCTACAGCAACAAAATTCCAACAACTGCTACAGGAAATTTGCAAGGCTGCTCCTTGAGTTTGCTCTCAAAGGTATCAGTAGGCTGCTTCAAAAAGTCTCCAGTGGTCTGCCCTCAAAGGATGCTCAATTACCAACCACAGTTCTCAACAAATTATAATCAATCTGCAAGGTCAAACTTCAAAGGAACAAGTCTGAATTTCTCACAGATCTGAACTATTGTGTCATATGTATGAATGTCGCAGATGAATACCTCAGGTTATCCCACAGGTCTCTGAACTTAAAGTCTGAAAAACGAGCTCCTGTAGCCTATCACAGCTCCTTGAGTTTGCTCTCAAAGGTATCAGTAGGCTGCTTCAAAAAGTCTCCAGTAAAGGATGCTCAATTACCAACCACAGTTCTCAACAAATTATAATCATTCTGCAAGGTCAAACTTCAAAGGAACAAGTCTGAATTTCTCACAGATCTGAACTATTGTGTCATATGTATGAATGTCGCAGATGAATACCTCAGGTTATCCCACAGGTCTCTGAACTTGAAGTCTGAAAAACGAGCTCCTGTAGCCTATCACAGCTTTGTCCAGCAATCCAAACTCAGAAACAGTGGTGAGCTAGGAAGGTGTTACTCTGGGCACTCAAACAGGTCTGAGTTCTCTTTTTAGAAGACTGTCCACATAAGTAGATTACCCAATAAGATGTCTGAGCTTCTGTTTTCCTAGTCCTGTAGGTGTAGAGATGACCCAATCACTGAATTAACCCTAAAACTCTTTCTCCTCGGCCTCCTGTAATTTCTCTGTCTTCTCACTTCATTTTCTCTGAAATATTAATCGAAAACTGTGCTTAAAATGATGAGTATGAACTCCTATTTATACTGGTTTTCGATTGGAATGAGGGTACGTGACTCTTTGGAGGGAGGCAGACATGTGTCCTTGAGCATAGGTCGGCTCAATGTCAGAGTTAACTTCCTTAAATTAAAAAATCAATATCTCCCAAACTATTTGGAGTTTCGGGCCAAGTAATAGCTCATTGGAAAGGAAAACTTATGCTCTAAAGGATGGCATAGTAAAAAACATTTTTTGATGTGACTGGTCATTAATTAGTACAGAATTTGAGGTAGGACAGACAAGCTTCTCTTCTTACGCTTCTTCATGGTTTTGGCTTCTTCATTGTTTAACATCTTCATCATAGGATCATGGCAGCACATCAGCAATGAGTGTATTACATAGTGGCGCAGGATATGTTATAGGCAGTATCATTAAGAAGGTCTCTTTCAATCATCAATCACGTCATCACTTGGTCTTCCAATCTTCATAAAACACCATCAAGTGTGGTCATATAAGAGTATGACATCATCACAAGTATGGCTTCATTAAGTATAGTTCTTCACATCATGGGCTTGTACTTAAGGACTAGATCACCAATCAGACACTTGGCAACTTCTTAGGGCAAGACATCATCATCTAGAACCAGTGATCTCAACAATATTGACATCTTAGTCAAAGCCATATTGACATCAATGACAACCTTGATTAACACCTCTATGCGTTCTGGAGGACTGCATGAACCCTTCCGAGCTGATGTTTTATCGTTGTCGTACTTTCTCTTCATTGCAGAACCTCCTCCTCTGTCCTACGTCTTTTGCTCTGATACCATGTGAAATTTTCAAGCTGAAATACTACTGCAGTGATTGATTTATTTCGCCTACTTATTTCTGATAAGTTATTTACAGATATCTTCAGTGAATTCTGAAATAAACACAACTGCAGTATTCACTTAATCATAAGCAGAAAAACAAATAGGACGCATATATGGCAATAGAAACAATAACATCAACACAGTTATTTTTGGGCAATTGTCCCTGGAAAAACCCAATGCGGGAAAACCGGTGCAGCAGATGAGGGTTTTTATTATTCTTCACTAGTAGAAATTATTTACAGAAATTTGACGAGCAGATGTCTAGAATACACCTGAGATAATTTTTCTGAACCCTTCGGAAGAATTTTTGACACACTGGAAGCTCCCTTTCTCCCTCCGTGTCACTCTGTGTGGTCCTCTGCGCAGTCACTGTGCTGGACTGCGTCACTCTACGTGGAGGACCAGTGTTGCTGCTCAACGTTGTCCCCTCTGCATCCTCTTCCTGCCTTCTTTTTCTCCTGCTGACTTCCCCTTCCTTCTTCTGCTTCTGCAACTCTGCCTCTACGCCCTCTCCCTCTGAAATCGAATTCTATTCCTTCAAAATCGATTTCCTTCGGGTACTGAGTGTGTGCACAACTTCTTTTCCAAATGACCCTTAAGTCTTCTCTTATAGTCTTCTCGTTGATGAATCAATGGCCCAGATTATATCTCTAATCAATGGTTGAGATTAAAAATGACTTGATCTTTGTTTTCTAGAAGATTCAAACTTTGCTTTATTAATACCCTTTAATTATTTAATTTCCCTAAGTTTAGACCTAGGGATCACTTTAAAATAATTAATTATTTTAATAAAGCATTATCTGAGTGGAATTTCCACAAACAGTTTCTTGGTTCTCTGGAATACTGATGTCCAAGCCTCCTCCCAAAATATGAGACTTGGAACACTTTCCAGTGCTACAAAATCAACACAATCTTCAAGATGATGAAGATATTCATATAAGCATGATGAAGAAAGATGACCTTGATACCATAAGAAGTAATGAAGCCATAAAAGGTTCTTTGATGTTATAGAAGAAGAAAAAAAAGTAGTTGATCTCCCTAAGTTAAGAGGGTGTCCGGACAAAACGAAGGATATATCTCCCTAGTTAAGAGGGAGGGCACATTATGATAGTGAGTACTTTGAATTAAAGGAACTACAGATGAATGTTCGTGAAAAAGACTTGAGAAAGTACTAAGGATGTATTTGTTGTTGTTGAAAGAAGGAGAAAGCTTCTGACAAAATTATATATAATTTGATGATACAGGTAGCATCCAAATGATTGAGAACCACGAAGGTTTGTGTTTACTTGTTTGTATGTTTGAAAGTTTGTATTAATAATTGGTATTTGTGTTTGTACAGGTAGATCTCTCCATAAGAAGGTCGGACACTCTAGAAGCATGCTTGACAAGTGGATAAATCTAGTTTATTAGGGAGAGATGAAGCATCTGATGGTGGATGCTTGGGAGGACATTTGGTCGGCCTGTGTGTTGATGTCTTGATCCTGAAGAGGGAGGGTGGTGTTGAGAATTTGCAGGGGCAATGATTAATTCAAATTCTCTCCTTGATAATTACTTGTGAGCTTACTTCTTTTACTTTGTCTTCTCTTCTTAGCTTATTTATTCTTTCATCAAGTCAATTACCAAAAACACAAGAGACACAAATTTAGGCTCTTCGAGCCAGGGCAAAACCTCTCCCTCTTGGAGAGGAAAACCCACGAGAAATTCTTCTTATAGACTTTCAGATGACAAGTACCATAACCATGACACAGACCCTAGACCTTTATATGCCTTCAAGACCTTGTCACTTCATCTTCAATGACTTCCTTGAGCTTATGTTTCTTTCTTGCACCTTCCTGCACCGACCAGCACCGTTCAGCACCAGGCTTAGAGAACTCGGTCTCTAATCTTCAATTTCTCCTTCACCTTGGATCCTTCTAGGCTTCTTCTTGTCTAACTCTTATGTCCAAGACAGAGTTACATATTTCTATACCTATCCTTTTACATGCAGCCCTAGATAGTACTCATGCCTTCTTCACAATGTCTTCTTCAGCAACTAACCACAGACTTATTCTGCACCTTAACACGTCACCTTAATCCGCACCATAACACAGCTGAATGCAGCCCTTAAACTCGCACTTACCTCAGACTTCTTCACGCTGTAATGTCACTGAGACATCCACACTTTAACTATGTCTTGACCAGCACCTTAACTCTGCTGAACGCAGCCCTAAAGCTCGCACGTTTTCCAGTCCTGAAACTCGCATTTAATCACTGGAAAATCTTATCTGAATTATGTCTTTTCTGCATAGAACCTATAGGGTATATATAGTTGTTGCCACCTGTAATTTAGCCAACCTGTTATATGTTTATAGAGCCAACTTGTAGGGCTTATATTCTAGCATGGAGGTTGACTTGAGGGTTGTCTTGAGCCATTTCTTCTCCGTTAAATGAGAAGGTCTTAAGGCATATTTATCTGGCTAGATTCTTCATATACATGACTCTGAATTACATTTATAACCAGAAGACAAATCCTAATAAACATCAAGAAGAAGTCTATTGACCTATAATAAAACCTTGCTCATAAAACCCATGAAGCAAGCATAACAAAAATACATTTTATTATCTTTGTCTTCTTCTTTACATAAATACATAATTACATAGTCAATATGAAGACCGATCCTAGTTATACTTTTCAAAAGGTGGTGTGGTCATGGAGCTCCGACCTTGGATATGCACCTAGATCCCTGGGCTAATGGTTAGCAAGTCTTATGGTACCTAGACTGGTTGAAAGCTTAAGTCCATCTTAGTCCCACTCGGATAGATTACCCCAGTCAGGTATCTAGTCCGCAACACTAATTATGCTAGAACTCTTTGTATTTCATTTTGGAGATCTTCCATGTACCTCTATATAGTTGTAATTATGAATACCTCCCTAGTTATGAGGGAGTGTTGAAGAATGTAACTAGTGTCGGTTTTCATAATTGTCCTTGAATCATGATGTAATGTATTTATCAGAAGAAAGAAAAGAAATTTTATTATTAAATAAATTGACTTATTAAAGCATGGGTTTCATGCTTGGGTCAATTATTTTTAGGTCAAATCCTCCAATGCAGGCTTCTAGGGTTTATGTCAAGTGTCCTTGTCCATGTCATATTGTAAAAGACCCTTCTTGGCGTTTGTTTGTCAAAGAAGAAATTTATTTTATTGTATTTTAGGAAAGGACAAGTTGACCTCAAACAAGGGAATTCGACCTCACAAGAAGCCTATATATTGGAGCAACTCGACATCATTTTGGAGCATCATCTCAACAAGTTCAGTTTGCAGTTGCACAAAGCTGAAAAAATGTGAAATTCTAAGGAAGAAGAGGAAAAGTCTAAAGGAAAAGAAGAAGGTCTCTCTCAAGGTCTAGAAGTTGAAATTTCTCTCTCCTAGTTCACACGTGCGAAGATCTGGAGTGTTGCAGGGGGCCGAAAATCTACAGTAGTTGGGAGGCCAAAATCCTGCAGCAGTTGTAGTAGCTGGGGCCGAAATTTCAGGGTTGTTGTTGAGCTGAAGTTGTTGGACAAGAAGAGACAATTGAAGGTTGTTGTATCTCATTGAAAGGCTCACTTGGTGAAGGAAGGTATTTTGGTCTAGGGTCTTGGTCCATCTCATTTTGAATTATTGAAGGAAGAGTTTTTGACTGGGTTTTCCCCTATATAGGGGTTTTAGCCTTGGTTGAGTGCCCATATCTGGTGTCCTTGATCTTTGCATTTTGATTTTGGTAATTGCTTGATGAACTAAGTTAAAAAGGAACATAAGAAAGATAATAAGAATTCAAAGATATCACAAGTAATTATCAAATAGAGAAAACCTTTCTACCTTTCTGATTTTCTAACAGAGTTAACTAAGATTCTGGTCCGGATTGATGTACTAAAGCCACAATTCCACAGAGTTGCACACTCGGTGCAGTCTACTTGCAACACCCAACAGTTTGACTCGGAGAGGCAGGAAAACTTACGAAAAACTTGGCAAGCACAAAAACATGAAAAAATGTTGCAATTATTGATGTAATCCATTCATGTGGCCACAGCCAATTCATATGTATTATTGTGGACTTGTAATTATGGCCAAGGCCATATTCTTTACTCTTATCGTATCACAAGATATGGTTATAGCCAACCTAGTCAAAATTGATATGTAGGCTCAATAACCCTCTTGGTGTGTGTACCCTCGTTTTGTGGGCCCATGACCTCCTCTTGAAGGGATACCTCACCTAAGTTGTTTATAAATACACAATTCAAGTTGTCATTTGCATCATGTCATATCTTGTGATCTTCATGATGACACTTGTAAAGTGTTTTATGCCTAAAGGCACCTATATTGTCAGCATTATCTTGTAGATGTCATCTCTTTCGTTTGTGTAATTTTGCATTTATTGTGTAACTCACTTGTAGTGCATATTTCGTTGTTTCGCTAGTGCACTAGGGCTATCTCCCTCTAGCACACTTGCGATTGAGTTACAAAAGCATTTGGGTTTGCACACTTATTTGAATTCGCAAACTTGTGATTGAGTTACTGCAGAATTTGGGTTTGTTTTTGTTCCATAATTTCCCTACTTTCATTTGTGAATCTCAACATGGTATCAAAGCAAGTGTGAACCTTACTCATTTATTTTTGCTAATCCAAAAACTATTGGTTGGTGGCATCTTTTTTTCAGCATAGAAATAGGGTTTACTCGGATCATCCCTTTCATGATTTCTCTAGATGTTCTAGAGATATAAACCCTTGTCCAAGTTTGAGCCTTCCTTCTAAAGTGTTCCTTGGGAATTTTCACCCTTCTATAAGGCCATTAGGCCAATGCCTTCATTCCTAAAGTTACCTGGGATATTGTACCATTTGCATCTATAAAGACGAAATTCTAAAGTCTTCATTCCATAAGGAGCCTTCATCCAACTATTAATGGACCTATAGCTTCAAAGTAGTTGTTTCCCCCTCTAAATGGTACCAACTCTCATTCTTGCGTGGATCAAATTAGTGCCATATTTTGAAGCAAAAGTCTATGGACATACTTGGCAAGGCCGCTCCCTATTGAAGATGATGATAGTTACGACCTTAGATGTTCAAAGATGGATGAAGCTCTTAGGTTGATCACTTTTTATGTCAAGCCTAAACTCACTCATCATACCAAGGATAGCAAAGATGTAAAGGAAATTTTGGGATACCTTCAAGATTCTCTGTGTTAAATTTAGACAGACATGGTATGTTCTATGCTTAATGCAGTTTTACTTCAATCTTTCTTATAGGCCCAATTCAATTAGCAATCACAACATGTAAGTAAAATGTTGATACCATTTACCTTAGCTCTGATACCATTTATCTATCTTGGGCTTTGTCTTCACATTAGCTTTGATACCATGTTAAATTTAGACACACGTGGTATGTTCTATGTTTAATGCAGTTTTACTTCAATCTTTCTTATAGGCCCAATTCAATTAGCAATCACAACATGTAAGTAAAATGTTGATAGAACATAGTAATAGATCAACAGAAGAAAAGCCAATAATATAAATCAAATTTTACAATTCTTCTTGTCCAGCAAAGATAGAGAGTGATGTGTGTTACGGCATTCAATAGGATGCTCTAGCCAGCAAAGTCTTTCTCAACATCAGATCAACCAACCCTCCAAGTATCACACACACCCCTCAAAGACAGCTCCTCAAAAGTCAACACTAGTCAACAAAAAGTCTACGCAGAAAAGTCAACATTGCAGTTTAGGGCTTCGGTCAACGGGCTCCTTTTTCCACGATCTTTGCGCCCTCTAATGCGGCCTCACAAGATCAGAATTTCTGCAAAAGATGGAGGTCAAAACTCTGAGGTTTGACCACAGTCAACGATGGTCAACGCACCAGCAATCAGCCCTAAAACAGTCCGCACTTTTACCTAGCTTCAGCTCTGCACGTGTGAGAGAAAGAGGCCTCCAAAGGTTGATCGAACCAATCAGATCACAAGAGAGAATGTGTTGAGTTGATGAGCAAATGATCTCCAAGTCTCTCCAATTTATATCAGTCAGTGAGGGTGTGTGACAAATCTATTAGGCTTGTGAGCCTACATTACAAATCTAGCCGACCTTGCACATATGTGGAAAATAAAATCAAAATATATGTTCTGCTCATCCAAACAAGATGACCTTTAGATCAATGTTGCACCTCTTCAAAAGAGGAATCCAACAAAAATATAATCATCATCATATGAGCAGTGCAACCTGGAGTTTGGACCTAGTTGCCCAAAATTAACAATTTGGAATGGTGAATACTATTCAACTCAACTGACTTGAAGCTGAACTCACCAACCTTAAGATAGGTGACTTCAACACGCTTGAAGAGCATATTGCAAGATTAAAAAACCTAAAGGGTAACATTATTCAAGCAAAAGCGAAGGCAAAACAGATCTAAAACTTGTAAGTATTGTTATTGTGACCCATCCACATACATGGGTAACTCTAAGAGAATTTTTCCTCCTGTGATGCAGCTTACCAGCCAACAACCCCAACCATGATCCACATATAGCTTAGCCTCAAATGCCTATCACTCAATCTCTGGTTAGTATATTCATTTGTCTAGTCTAACCATCTAATGAAGGTGATTCATCTATTGTCAGGTACATTAACTATTTTTGCATGCAAGTGCCTTTATTTAATGTTTAAGGCATTCTAGTATGGATCACGGGTTGAAAGTGGATTATAGATTGTTGTAGTTGTAAACATGTTCCCTTCACGTTAGTGGTTATCACTTGTTCCAAGTCCAATGTGACCTTCCTTAGGGTCTTTCTTTCACTGTCTAGGACGGGCAAAAATAGGAGGCTCTAATGACAGTAGTGTTCCATGTTATTCATACTTAACACGTCATTCCACTTATTTTGTTATCCCATCATTCGATTGGTTGTTGTTGGTGGCTCATACTAGTTCCATGTACACATCATCCTATGAGAAGAAGGAGCTCAAAAAAATCGAATTTGATGCAGTTGCAAGAAAAGAAAAAGCATAATACATATGCTAAAATGCAATGGAATGGCTGACAAGGGATGTAATGCAGTGAAAATCCAATTATAGCTTGAGTTATACCCCCTCTTATTTAGCCACTCATCCCCAAGAGTATCCATGCATATCACACCTATCAAAGTAAAAGGAACTCCCAAAGATCATCTCGACCTCGATGAAGAAATAAACTGCCTATCATTAAAGGGGAATTATATCATCATTATTACCTGATAAATCAATGAAGTTTGTTAAACAAGCCAAATCAAAGAAAGAAAAAGGAAAATATGGGGGCTTGGAAAGACAAAGGTGAGGAAAGGTAACTCAAGCAACTAAGCAGTTTCTTTATAGAGGCACTCATGGACTATGGTTTTACATAACCCAGTATAAGACTACACAATCCATGGCACCTACACACCTATCATTTGAAAGGGTTGGCCTAGGAACTATTCCTCCCTTTGGGGTTGGAAGCACCTAATAGGGTCATGCGATAACCCTCCCATACCGACGTTTGGTAACATGCATACAATCATAAGCTAGTAAATCCTTTGAAGGTGATACTTGTGTGAATTACTTTGATGGCTTTGATGGTCCAACTTGATGCTCTTATGGTTCTTGTTCCCGTGATGTTGATCTCATGTGAATACTTGAGTATGTGCTAGATTATTCTTTCGAGTGCAACCTTTTGGGAGCAGCTAGGATCTCTAGAGGGATGATATGATCCTTTATCCCCAGTCCAATGTGAGCTTTGATGCCTTTCTTTCCATTGTCCAGGAAGGACAGAAATAGGAGGCATTGATTGATGTTTTGTGCCCATGGTAATCTATACCTATCACTTTCCATCTTCCCCTAGTTTCATGTCCCAATCATCGAGTTAATTGTTCTCTATCACAATTATTGGTTCCATGAATTCCTCTCTCTCTCTCTCTCTCTCTCAAATCACCAGAGTTTCTTTGTCTTCTTGGAGTATCTTCGAGCAACACCAAAGCCTAAGGAAGGAGTTTATACCTTGAAGATTGAAGATTAGGGTTTTATAATAAAACCCTAGGGTGCAATTCAGAAGAAGAAGAGAAGGAGAGGATGTCTTGCCTTTGAGGATATGTTGGAGTTATTCATGCATATTGGATCTTCTTGATCGTTAGGTTCAATTGATTAGCCCTAGTTAGGATTTGAAGAGATAGGAGTATTTGTACTAGCCTTAAGAGAAGGCTATGGCATGTACATGTGGGAAAATTTCAATCCATAAAATACTTCTGCAGTGATAGCTTTATTTCTCCTACTTATTATTCCCAAAAAGTTATTTACAGAATTATTCCAGTAAATTTCGAAATAAATACTACTGCATCATTCACTCAAGTATATGCAGAGAAAGGAACTGTAAGAAATATAAGCATAAGAATCAATCACATATACACACTTATTTTTGGACACTTGTCCCCAAAAAAACCCAATGCGGGAAAACCGGTGCAGCAGATGAGAGTTTATATATTATTCTTCAACAATGGAATTCTTTATGTTGGAACACCTAATCCTACATGGGTAGGTGTGGAATATGAAAAGTCACAATGGAGTCCAAGTGACCTTGGAATGTGAAACCAAGAGTCACACCATTGTACTATAAATGTACATCTTTGTATAATGGAAAATAAGAGAGCCTCAAGCTTATCTTTCATTGTGTGTTGTTTCTCTTGTGTGTGCATTTTTCTTCCTCATACACCATGTGTGTGTTTCAACATGGTGTTTAACATGGTATCAGAGCGGGCGATTGCTGGCCCTGCTCCACTTTGAGTGAGCCATTTGTGTTTATGGCCTATGCATATCTGCAAAAATTGTTGGTTTTTTTGCAGCACTCAAGTGTTTGTAGCAGTCTTTTTGCCACATTCAGAAAGGTGTTTTGGAGAAGGAGCAACATTCAGAAAATTTGCCCCATTCAGCGTTGGTTTTGAAGAGAAGCAGCTGTGCCCATCTGAAGGTTTTCTAAATTCTGATCTTTTCTCTGCAATTTCTGCTCATTAAAATCTGCATCATTTTGAAAGAGTTGCTGAAAATTGTTTAAAGTTGATTTCTGAAGAGGTTTCTAGTTTTAATGAGAAAGAATTTCTGAGTTTTTCATTCGAAGATTCCTGCAAAATTTTGGATTTTTACTGCTATAAGTTCCAGAAAAACTTTGCTCTATATTTGAAAGAATAAAGTATTTTCTACTGCTATATGGCCCTCTACAATTTCTTGAAGAAAATGCTGGGTTTATGAAGTGAAAATTTCTGAGTTTCACTGTTGAAATCTCCTGAATATTCTGCAATTTCTGAAAAATTTCTGCAAGTACCTTCAAACTCTGAATTTTTAAAGTCTCTGTTGCTGAAAGGAAAATTCTCTACTCTCCATTTCTGCTCTACTCTGCTGTTTGAAAAAACAAAATTAAAAAAAAAAAAAACAAAATTAAAAAAAAAAAAAAAATATTCTTTGCATCCTGGCCTTTCGGCCTTCCCTCTCTGCAACATCGGCCTCTCAACTACAGCCCTCACACAATACACTCTGCTTATCGCTCCAGCCGCCCTACCCATTTGAATCCCCTTGCCCCACAACCTGCGAGGTCCCTCTCTCTACGCAAACGCTCAACCCACATCACCATTCCCCTGCTCCTGCGCTCCTCCATATCCACCTGCCCTTCTGCTCATCGACCCGAGCCCTACGCTCATCGACTCTGCAACGCACTACCAGTCCCTTCCACCAATTTACGCCTTGCGGCTCTCTCTATCCATCAACGCTCCCCTACGGCATAATTCAACGGCACTTCATTTAAATTCTCACACCGCTCCATTTACAATTTCAAATACCGCCCATCCCTTTTTAAAATTCGGCCCTTTAATTTTAAATTCGGTTTTTTATATCCCCTCCCACATATTTTTAATTAATTCCCTTTCGGCCCCATTACATTCCCTTATTTTAATATATTATCCCTCACGTATATACATTCCCATTTTAATATACTCTCCCTTATTTTAATATACTATCCCTCACATATATACATTCCCATCTTATATTTTTATTAAAAGCTCGTGCTCCATTCCATTTTCCATAAATTCCCTCTCCTTTTAATTCTTCTTCCCCCACTCCATTTAAAAATTGACTTTAATAATACCACCCCATGTTATAATAACCCTTCCCATCTTTTTATATTTTCCCATTTAATTTAATAAACCCCATCCCTTTTTTAATAATCCTCTTTTAATTAACATTTCCTTTAAATTCCCCTCTCTCCCATTAATTAATTCCCTTTCCCTTTTTATCTTATCTCCATTTTTTAATTAATTTTTAATTAAAAAAAAAAAAACAGCAGAGAGAGAGGAGAGGAAAGAGAGAGTATGAACAGCAGAATTGAAGAAATGGCATAATGAGAAAATGACGAAGTGATAGAAAATTGCAGATTTGACATTGACATAAGGGTGATTTTTTGAAGAATTTACACTTGAAGACAAGTTTGCCATCACTTGACCAGCTATTTGAAGAGAAATTTTCAGCTGCCTTAAAGGCTTCTTTCATAGTGTTTTCAGCTGCACATATTTTTGCAGAGATTTTGTATTGAACTCACATTGTGAGTGAATTTGCCTCTTCATTCATAGTTGAAATCAGTGAATTTGAGTTGTTGGATTGTTGATTGCCCTTCATCATTTGAGGAGCAGATTTTGTACTTGAGATTTCCATAGCTGGAAATTCTTTGGAGTCATTTGTATTTGTTGATTGAATCACATTGTAAACGGGTGCATTTTCGGTTGAAGCCGACACCCTTTCATTTTTTGAGCCTAAGTTGTTGAAATGGCCAAAATCAATGAGGTATTAGTGTTGTTGAATGACCTCATTCATTCAAATGTTCATGATATGATAAAAATGAGCAAGGATGCTCTATGTAACATTCAGAGTTGTTTGCTAGATGCACAAGAGAAGATTGAGTTTTTGCAGTTGGAATCTCAGCTTCAGCAAGAAGAACTTCAGCAAAAGAGTCACCATTCTGAACCTGTTTCTGTTCAGAAGATTGTGAAAGACTCCCACCAGCAGCAAGTCAGCAAAGTTCCAGTTGATTCCCATTCAGTTCCTTGTACTAGAGCAGATTTACATGCAGATGCAGCACCTCAGCCCGCACTTCCTAAGCCCATCATCAGACCTTGGGAAGAGCTTGTCCACAACAAGCACCGAACTGGTCTTGGATATGACAAGGATGTGTCCTTTCATATTCCAGACTACACCAAGCCCATCAAATTTCAGAGTGCCGGATTCCTGTATGACAGTTCACATGCAGCTGTTCCAGATCCTGTTCCACTTCCACAACAGATTGAGAAATGCCAACACTGTGATCGAGTTGGCCATATGAAAGATCACTGTTTTGATCTTCATCCATGCAAGCACTGTGGTCGGCACACCCATTCTTCAGACAGATGCTTCAGACACAAGCCTCTTGCAAGAACCAAGATTCATCTTGGATGGATCGCTTCTTGGCAATGGGCATCAGCAGCCAAGAAGATGTTTACGACACATGTTAGAACTTGTTCACGGATATTGAACAAACTTGCAGTTGAGTTTTCGCCATCATCTCACCTTGTCCCTGACAGGGGGGAAAATGGTGGTCATGTACAAGTTTCGACGACAGATCAAGCGAGCCTGAGCCACAATCTCTCATTCCATGTTCAGAGTTGTAGCCAGCAGTTCAAGCGAGCCTGAGCCACAATTCGTCATTCCGGATTCAGAGATGTAGCCAGAGATACAGATGCCCATGAGCATGCCTTCGGTTGGTGGATAACCTAAAACCATCATTTTTGGTTGGTGGATAACCTAAAACCATCATTTTCGGTTGGTGGATAACCTAAAACCATCATCTTTGGTTGGTGGACAACCTAAAACCACCACAGGTAGTAGACCTCCCTTCTTTTAGGTCGAAGGTCTCCTTTTTTTATGAGGGACAATTCCTCTAGCAGAAGCTTTCAACTTCTTGCCAGTTTTGGAAGAGTTCCGGGAACTGCAACAAGTATTGCGTTCCAGTGTTGGTGGTCATCCTTAAACCACCTCTTTTTCCAACATTTCAGAGAGTTGATTCAGCCCAAGTGCTGCCATGCATACTTTGCAGATTTGTATTACAACTCTCTTCTTGGACTCACACATACCCCTTCGGATTAAGGGGGATGTTGGAACACCTAATCCTACATGGGTAGGTGTGGAATGCGAAAAGTCACAATGGAGTCCAAGTGACCTTGGAATGTGAAACCAAGAGTCACACCATTGTACTATAAATGTACATCTTTGTATAATGGAAAATAAGAGAGCTACACGCTTATCCTTCATTGTGTTGTTTCTCTTGTGTGTGTGTTATTCTCCTCATACACCATGTGTGTGCTTTCAACATGGTGTTTAACACTTTACAAGGAAAAGACTAGCAAACTTCTTTAGAAAACACCTGAGATAAATTCTCACGAACCCTCTGGATAATTTCTCACACTCGGAAGACTCATAGTTTCCCTCTGCGTGTCTCTTTGCGCAGTGCCTGCATCACCCTGCGTGGGCTCTCTGCGTTGCCTTTTGCGTCCTTCTCTCCTCAACCCGTGTCACTATTAACTCCCTCTGCTTCTCCTGCCCTGCAACTCTCCCTCCAAAATCGAATTCTATTCCTTCAAAATCAACATCCTTCAGGTTACTGAGTGTATGCCTCGCTTGCTTTCCAAATGACCCTCAAGCCTTCTTTTATAATCTTCTCATTGATGAATCAACAACCCAGATTAGAAGTCTAATCAATGGCCAAGATTAAAACTTGACTTGATCTCCGTTCTCTAGAAGATTCACACTCTATTTTATTAATACCCATTAATTATTTAATTTCCCTAAGTTTAGACTTAGGGTCTCCATTAAATAATTAATTATTTTAATAAAACATAAACCAAGTGGAATTTCCAGAACCTATTTCTCAGTTCTTTGGAATACTGATGTCCAAGCCTCCTTACAAATTTTGAGACTTGGCGCACTTTCCGATGCTAAAAAAATCAACACTCCCTCTTAGCAAGGAAAGTGTTCTAGCAATATGCCTATTGCATGTTGCTCTATCTTGAAGCATCCTCTGCATTGTTGATGCCTGGCTGCTGCCCCTCATTTGTTGTGTTGCTGCCTTGCATCGATATGTATAATCGTCTCTTTACCCATCAAGTAGTGTTTCTACTTCTTGACGCTTTGTACCAACGCATACAACTCTTGTCATATGTAGGATAATTAATTACAACACCATTGAATATTTCAGAATAAAAAGCAATAGGCTTACCATGTTGCAAAAGTAATGCGCCCATGGCATAATCACTAGCATCAGTTTGTATCTCGAATAGCTCTCAAATTCGGTAATGCAAAGACCGGAGCTGAACTGATCTCGTCTTTTGAAGCTTCAAAAGCTTGTTGTTGTTTGCCTCCCCATTGGAAGCCTTTCTTCACACTTGTCACTACATGCATAGGAGCTACTATGGCAGAAAAGTTAGCAATAAACTTTCTCCAATACTGAGTTGCGCCTAAGAAACTTCTTACCTCGGTCACTGTTTTGGGAGTGGGTCAATTCACAATGGCTTCCACTTTAGAAAGATCAATTCTCAACTCGCATCCTCCTACAATGTCTCCCAAATAAACCAGAGAAGTCTTTCCAAATTCACACTTTGACATCTTGAGAAATAATTTCTCTTTCCTCAAAACATCAAGCACCTTTTTTATATTCAAGACATGTTCTTCTCTTGTTTTGCTGAAAATGAGTATATCATCTAAATACACAATCACAAAGTCATCAAGAAATGGACGCAAAACATTGTCCATAACACGCATAGAAGTCGTCGTTGCATTACACAAACCAAACGGCATACCCAACCACTCAAAGAGTCCTTGTTTGGTTTTGAATGCAGTCTTCCATATATCACTTTCTGCAATTCTTACTTGATGATATCCACTTCGTAAATCTAACTTAGAGAAAAAATTTGCTTCTTTCAGTTGATCTAGCAAATCATCTATCCTTGGGAGTGGGTATCGATTCTTTACCGTTATCTTGTTCAAATCTCTGAAGTCTACACACATGCGCCAAGTCCTATCTTTCTTCGAAATCAAGACTATGGGTGAACCGCATGGCGAAGTGCTTGGCCTTATGAGTCCCTTGTCCAACGAGTCCTTGATTTACCTCTTTATTTCAGCATTCTCCATTATCGACATGCGATACATACCGATGTTTGGAAGAAGACAATCTTGTTGTAACTGAATCTCATGTTGAATCTCCCTTTTTGGAAGCAATCCTGTTGGCTCTTGAAACATTTCATGATGTGCATCAACTACATCATATAAATCTGATTTCAACTTAGGATCACAATCCTCAAATGACTCACGATTAACATCAGCTTTAGGCTTAATCATTAGAAGAACAAAATTCTTACTTGAATTCGCCAGCCTCTTTACCTGTCCAGCATTTACCATTGCAATATTTGTCTTCTTGCGATGTGCTCTAACAATTTACTCCTTGCCATCTTTGAATAAATGGTATTTGTTCTCATGGCGATGGAAAATCGTTTCCCTGTCATACAAGTAAGGACTGCCCAACACAACACCTATAATATCAAGCGGAACCACATCTAATTCAACTGTATCAACAAAATGTGCAGTTATTGCAAAGCGCAATATGCACTTCTTTGAAACCTGTAAATTTGCATCCTTACAAATCCACCCAAGTGGATATGGTTTTGGATGTGCAATAGTCTCAAGATTAAGTTTCTTGACCAAGTTTTCAGAGATTAAGTTTGCTTGTGACCCACTGTCAAAGAGTGTGTCAATCTTGGTATGATTGGATATGACCCTCACATGAAACAGTTCAATTCTCTCTTCTTCATTTGGAGCTTGTATGTGACAGTTTGATGTACTAGTACTGGGTTTTGTTTCAATTTCTTTCCCCTTCATGTTCTTCATTCCCATGGCTGTAATTTTAGTTTCATCACCTGAATCCTCTCCTAAGTCATGTTGACTTGTAGCTGTAGTTTTCTGCTTCCCTTTGTTATTGTTATACTTGGGTCTCTTTTTAGGATGTAATTTCCAACAATTTTTCTCTTCATGGCCTTCTCTTGAACAATGTTTACAAACCACTTTCTCTCCCTCTTTCTTGACAAATGCATTCTTTTTGCCCTTAACTTTTGAGGTCTTCTCTTTGTTTTTCCCCTAAAAGGTTTCTTCCTACTCTCATCAGTAATGTTTTTCCCTCTTGCTTCTAAATGTGTGGCCTAAACACAAACTTCATCTAAGCTTGTATAGGGTTAAACATGAGAATAGTATGTCTTAGGTAGCTATATAAGCCTCCTATGTACTTGAGCAAAGTATCTTGGCTCTGCAAATCTACACCTAATAAGAGAGCTCTTCTCCTAAATTCTTGGGTGTATTCTTGTACATTTTGTCCTTTCAATTGTCTAAAATTTTGCCAGTTCATTATGGCTTTCTGCATGTGAGCTAATGGATAAAACTGTTGTCTTATTGCAGTAATGAAATCAGTCCATGATTGGATAATCTTACCATGTTTTTTAATCTCCTCCTTTGTCTTGTCTTCCCACCAAACAAGAGTTGCACCTTCCATCCTCAATGAAGCTAGTTGGATTTTGGTATCATCATCATGAAGGTTCTAAATTCTCAAATAGACCTCCAATTGCCTAATCCAATTATCAAGCTATTCTGCATTGACTTCACCATTAAACATTGGCAATTCAAACTTAACATCAAGTTTTAGAAAATGACTTTTACTAGTGTTTTTTGCCTTGTGTGTCTGGTGTAGTGAAGATGAAGTAGAGGATGATGATGATGAGGGTGAGGATGGTGATTTTCCACTGCCTCCATTTCCTCCATTGCCCTTTTTTGATTTATCTTCATCATTGTGACCTCCTGATGATCCCTGACCTTCCTTGTGAAGTTTGGATCCTTCTCCTTCTAGCCTTTCATTCCTTTGTTGATAAAGGACTCTCACCATTTCAGTCATGTCAAGAAATGCTTTCCTGAACACTCTTTCTTCTTTGGGATCCACCTCTTCATTTCTTCTTATGCTGGAGGCATGCTTATAACTTCTTCTACTCTTTTGGAGGTGAACTAGGTGGTGGAGAATGTGGCAATCTTGCCCTCCTTTGTTGTGGTTCACTTTGAGAACCTCTTGCTTCCACTAATTTGCCTTCTCCTCTCTTAAGCTTGAGCCTAGTAAGCATGAAAACCCTTGCAAACAGTTAAACAAATCTTTGCACACTAAAACACCAGAGATTAAACTCTACCTCTGATACCAACCCGATCTGAAAGGAGTGTATTAGGTTGTTGTGCTAAGTGTCCTTTCAGTAATAAAAACATGTACAATTTGTCTCAATTTGTTTGCTTAAGGAATGAGTATTTTAACCATGAAACATAGATAAATTTGTGAGTTTTAAGCATGAAAATAAGCCTAAATAACACTGTACAGCAGTGTATAACAGAGAATAAACATCACACACAAGTTTTACACAGCAGGCATGATGAAGCAGTTCACCCCTCCTGCACTACATCTGCTGGTCCAGCTCCCAATGGCAAGTCCCTCTTTGTCATTATGCTCAAATTTGCAAATACATGTGTTTACAAGCCTCTAATGGTTGTTTTCTCTGCACCAGTGGCTCCATAATGCTCAAATTAGTCTAAGTAAACTCTTGTTTCACCCAAATTGGTCGAAAATTGACCTCCCAAAGTGTTTTTCCCAATATCAGCTAAAAAAGCTCCACTAAAAGTGGAGAACTGTACATAATTGGAGTTAATTTAGGCTAAAACCCCAAATTTAGTGCGCCTCCATAGATTCTGTCGGAAATGACCTTTTGAATTAACTTCAAGTGGTTAGGGCGGGGTGGTCACATGTCGACCCCCCGCCTTAAACTCCGCGGTTTAAAGGTTTGAAACTCCGCAGCAATGACATGGAACTCAGAGTCAAAGTTCCGAATGCTGTTTCAAATAACCGTCGCATTATATGCCATTTGAACCCGCATGTGATAATGCTTACCTTCCGCCAGAGGTTACGGTGTATCACAATCGTCATGTTGAAGTTTTATGTCACAGCATTACATGTCATCACAAACATCGCCACCAGAGTTAAGGTTTGTCGCCGCTGGTTACATAATTGTTTGACGCTGTGGTTTAAAAGTCATGTGACCAACAATCCTTAGGGACGTCGGTGGTTCCCCCCCCCCCCCGGCCCAACTTAGAAACTTTAACAACATAAGTTTATGCGGAAAATTGTTATGGTAAGAAACATTGGATAGCGGAGACGGTTGGAGAGCTATGCAGGCATGCCAGAGGTCGCGGGGTTGAATCCCCCGCACCTCACATAAATTTTACTCCAACTTCCTGAGGACACGTGGCAACCTCCGAGCTTGCCATGTGTCACTCATCTAATGGCAGAAATAAAACTTCGTACAACTCCATCCAACGGCCCAGAAACAACCACGTGTCAAATCCTAATTGGGTTTCAGAAAAGGGAATATTCTCGATATAGGCCACTTCCTGACTATACCTGCATACTGACTAGGCATCCCAGTCACCCTGTCACAAAAATTTTCGCTGTTTGGAAACAAATAGAACGCGATATCTTCCTCATACGACATCGGTTTTTCGAACCGTTCGCGGCGCCGGAATCGCAAAGACAAGACCTTTCCGGTCACTCAAGTTCGGTACAATTTCGAACACTTTCAATTTTGAGCAAAACACATGATCATGCAAATGGAAAATGATTTAATCTATCATATGAATTAACTAAATATCTATTCTACTATATACCTGGGAGTATTCATTCCTTAATGCGATCTAAAAAGATATCTTTCAACTATTGTAATGTAGATTATTCAAAAGTTGAAAGAGATGAAAATTATGTAAAAATAATTCTTTTGACAAAATAGTTTAATCAAAAGGATTGTGAAATATATATCGCATTCATAAGTTTGATCATATATGATATAAGTCACCATAAACAAATATCAGTACAAAAGTGCATTTAGCACTCACCAATGATAACAGCTTTCATATATAATATAGATGAAATATGACCGTCAATTTAAGAAGCAAAACTTAATATAACGTGTAGAAATACCATATATACCAAGTTCTACTCATTCAAACTGACAATAGTATTTTGCTCCTCTTCACGTTAAAGCAATTCGATGAGTACAATAGTGCAACTTCAGTTAAACAGCTTCAATGTCAAAAGATAACAGATTTTGTTCCATTAATTCATCAAGGCATTCACAAATTTACATAAGTGCATTCTTTGCAAATGTTTTTGACAAATTTCTGGACCCTTCTCTAAATGCATGAGAAGGGTTTAAATACTAAACTAAATATGTTTAAAATAGATTATTACATAAAAATTGGAGGTGGTTTCAAACAACAATCATCGTAATGAGTAGACTTAAACTACAATCTAGGAATAAAAATAACAACATGATTATGTGGACTGATCTTCTTTTCCCATTTGATCTCTGAGGTAGCAAATATCTACCATCGACTTTAGCTGAGCTGGCTATGTAATCCCGAATCTGACCTGGCCTTTAAACACTACATTCGAAAGTGCTGGCAACACTTTCTTAGTAGATTCAGTTAATGACTGTAGAGTTAGGCATTGATGATATGGTTTGATCAGAAAATTCCAATAATTTTCCTGATCAAACTCAGTTTTCTTTTTAATAACTTCCACTTGTGTCTCTGTGCTTTCCTTCCATTGTGCTTCTAATGGTTTAATCTCTGGAGTACTTCGGTTGTAGATTCTTTGATAAGTTCAGCTTTTAGAAGTTGTCCATTAACAGATTCGATGATTTCATTTAACAGATTTGATGCCTTTGACGCTGCCTTTTCTACCTATCTTAGTTGTATATCCCAATCTTTAAATAAAATCTCTTTGTGAAACTTATCAATCTTAGGGAGATCAGCTTTCTTTCCTGCATCAGACTCTTGCCATTGAATGAACTCAGAAATTTTCTTTTGGACTTTTTCACATTCTAGCCTCCTATTAGCCACTTTTGGATCAAAATCTTGCTTGTATCACAATATGAACTGGTAATTGAAATTTGATGACAAAATATTTCCTGTTGTTGCTTTAATTTTGCATTCATTTCCAGTGCTTATTTAATAAATTGCTCTATTTGAGGCTAACTTTTCAACTTGTCCATTGCTACTTCAAGCTGTGTCTCTTTCTATGTAATCTATACTTGGTGTTGTAACCTCATTCTTTCAAAGTCTTTTTGGAATTGCGACATCTTCATCTCGATTTGCTTACTTGCTTTAAGCCTTTCCTGTTCTAGTTGTCTCTCCAATTCCTGAACCTTATCTTCCTTTTGCTTAAGTAGAAGTTGTACCTTTGCATCTTTATCAATGGTGGCAGTTGCATATGCAGCTACGAACTATGACAACTTAGTGAGATGTTCTGTAGGATCAGCCAAAGGGTCTTTCCATAGAACATCTACAAATTCCTCATTAAGATTTGAAATTGATTCATCAATTCTTCTTCTCTTTCTTCTTTTAACCACAGCCTTATGATTTGGGTTGTAGAAAACATCAAGTGGAGGTATCTCCTCAATTTTTAAAACAATCTGCTATGTCGGGTGTGCCGGGATGATCTTTTGGTCCTGGGCTTCTAGTACCTACTAGAGAGGCACTACAGTTTCCACTAAATTCTGGGTTTGTTCAGGCGTTTGGAAACTTGTCAATTCTTCAACATTAGGCTTTGGTGGTGGTGTTTCCAGTGCTTTGGAAAACTTTTCCCATTCTGTCTTTAAATCCTTTGCTTGAGTTTTAACCACCTGCTCAAGTGTTTTGTATATGTTGAACTTCTTTAGAAGATGATTCAGCTCCACCAGTTTCTTCTTCAGTTTGCATCTCAATTCCTTTAATCACTTTTTCAATTATTATCTCAGGGCTTTCATTTCTGCTTTCAGGTTCATTGTCGGAATGGTCTGAACTCTGAGATTGGTGTTGTGATTGCTCTGACTCGTGATTTGATTTCTCTTGAGATTCATCTTCTGACATGTCCTTAGCTTCATCATCTAGACTAATGCTAGGAGTTGGTCTTTTGACATCTTCAATAAATAACAAGTCCAAAGGGACTGTTTCCAGTCTCTTGCTTCTATATGCTTGAAAAGCCTCAAAGTTTGTTTTATTAAGCTTATTAGATGCAATTTTCAACACAT
The DNA here is from genome assembly GCA_034641835.2 of Pinus albicaulis. Taxonomy (NCBI): domain Eukaryota; kingdom Viridiplantae; phylum Streptophyta; class Pinopsida; order Pinales; family Pinaceae; genus Pinus; species Pinus albicaulis. The sequence goes on from CM076577.1 coordinate 709,430,557, forward strand.
TTGTAAACTTCTCTACACCTTCAAAGAAATCATCAAACATATCTTTCTCATTCAGGAAAGGTTTAAGTTTAAGATTAGTGGTGAAATTCTTAACCACATCTATAGGATCATATGGCCTCTTTGGCATTAAAGCCAAATTCAGTAAAGTGATACTTGGAATTTCTTAGGCTGCATGACCAATATCGAAGAGGGCAAATGTGCCACACTATAACAGGAAAGTAGGCCAAATGGCTTTTTTGGCATCTCTGAGTTGTTTGGTCACACCACTTACTAGAATTTGATAAGCAATTTCCCTGGCTAAAAGCTTGTCAGGAACATAGTAAGGTAAGACATGGGGGGAATAAAAACTTCCAAAAACTCTGACATAGGTAAAATTTTCTTTGGCATACCATCTAGCTACAGGTAGAATATCTGTGTTGGCTTCCTTTGAAATCCTAGGGGTTTTTTCATTAAAGATGATCTGATGGATAGGCAGCATAACTCCATTACAATTTTTATAGAAATGCAAATGAAGCTCAGATTGCCAGAGGGATTTATGATATATATGAATTGGACTAGTGTCCTGACTTATCCACTTCCACCCCATAATAGGAAAGCTTGAATAGAAGCATATTGCGTCCATGATGTACGCACTCATGTAGAAGGGAGGTATTGTCCTAGTGGAATAAACTCTATTTGTCCTATAGTCCATAATGGTTTTAGCCAAGTTATCATATAATATATTTGCCCAGTTCATAATAAAGGAATTGACGATTGCGTCAATCAAAGGAACCCAATCTAAGGAAAATCTAGTAGTATCTGGTTTAGCAAATAACCTACATAGCATTCCGACTGCATAACAGTAAGGGGAGGGTAATTGTGCTATCGGGTACGTACCAAGTTTATCTCGCTTCAGCTTGCCCTGGTCTTCTTTCCATCCTTTTATCACTTTCATGAGATTTGTATTCCTTTTCGTGAAGTTTTGCACAAATGCTTTATCATAATTCTTCTGAGGCATAGGTAAATGATACATTGTCCGTAAGTCTTCTGCGGTAAATGAACCAATGGTCTCTAGCTTAGAATTTTGGAATGCTCTGTCTGCTATGTTGAAGTTGTCAATGAACCATTTCAACATATCGATGTATGGTAAAATTTTCAGCCTTGCTGCCACCCCGTGGAGAAACGAACATGCAACTTCATAATAGGACGAGTCTGATGAAACTGCTTCATATTTTGTTACTGTTTTCTTCAATTCTCTTGGTTGTTCTCCCTCGAATAGATTGTACATGGTCTCCCATGAAGAACAGCCACAATCTTTGTTGCACGTTGTGTCTGAGAACAATGGAGGCATGTTTGTGGATTCTTCAGCAGATGCTTGAGCAACTGCCTTGCCTTTCTTTGACATTGCTGTTGATATCGTTTCCTTAGACAGTTTCCTGAATTTAGGCGAAAAACGAATAAATTCAGATTTGATATGAAGAGAGACAAGGACAGAGAATGAACGTAAATCAAAATCCAACGCTTTAAATTTAAAACACGCTTCAAGTTAGCTATCAATTTTTCGAGCCTTGTACCCCATTGAATGCCTTTTAATAACCCTTTAATTATTTATCAGATCTATCTCATACCTTACGCAATATGTCTAATCTAGTGAGATCTTAATCATTAGATCATATAACGGATTGATTTGTTTGAAATAAATGAGTATTGTAGATCACAATTTTTAGCCAATAACGATATCATATGTTTCCACCGCTTTTGAGATGCGAAATACGATCTCCGCAAATCGCACATCGCATTTTATTGCGGTGAACATAACTTTTCATTTAGTTAAACTTTGCGAAATGCGAAGTGAGCTAAAGATACAGATAGTGTTGCGCTTTGTCAGATTTTATGAATGTTTCGTTATTGTTTTATTGCGTCTTCGGCTCCGACTCATCGCAACTTTTCTGAAATGTTATAAGTTTGTTCTTTAAAGAAGGTCCGACGCGATTTCTCTTTTAAAGGGCTTTTTAAGCTTTTGCAACGTGGATTTTATATAATTCAAAAAGGTTGAAGCGCATATCGCAATTCGCAAATCTTATGTGTTTTAACTTTGTTGGTTTGTAAGTTATACGATTTGCGGTAAGCGCTTTTGAAATCAAAGTGGAAAGGAAAAACCTGTATTCCTAAAGTTTTAAGACTTACGCTCAAATGAAATAATGCTTATAAATTTCTATTTTATTTTTTAAAGGGTCCGCATTTATGATTTTTTTTTAAATAAATGGGGGGGTGTTGTATAGTACAACAATTGGCGATTCACTTGGGAGAACCAGCTATCTCTGATTGGCTTTTTGAAATTTCTAAAACTTTTTCAAAATAAAAATAGTTGCAGGAATGAATTTCAATGCAAATAATATTTCACAAAGCAATAAATCTCACTTGATCATAATCCTTAAGGTTTCCTCTTTAAAAAATGAAAGTATGAATATCTATATCAGTATTTACTAAGTTCAAAAAGATAAAGCAGGTGGCTCATTCATATTAACTTTATAAATATAGACTCTTTTATCACAGGTAGAGTCTCTGATCCAGTAGGCAATTTAAGCCTTTAGCGAGGTTACCTTTTACCCAACAATGATTCATTGTCCCATCCAATTACTATTACAATCTTCCAAAAATAAGTTCAATATTATATACTTTATCTCATTTGGAACTTGTTCTCTTTTTTGTAGATGTTTTCTACATATATTTTTTTATCACTTAAAATCCATTGTCTTGGCTTGGTAACCAAATATTAACAATGTCATTCACTAGTTATAACTAAACTGATCAAGTTGGCTCTTGATGAGACCCCTTGCCCTTTGATATACTCTCAAGTCATTACCCTATTTTGGTAGGTAGTATTCGTAATGTCAGTTTAACTATTTTCCTATGAACATGGTAAACAAGCTCGTGATGAGACTTATTATCTTCTAAGCATTTTAGCATAATTTTTTGAATTATTTTCTAAAAATTGAAAAATTTGCAAGATGGGGTGAATCATTGGTCCTTTTGAGGATTATGGATGATAGTTTTAGAGTTTAAGATTGCATATCTGTAAAAGAGTCTTTACTATGTTAAAGATTCTTTTCTTGACTGGTAGTAGAGTAACCATACTTTATAAAAGTAAGAGTTTATCAAAGAATAAATAACTTCAGTGAAATTAAAATTTTCAGCGAAATAAAAACTTTTACTATTTGAATTTTTCAATTGTTTCCTTAACGATTCTTATTTCTAGAAGCAATAAATCAAAAAAGATTTTCTGAGATGTTTATTTAAAAAGCCAAAAATCAATACCATTCAACTTTTATTTTCCTAAGAAAAGAAAAGACAGTAATATACAAAGAATAGAAGGGGTTACCTCCTATGAAAAATATTTCTTTAAAAGCTGCCCATTAACAGGCAAAGAATCTCTTTTGACGAATAGATCTTGCAACAAAAACGTTGATGGGCCTATTTCTTCTATGATTTGAAATGGTCCAAGCCACAGTCTTTAGAATTTGGTATATTTACCTTTTTCCTCGTGTGCCTTATCCCATTTTAAGACCAGATCACCAATGTGAAATGTTTTTGGAGTGACAGAAGTTGTATCAAATGAAGCTTTAACTAACTGTTGATGGTGTGCATGAGTAACTTTAGCTTTTTCTCTTTCTTCTTCAAGTTTAAGAATTTCAAATTGTCTTACTTGTAAGGAAGAAGAAGGTGATTCATCAATAAATTGGACCAAGGCAAGAGAAGGAATAACTACATTGACAGGAAGAACAACTTCTTTCCCGTAAACAAGGTTAAATAGAGAAGTGCCAATGGAGGCCTTCTGAGTTATTTGATCTGCCAAAAGAACAAATGTTAATGATTTATGCCAATTTCTTTGGTTCTGATGAACAGTTCGTTTAATGATTCTAATAAGGTTTTTGTTTGTTGATTCTGCTAAACCATTTACTTGAGGATAATAGTTAGCAGAATATTTGAGTTTAAAACCTCTTTTAATGGAAAATTCTATCATAGCAGCTCCTGAGAAAAAAGATGCATTGTCAAACACCAAAGCAGTGGGTAAACAAAATCTAGTTATGATAAACTGATCAATGAACTCAATAATATTCTCAGAGTTGGCTACTTTTAGTGGAATTGCTTCCACCCATTTATTTAAAATAATCTGTAGCTGTGAGGATATAATTATGATGTTTGGAAGAGTTAGGAACAATCTCACCAATTATATCTAATCCCCATTGCTCAAATGGTTGTTCAATATTAACTGGTTGTAATGAAAAAGTTGGTTTCCTTTGTCTTCCAGACGCACTTTGACAGATTTTGCATTTCCTTGCATAATCATGAGCATCTTTGAAAAGTGTTGACCAATAGCAACCTGCATGCAAGATTTTATGTGATGTTGTATTCCCTCCAAAATGTCCTCTAGCTGGTCCATCGTGGAGTTCCTGCAAAACTTTCTCTCCTTCAGTTTTCTCTAAGCATCTTAATAACACATAATCAAAGTTTCTTCTAAACAATACATCATTGACCATTTCATATTGCTTAGTTTTCAATCTTAAAGCACGCTTTGCCTTACTGCAGAGAATGCAACTATTATCTTGGTGTGAATTTTGAGGAGAAATGACCTAAAATGCTTTATAGCTTTGAAGACAGCAAATGCTTGTTTCTCAACAGATGAATAGTTTAATTCTGCACCTTGCAAATTGGAACTGAAAAATGATACTGGTGCTTCAATTTGCTGGTCATTGAGCTGTGTCAGAACGGCAGCATAAGATGTATCTGATAAGAATATATATAAAGTGAAAGGATTAAGAAAATTGGGAGTAGTTAAGAATGGAGCATTGATAATAGATTGTTTGATTAAATCAAATGCTTCCCTTTCATTATGTCCCCACTTGAAGACTGAATTTTTCTTAATCATTGTTTGTAAAGTTAAAACTATCTGCGAAAAGTCAGGGACAAATCTCTTTACAAAAATTATATGTCCAAGAAATGACTGCATGGTTTTCTTATTATGAGGGAAAGGAATCCTTTTAATCTCTTCGATCCTTTCAGGATCGATATAAATACCTTTTTTGGCCACAATGAATCCTAAAAGTTTTCCTTCATCTAAAGCAAAATATGACTTCTTTGGGTTTAGTGAAATTCCATATTTTTTACATCGCTCAAAGACTTGTTTTAGGTCATTCACATGGTTGGTTGCTTGTCTAGAAAAGACTGTGATGTCATCTAGATAAATAACCACTGATTTGTTAGTGAGTCCTCTAAAAGTTGTGTGCATGGCTCTTTGAAAAGTGGCACCTGCATTGATTAATCCGAATGGCATCTTTTGATAGGCATAAGTTCCCCACTTAGTCCTGAATTTAGTCTTTAATCTGTCATCTGGATGTACCAGGATTTGGTTATATCCTGAAAACCCATCTATAAAAGACATAAGTTCAGAACTAGCTACAGTTTACAATACTTGTTCCATAGTTGGCAATGGAAAATTGTTCTTCTAACATGCTTTATTTAAATTTCTAAAATCAATACAAATCCTAATATCACCATTTTTCTTCCTGACGAAACCAAATTTGATACCCATTTTGAATGTCTGACTGGAAAGATGATCTTAGCTTGGAGGAGTTTATTCAACTATGTTTTAATTTGACTTTCAAGACTAGGATGAATCTTCCTCAACTTTTGTCGTATTGGTTTCTCATCTGAAATCATAGGAATAGTATGTTGAATAACAAAAGTGTCATATGTTTGAGATCAATATAATCCCAAGCAAAAACGCTTTTGTAAGTCTTTAATAACTTGACAAATGATAGTCTTTCTTCAAAGTACAAACCTAGACCCAAATTGACATTTTGCGGTTTATCATCGGTTCCAAGATTTACTAACTCAAATCTTAAAGTTGAACTTTGAGTTTTAGAATTAGTAATTCTTTTAAACCTATATTTTAAATCATAAAGGTCTTCTAATTTGACAACCGACTTTGGTATTGGATTTTCATCCTGTTCTTTATTTATCTGAATGGCATGTTCATGTTCATCTAAAATTTGGTTATCATAAGGTCCTTCGGATGTACGGAAATCTATGATATCGAAATCATAATTAAAGACTCTCCAATTAGTAATATTATCAAGAATAAATGGCCTAAAAATCAATTCAACAGAAAACCTATCGAGACTAAATTCTTGAGATGGAATTAATTTTGATGCTACATTGGCCAATAAATATGCACTAGCATTTTGTATCCTGGGTACAGAGGAGATATTAAAAGCTAAGAAATGAGAATTCAAATCCTGGACTAATGATTGATAATTTTTAAGATGTCCAGAAGTACAATGGATAGTATTTCTTACTTGTTTGATAATGATTTCTGAATCTCCAAATACTTGCAGATATTTGATGTCAAGGTCAATTGCTTTATACAAACCTTGAATTAGTGCTTCATATTCAGTTGTATTGTTGGTGTAATTGAATTATAATCTGCAGGCTAGCATGGTTTTTTCTCCTTCGGGACTTATTAAAATACAGCCAGCTTCTACACCATCTTTTGATTTAGAACCATCAAAGTAAAGAATCCAAAATAAAGAATTAACGACTGGTTTATTTACAAATTTTTTACATTTAGAAGTGTCTGTTTGAGAAAAAATTTCAATTTGAGAGATAGTTGCATTATCAAAGAAGGGTGATGGTTGAGCATTAAAGTTTCCAAGGAATGATTCTGCCGAGTAATTTCCAATAATATTATTATTGAATGCTATTGGCTCATTGATTCCTTCAAGATCAATAATTGTATGTTTCATGAATTTCTCACGACCTACTCGAATTTGGTTTGGCTTTCCATTGTGGGGTAGCCACATATGTGACTAGTCTGTTGCAAAATATCCATGAAGTTTCTCAGACCAGTCTCTGCTCAATACTAAACCATAAAATTCAGGAATATCAGCTACCAAAATATCAATTATCTGGGCAACCTTAGGATTTGACGATAATCTAATGGAAACAGAATTTATTTCTCCTGTAACCTCTACTTTTGTTCGATCAAGTTGTACTATATGAACAGGAGAATTTTGAGGAGTTATGTTCAACTTAGAACATAATGATTTCAGCATCATATTAGAAGAAGCCCCTGAATCAATCAAGCAATTAGGGACATTTTTATTAAAAATCTCATAAGTTAAAAGAAAGAGAGGCATATGAGAGATGGATCGATCACCTATTATAATAAGATCTGTGGCATCTATTTTAGTTGAAGGAGAAGGAGGTTTACACATATGAATAGCAGCCTAAACTACTACTGGAGAAGGTAAAGATGAAGCAGGGACTGCATTCAAATCTCTGAGTAAAATTTTCTGCTGTTGTTTTAATTTAGTAAGTTCATGGATTGAGATGTTAGCCCTGGTCTTTTTCATATCTTCAACTACATTATATTCAATAGTGTCAGAGACTACCATTGTCTTTGACGTAGATGGAACATCTAAAGTAGCAGCGTTAGTTTGTGTAGCTTTAGATGTAGACTTTTTACTTATTGTTTTCTCTTTAGCAGGAGTTGAGTTCTTCTGTTTCTGATTAGGTTGTGTTGCATCAGTGGTATTCTTACTCCTTGTACTAACGGGTAAAGCTTCGTGATGTTCATCATTCCCATTTAGTTCAATTTCTTCTTCTACTTCAGTTTCTTCTTCTTCGGTTTGTTCCTCGTTTGTGTCTTGATCAGACTCAGCATTAGATATGATATTGGGAGGTTGAGATGTGGAAGACTGATTTTTCTTTAAGGGTCTGAAGGGCTTCTTTGTACTAGAAATTTCAGCGACTTGCTTTTTTATGTCTGCCATTTCGTTTGTCATGGTTTTTAGTACTTTCTGAAGACCTTCCACATCAAAAGGATCTTTTGGTGGTTTTTTCTTTGAATCATCTTTAAAAGATACTTTCTTGGATTTCTTGTCTTCCTGAGAATTTTTCTTTTCAAGAGCTATAATACGTTTCTCGACAGACAAAGCTTCTTTCATATTTTCTGCCAATGTTGTTAACTTTGCTCTATCAACAAAAATGGCTATGTTAGATGGGAGAGAATAAATATACCACTTAATTTGAACCTGAGCACTGGGAACTAATATAACAGGGATTTTATTGTGTAATTTATTAAACCTAGAATTGAAGTCTTTTATTTTCTCTCCAATTTTAGCCTTTAGATTTGATAGGTCATTGATGAGCGATGCAGTAGTTCTATCATCTCCAAACTTAGCTAAAAATTGTTCTTCAAACATATTCCAGCTAGTTATAGAGCGAATAGGTAATGAGAAATACCAAGATCCTGCAGATCCTGTGAGAGTATATGGAAATAGTCCCACTACACAGTCTTCTTCAGTTACTTCTTTTAAATTGATGGTTAACATACAACTATGGATGTGTTCTTCAGCTGGGAGACCATCATCGGGATTGAATTTAGGTAGCCATCTTTCAGGGTATTTTGGAAGAGGATGAAGAGGAGTAGGCATTTGTACAGCACCTGGATTGTTCCATGGTTATACATTTGGTGGAGGTTGTTGGTTTGTCATTGGACCTTGAGTGGAGATGATAAGTGAAGTTTGAGTTGAAGAAGAGGCAGGCTGAGTCCTAGAACTAGTTGTAGGAGTAGTAGTTTGAGTACTGGAACTAGTTAAACTAGCACTGATTGTTGAAATTGAAGTTGTGGAAGTGAGTGGAGGTAATGGAGGTGAATGGGGTGGATTATTGGATAAGATATCATTGGTGGTTGACTCTGATTCAGTCTTCTTTGTTTTCCTTCAAGAAGTATCAATAGGAAATTCAAAAGGAGGGATTCTTGTCTTCTGAGTTTCCGATCGAGTTAGTATTCGTCTAGGTTGCAAAGAAGATGAAACACTAATTTCAGATGTTTGAGAAGTTTCAGGCTTTTCAGCAGAAATGGATACTCTCTAACTTTTCAATCAAAGACTGAACTTTTGGAGAATTTTGGTGAAAATCGGTAGATAGTATTGGTTGAGTTTCACTAGGAGACTTAGGAGAGGAATGCTCTGAGGAAATTTTTGAATCCTTACACTTAATGCAGAAATTATTACTCTTAATCTGGTTATGCTCCTCCTACTTAGACAAGTTATTAACTGAATTAATTCAAGTTCAAATCGAAGCAAAACACATAACAGATCTCCACCAATTCAGATATAGAACAAGTTCATGCACACATAGACAAAGTGACACAGTTATTTCTGGACAAATAGTCCCCGGAAAAACCCAATGCAGGAAAACCGGTCTCTGGCTGCTGGAGGGTTTTATTATTAAGAATTTTTCTGAATACAACAAGCCTGAGTTCCAGATCTGGAAAACCCGACAAAGATAAAATAGATCTACAGCTCACTGGCTGATCTAGGGCCAAAATAATGACTGATCCACACACTCAAACGAGATTTACAAAACTCAGCCAAAATTAAGGCCTAGAAACCCCAGCGGTGCCCTTGAAGCCTCTGCGTCAGCCTCTAAAGCCCCTTTGACCCTCAGCGCTACTCCGAAAAGGTATGCGTTGCCCCAGACTGGGTGACGCAGGCATTACGCCGCCCCTTAGGGTCTTTGTGTAACCCTTGAGGGTTTCCTACAGCAATTACGCTGTCCTTGAGGGACTACGCAGCACCTGCATAGCACAAGTTGTTGCCCTCCTACTTCTCTGCGCTGCCTCTCTGAGCTGATCTTTGCCTCTTGTTGATTCTAGACCCTGGGATCTGATCATCCCCTTGGCCTAAATTCCCCTCTCTACAGTTGAAACACTTCTGAGAATTCTTAACAAACTCGCCCTAGAATCTCAGCTTAGCTTCAGTGCTTTGCCTCTATGTGTCTCTATAAATGACCCCAAGCCTTTCCTTTATACTTTTCTTGTTGGGAAACCAACAACCATAATCAGATCTTGAATCAATGGCTAAGATTAAAAGAAGCTTGATCTGTGTGACTTAAGACAATTTCATCACATGTTTAATTAAATTCACTTTAATTATTTAAGTTCCATGAGTTTTAATTTGGGAAATACATTAAAATAATTAATTAATTTAATATCTCCTAAACCAGATGAAATTTCCCAAATCCATTTCTGGATCTTGTAGATCAAGTGTACTCTAGTCCCTCCTCAAAATTTGGGAGTTAGAGCACAACTGATGCTACCCCAAATACACAAAATCTCAACACTCCCTCTTAACATCAAGGGTGTGCTCTAGCAATACATCACACTATGCATTACAAGACTTTGGGTATTGGTTCTGTGCTGCTGATTCTTGGCCTGCTGCCACTCAACTCTGCCTTGCTGCTGCCATTTTGTACTGCTGCCCAAGACTCTGCCACTGCCACTGCTGTCTTCTTCTCAGCTAAGTGTCGTACAATATGGTCCTTGATTCAATCCATAATCAGCCACTTGGCATGCCCAGCAGCCTCATTATGCTTCCAAAGGAGATATGGATTTGCCGGTGTGACCAGAGTTTGCTCTGCATGGTCTCTAAGATTTTATGCCTCAAGGACTATCAGGATCCTTGCCTTCCAAACTGAAAAGTTTGAGAGGCCATCCAACCTGCCCTAATCACGCAATCCATGAGGAGCCATCTGCTCAGATGTGTTAGAATTTCCTTTTCTCTTTGCTAGAGAAATGGATCTAAGGCCCTTGGTGAAACAGGCACCTTCTGCTCCCTCTGACAATTGATTTCCCTCCTTGGAAATTTGTCAAATCAACTATGATTCAACTCTCTTTGATCCTCTGATCAAACTGCAAGTTTCTTTGGTTGGAAACTCTTTGAAAAGTTGATCTCCTCCCTTGTGCTAAGGCTAAAAATCTAAAAACTTCATAAATTTAACCCCATCAGCACCTTTTGAATTTCTGCAGATTTTCTTCAGTGTTTTCTAGATCTGACAGATTCAGATCTGCATCACACTGACAGGTTTCAGACTAATCCAGCATTTCTTCTGAGCTTCGTCTGCGCAATAATTGCGTGGGCTTGATAGGCGACAGCATTAGACTGCGTCACCCTTCCCTCTGCGTGAATCTGCCTCTGAAAACTGTGTTGTCCCTTCAAATCTGTGTTTTTGCTACCTTTCCAGCTGCTTTCTGCAACTAGAACCTTCAGTCTCTTGCTGGTGATCCTCCTAGATCTACAATTGCTCTGATACCATGTGGAAATTTATGAATCTTTACACTTAATGCAGAAATTATTACTGTTAATCTGGTTATGCTCCTCCTACTTAGACAAGTTATTAACTGAATAAATTCAAGTTAAAATCGAAGCAAAACATATAACAGATCTCCACCAATTCAGATCTAGAACAAGTTCATGCACACATAGACAAAGTGACACAGTTATTTGTTGAAATTTGGTTACTGGAGGATAGGTGGTTCTCTAAGGCTTTGATCTTTGGCCTAGGGAAAAGTGTCCAAATGTATTTCACTTTTTCTCCGAAAGTGACTTTATAAATCATAAAGTCAAATCTAATTTAAAAGTGACTTTAAGTGATAAAGTTACTAAGTCTAATTTTAAAGTGTCTTTAATAAAGTCAATGAGAAATTAGAAAGTGAAAAGTGACTTTGGAAATAAATGACTGAGAGGGTCTTTATAAAAGTGGGGTGAATTAAAAAATAGAAAGTGAGATTTAAATGCACATTTAATCTCAGCCCTAGATCTAAAGCTATCTCAGCCATTGGATTTAGGGATTCCCTAAAAGTCACTTAGGGTTAGGCTAAAGGAGGAAAAGAGGGAAAAGATCATTCACTCTTTCATGAGCATCACTCTTTCATGAGTAGATTGAGAGAGGAGAGAAAGCAAAGGAGACATTTCTGAGCAGTGAGAAGAAAGAGGACAGCAGCAAGGAGATTTAGCAAATCCGTACAGCAAAGCAAGAGCATAGTTTTCAAGGCAAGTGGGCACGAAAATCAAGGAAGGGAGAACAACATTTATTGTTGCCATATTGGCACGTTTTTCAAGGTCCGTACAGCAACAAGGAGGCACTATTTTCGAGGTCCATACAGCAAAAGCAGGTACAGAAACCAAGGCAGTCATACAACAGTTTTGAGACAGTCATACAGCACAGAAATCGAGGCAGTCGTACAGCAGTTTTGAGGCAGTTGTACAGCACAGTTTTCGAGGAGGTCGTATAGTTGTTCTGGCACAGTTTTCTATGATGTCCGTACAACATTTAATGTTGTACATTTCTCTGTAAATTTCTGTTTTGCATTGGCACGAAAATCGAGGAAGAGTTTGTGCACGATATTCGAGATACGTACATTTGTGAAGTTGCTATAATTTTTACTGTGTTTTTCTGTTCACTGTAAAAACATATTCAGAAATAAAGAGAAGCTTTCAAACTAGTTTTCCCCAAGAGTTGTAGGGGGGTTTTCCAGGGTCATATTGACCAAAAATCAGCATGTCAAATTTCTGTGTGTGGCTGAAAATATTTCTGTGTTTTTATTTCTGCAATTTTCAGCATTTTGAAAATTCCAGAATTAATGTTTTCAGAAAATATTTATTTTTCCAGCTTGTTGAATGTATAGTTATGGGAATGGACATTTAACTTTATGGGAGAAATAAGGAGAAACTGAAAACCGGAGTGGGTTATCAAATTTCTACATGTTATCAGACCCAGTTTGCTGAAAAGTGCAGTTTGGGATAGCAAAGAGAAAAATTACAGCGAGTTGATTTTACACACAGAAAATTGAACCTTTACCACAGCAGTGTCATTTTCAGTTTATTAGGACAGCAAGCATGTCTTTGGGCTTGAGGGTGGAGGATAGGTTGGATGGGCATAGCAACTACAGTATATGGAAGGAAAGAATGTAGAGCATCTTTGAAGAGGCAGAAGTCTAGGGTATAATGGTGAATACCCAACAGCACCTTGTGAATGTGCCTACTGATGCTATTCAGTTGGCAGATTTTAACAAGAAGAATAACAAGGGTAAGAGACTGATTCTGGATGGTGTTAAAGACCATTGCATTCCTCATGTGAGAAGAAAGAGACTTGCTCATGAGATGTGGACAGCCTTGACCAATCTCCACCAGAGTACCAATGAGAACAGAAAAATGGTCCTAAGGGAGAAGTTGAAGGCCATTAAGATGGCAAAGACTGGAAGTGCTACTGCATACCTCACAAAGATCAGTAATGTGAGAGATGAATTCGCAGCAGTTGGAGAGGTCATTCCACCCACTAAGTTGGTGCAGATTGCAATGAATGGCCTTCCCAGTTCATGGTTGAGCTTTGCTGATGGGATTGTTGCACATGAGACCCTTCCCTCTGGGGAGAGGTTGTGGAATGATTGCATACAGAATGAAATCAGAAAGAACCAGCTTGGGGCAGCCAAACCAATTGAGGAGGATGAGGATGTAGCATTGTTAGCAAGGGGCAAGAAGGGCAAGGGAAAGAAGCAAGCTTCCACAAGTGGTGGTGGGGACAAAGGCAAAGGTAAAGGGAAGCAGCAGGTGAACAAGGAGAAGGACTATTCCAAGGTGAAGTGTTGGAATTGTCAGAGGATGGGACACTATGCAGTTGTGTATCCGGAAAAGAAGAAGAAGGAGAAGAATAAGACCATGGCAGCATCAGCAGAGATAGAGGACTTTTCGGAGAGCTTTGACCGGGAGTTTGGGTTCATTGCTTGTGAGTCCACTAGTGCAGGATCACCTGCCACGGAGGTTGAGAGGGAGTGTGCATTTCCCTCCACTAATGGAGCATCTTCAGGTATTTGGTATGTTGACAGTGGGGTTTCACGTCATATGACAGGAGTCCGTGAGTACTTCTCAGAGCTTTCAGAGAGTGGCACCGATATAGAGGTAGTACTCGGAGACGACAGCATTGTTAGAGCAGTCGGTGTGGGGACATTGACATTTGATAGGGAACCCAAACCTCCCTTGAAAGTGTCAGATGTTCTATATGTGCCAAGGATGAAGAAGAACCTTATATCCGTCTTAGCATTGGAGGACAGAGGGTATGAGGTATTGTTCAGGAAAGGACAGGTGCTTATATATCCCAAGGGCGCTCCAACTGATTCAGCTAGAGTGATTGGTGTACACCATGCAAAGGTGTACAAGTTTGCGTTTCAGTTCCTTTTGGTATTGAGCAGTAGTACCGGCAGCAGAGCTCGCAGTTCAAAGTTGTGTGAGATTTGGCACCATAGGATGGGGCACATGTATCATGGAGCCTTGAGGACATTGCCGGAGATCACTACAGGTGTGCCAGATTTCAGTTCTGATCACCTAGATACATGCAGAGGATGTGCTATGAGCAAGTTTGCCAAATCCCCTTTTCCCAGCAGTGACAGCAGATCGACTGTGATACTTGATTTGATTCATACCGATGTGAGCGGTCAGATGTCTCATGTTTCCTTGAGTGGATATGAGTACTATGTTTTACTCATTGATGATCACTCCAGGAGGACCGAGATTTATTTCTTGAAGACCAAGAGTGAGGTCTTCAAGCGATTTCGGGAGTTCAGAGCTCTTGTGGAGACTCAGACAGGTCGGAAGATCAAGTCCGTCAGGTCAGACAATGGAGGGGAGTACACCCTTGGCGAGTTTGTTGATTATTGCGGAGGCAAGCATCAGGAGGGAGTTCACAGTTCCATACAACCCCCAGCAGAACGAGGTTACAGAGAGGAAGAACAGATCCATCGTTGGGGCTGCCAAAGCCATGCTAAATGATCAAGGGTTACCATTGTTTTTGTGGGCAGAGGCCTGCAACACTGCTGTGTATTTGCAGAATAGGAGTTGCATCGTGCCTTGGGGCATGTGACTCTGGAGGAGGCTTTTTCTGGGAAGAAGCCTGATATTGGTCATTTTCGTATCTTTGGGTGTATTGCATCCTCCTACGTACCCAAGGAGAAGAGGACCAAGCTAGAGCCCACCGCAGAGAAAGGTATCTTTGTAGGCTACAGTGAGACCTCGAAAGCCTTTCAGATTTATATTCCTGCACAGAGGAAAGTTGTTGTCAGGCGTGATGTGAAGTTCGAGGAGGACAGGGCTTTCAGGAGGTCACGGGAGTTAGAGTATCTGGATCAGCCAGACCCTCAGGAGTAGCTGAGTCAGTCATAGGGATCCAGTGGGCAAGGATCAGGAGGTACATTGATTACGGTGTCAGGTCCATCAGTGAGCAGTGGCTGGCAGAGTCAAAGGGGTGGTGCTTCGAGCAGCATGCAGAGAAGTCCGCAGAGCAGTTCACTAGGTAGTCCACTGATGGATAGTTCACACGGTACTTCAGCATCTACAGGTTTAGGTTCAGGAAGGAGGACAACAGACAGACATTCAGGAGTTCAGGCTCCTGATGAGGACGAGGAGTTTCATTCTCCGGTGGGAGAAGTGTGCTCAGGGAAGAGGAAGCCCAAGTGGCTTCAGGATACCTTGAGAGAGGCCACATCTGTTGTTAGGCCGAAGAGACCGGTCAAAGAGAGCAGACCACCTGATAGGTTCTGTAGCTATATGGAAATGGTTGCCAACATCGTTGACTCTAAGCCTTCTAGCTATGAGGAGGCAGCTAGCCAGCAGGTCTGGAGAGAGGCCATGTAGGAGGAGTATTCTTCTATCATGAACAATGATGTTTGGGAGGTGGTGCCAAGGCCTGAGGGCAAATCCGTGGTTACTTCCAGATGGCTTTACAAGGTAAAGCATGCTACAAATGGCAGCATTGAGAAATTCAAGGCAAGGTTTATGGCTAGAGGGTTCTCCCAGGTAGAGGGAGTATATTATGAGGAGACCTTTGCTCCCGTGGCTCGATATACTTCCATTCGCTCCATTGTATCGATAGCAATAGAGATGGGTTGGAAGATCCACCAGATGGATTTGAAGACCGCATTTCTCAATGGCTTCATACAAGAGGAGGTGTACATTGAGCA
The DNA here is from genome assembly GCA_034641835.2 of Pinus albicaulis. Taxonomy (NCBI): domain Eukaryota; kingdom Viridiplantae; phylum Streptophyta; class Pinopsida; order Pinales; family Pinaceae; genus Pinus; species Pinus albicaulis. The sequence goes on from CM076577.1 coordinate 709,446,395, forward strand.
GCCACAGGGCTTTGAGGCGCATGGGAAGGAGTCCCATGTATGCAAACTGAAGAAGGCCCTTTATGGCCAGAAGCAAGCTCCTAGAGCTTGGTACTCCAAGATTGATACGTACTTGCAAGAGATGGGTTTCACAAAGAGTGATGCAGATCCGAACCTATACTTTATTGTAATAAGTGAGGAGCCTCTCATTCTGGTGTTGTATGTGGATGACTTGGCCATTACAAGTGCAGAGAGACTCATAGAGAGCTGCAAGAGAGATCTTGCCTTGGAGTTCGAGATGAAGGACATTGGCTTGATGCATTGCTTTTTGGGTTTGGAAGTGTGGCAGGAGGAGGGGCATTTCTTCCTAGGACAGAAAAAGTATATTGTGGACATCCTTAGCAGATTCCACATGGAGGATTGTAAACCCATGTTGACACCTATGATCACCAACTGGAAGAAGCTTCACGCTTCATATTTCGAGTTGGTGGATCCCACATTGTATAGACAGCTAATTGGTTCCTTGATGTATTTGGTCAACACTAGACCAGATATATGTTTTGCAGTCAATACGACGAGCCAGTTCATGTGTGAGCCCAAGAGGGTGCACTGGGTTGCTGCAAAACACATTTTGCGGTACTTGCGGGGGACACTGGAGTATGGTTTGGATTATAAGCAGGGAGATGGAGTGAGATTGGCAGGTTACACTGATTTTGATTGGGCAGGTTGTGCTTCCGATAGGGAGAGCACTTCAGGGTGTTGTTTTGGGTTGGGTTCGACAGTGGTGTCGTGGTTCAGCCGAAAGCAGCAGTCAGTAGCATTGAGTTTAGCGGAAGCAGAGTACATGGCAGTTAGTATAGCTAGTTGTGAGGCATATGGCTTCGCGAGATGTTGTTTGGCTTATTTGGTCAGTCGTTGAGACCTTCAGTGATTTACTGTGATAATCAAAGTTGCATTAAACTCACGAAGAATCCAGTATTTCATAACAGGTCAAAGCATATCGGCATCAGATATCATTTCATCAGAGACTATGTTCAGAAGGGAGTTGTGAAGCTTGAGTATATTCCCATAGATGAGCAGGTAGCAGATATATTTACCAAAGCCTTACCACGGGGCAAGCATGTCTACTTCAGAGACAAGATGGGTGTGGTGAGGAACACCTTCCTCGGTAAAAGGGAGCGTTGAACTTTGGTTACCAGAGGACAGGTGGTTCCCTAAGACTTTGATCTTTGGCCTAAAGAAAAGTGTCCAAATGTATTTCACTTTTTCTCCTAGAGTGACTTTATAAGTTATAAAGTCAAATCTAATTTAAAAGTGACTTTAAGTGATAAAGTTACTAAGTCTAATTTTAAAGTGACTTTAATAAAGTCAATATGAAATTAAAAAGTGAAAAGTGACTTTGGAAATAAATGACTAAGAGGGTCTTTATTAAAGTGGGGTGAATTAAAAAATAGAAAATGAGATTTAAATGCACATTTAATCTCAACCCTAGATCTAGAGCTATCTCAACCATTGGATTTAGGGATTCCCCAAAAGTCACTTAGCGTTAGGTTAAGGAGGAAAAGAGGGAAAAGATCATTCACTCTTTTATGAGTATCACTCTTTCATGAGCAGATTGAGAGAGGAGGAGACAAAGCAAATGAGACATTTATGAACAGTGAGAAGAAAGAGGACAGCAGCAAGGAGATTCAGCAAATCCGTACAGCAAACCAAGAGCACAGTTTTCAAGGCAAGTGGGCATGAAAATCGAGGAAGGGAGAACAACATTTATTGCTGCCATATTGGCATGTTTTTCGAGGTTCGTACATCAACAAGTAGGCACTATTTTCGAGGTCCGTACAACAGAAGCAGGTACAGAAACCAAGGCAGTCGTATAACACAGAAATCAAGGCAGTCATACAGCAGTTTTGAGGTAGTCATACAACACAGTTTTCGAGAAGGTCGTACAGTTGTTTCGACACAGTTTTCTATGTTGTCCGTACAGCATTTAATGTTGTGCATTTCTCTGTAAATTTCTGTTTTGCATTGGCATGAATATCGAGTCGGAGTTTGTGCACGATTTTCAAGATAAGTACATTTATGAAGTTACTGTAATTTATACTATGTTTTTCTGTTCACAGTAAAAGCATATTCAGAAATAAAGAGAAGCTTTCGAACTGGTTTTCCCCAAGAGTTGTAGGGGGTTTTCCAGGGTCATATTGACCAAAAATCAGCGTGTCAAATTTCTGTGTGGCTGAAAATATTTCTGTGTTTTTATTTCTACAATTTCCAGCATTTTGAATTTCCAGAATTAGTGTTTTCAGAAAAATATTTATTTTTCCAACTTGTTGAATGTATGGTTATGGGAATGGGCATTTAACTTTATGGGAGAAATAAGGAGAAACTAAAAACCGAAGTGGGTTATCAAATTTCTACATTATTTCTGGACAAATAGTCCCCAGAAAAACTCAATGCAGGAAAACCAGTCTCTGGCAGCTGGAGGGTTTTAAAATTAAGAATTTTTCTGAATACAACAAGCCTAGGTTCCAGATCTGGAAAAACCAACAGAGATAAAATAGATCTACAACTCACTGGCTGATCTAGGGCCAAAATAATGACTGATCCACACCATCAAACGAGATTTATAGAAATCAGCCAAAATTAGGGCCTAGAAACCCCAGCGCTGCCCCTGAAGCCTCTGCGTCAGCCTCCGAAGCCCCTCTGACCCTCAGCGCTGCTCCGGAAAGGTCTGCGTTACCCCAGACTGGGTGACGCAGGCCTTACGCTGCCCCTTAGGGTCTCTGTGTAACCCTTGAGGGTTTCCTACAGCAATCACGTTGTCCTTGAGGGACTACACAGCACCTGCATAGCACAAGTTGCTACCCTCTTACTTCTCTGCGCTGCCTCTCTGAGCTGATCTCTGCCTCTTGTTGATTCTAGACCCTGGGATCATATCATCCCCTTGGCCTAAATTCCCCTCTCTACAGCTAAAACACTTCTGAGAATTCTTAGCAAACCCACCCTAGAATCTCAGCTTAGCTCCAGTGCTCTGCCTCTGTGTGTCTCTACAAATGACTCCAAGCCTTTCCTTTATACTTTTCTCGTTGGGAAACCAACGACCATGATCAGATCTTGAATCAATGGCTAAGATTAAAAGAAAGCTTCATCCGTGAGACTTAAGACAATTTCATCACATGTTTAATTAAATTCACTTTATTTATTTAAGTTCCCTAAGTTTTAACTTGGGAAATACATTAAAATAATTAATTAATTTAATATCTCCTAAACCAGATGAAATTTCTCAAATCCATTTCTGGGTCTTGTAGATCAAGTGTACTCTAGTCCTTCCTGAATTTGGGAGCTAGAGCACAACTGATGCTACCCCAAATACACAAAATCTCAACATGCTCAACTTCAGATCTTAAGGATTTAGATCTAGCTGATGTTATAGAAGTTGAAGGGGATCTAGAGGGAGAGAGACTCTTAGATTGCCTTTTAGATTGATCAGACCTTCTTGCCATTCACAAGGCCCTCCTTCTAGCGCCAAAATGTTGAGGCCTCGGAAATCCGTTGCAACAACATGGGGAAAAACCACCTGGTCCGGACCTTAGAACAAGTCCTTTTCCGTTTAGTGTAATGGCTCCGACTGGGGGGTAAAGGGACCAGTTTCCCAATAAGGATGATGAGGGTGTGTTTTGCTTATAACATGCAAATGGAAAATGATTTAATCTATCATATGAAATAACTAAATATCTATTCTACTATATACCCGGGAGTATTCATTCCTTAATGCGATCTAAAAAGATATCTTCCAACTATTGGTAATGAAGATTATTCAAAAGTTAAAAGAGATGAAAATTATGTAAAAATAATTCTTTTAACAAAATAGTTTAATCAAAAGGATTGTGAAATATATATCGCATTCATAAGTTTGATCATATATGATATAAGTCACCATAAACAAATATCAATACAAAAGTGCATTTAACATTCACCAATGATAACAGCTTTCATATATAATACAGATAAAAGATGATCGCTAATTTAAGAAGCGAAACTTAATATAACGTGTAGAAATACCATATATACGAGGTTCTACTCATTCAAACTGACAGTAGTATCCTGCTCTTCACGCTAAAGCAATTCAATGAGTACAATAATGCAACTTCAGTGAAACAGCTTCAATGTCAAAAGATAACAGATTTCGTTCCATTAATTCAACAAGGCATTCACAAACTTACATAAGTGCATTCTTTGCAAATGTTTTTGACAAATTTATGGACCCTTCTCTGAATGCATGAGAAGGGTTTAACTACTAAACTAAATATGGTTAAAATAAATTATTACATAAAAAATGGAGGTGGTTTCAAACAACCATCCTCGTAATGAGTAAACTTAAACTACAATCTAGGAATAAAAATAACAACATGATTATGTGGGTTGATCTTCTTTTCCCATTTGATCTCTGAGGTAGCAAATATCTACCATCGGCTTTAGCTAAGCTGGCTGTGTAATCCCGGATCTGACCTGGCCTTTAAACACTACATTCAAAAGTGATGGCAACGCTTTCTTAGTAGATTCAGTCAATGACTGTAGAGTTAGGCACTGCTGATATGGTTTGATCATAAAATTCCAATAATTTTCCTGATCAAACTCAGTTATCTTTTTAATAACTTCCACTTGTGTCTCTGTGCTTTCCTTCCACTGTGCTTCAAATGGTTTAATCTCTGGGAGTACTTCGACTATAGATTCTTTTTAGAAGTTGTCCATTAATAGATTCGATGATTTCATTTGTCAGAGTTGATGCATTTGTCGTCGCCTTTTCTGCCTGTCTTAGCTGTATATCCCAATCTTTAAATAAAATCTCTTTGTGAAACTTATCAATCTTAGGGGGATCAGCTTTCTTTCCTGCATCAGACTCTTGCCATTGAATGAACTCAGAAAATTTCTTTTGGACTTTTACACATTCTAGCCTCCTATTAGCCACTTTTGGATCAAAATCTTGCTTGTATCATAGTACGAATTGGTAACTGAAATTTGATGACAAAAGGTTTCCTGTTGTTGCTTTAATTTTGCATTCATTTCCAGTGCTTCTTTATAAATTGCTCTATTTGAGGCTGACTTTTCAACTTGTCCATTGTTGCTTCAAGTTGTGTCTCTTTCTCTGTAATCTGTACTTGGTGTTGTAACCTCATTCTCTCAAAGTCTTTTTGGAATTGCAACATCTTCATCTCGATTTGCTTAATCGCGTTAAGCCTTCCCTGTTCTAGTTGTCTCTCCAATTCCTGAACCTTATCTTCCTTTTGCTTAAGTAGAATTTGTAGCTCTGCAGCTTTATCAATGGTGGCAGTTGCATATGCACCTACGAACTGTGACAACTTAGCAAGATGTTTTGTAGGATCAACTAAAGGGTCTTTCCATAGAACATCTACAGATTCATCATTAAGATTTGAAAACGATTCATCAATTCTTCTTCTCTTTCTTCTTTTAACTGCACCCTTATGATTTGGGCTGTAGAAAACATCAAGTGGAGGTGTCTCCTCAATTTTTAAAACAATCTGCTCTGTCGAGTGCATTGGGGGAATTTTGAGGTCTAAAATGGGCCTCCTAAGGAAATTATAAAATAATAGTGGAAAAAATCAAATAAGATTTGATGACATCATCAAATTTTAGAGTGAAAAAAGAAAAAACTACTTTTTCAATTCATATTTTCAACTTATCTCCCAAAGTTTTTACTCAATTTTCGAGCGGGAGTACTCGTTGAATGCAAAATTTAACTCCTCATCCAAGGAGTACCCATGTTGCATACTTTCGATGGAACCTGCTACAAGAAAAATGAGAAATACATGAAAAACTTGATTGCAATCACGTTTTTTCATGTATTTCTCATTTTTCACGTAGTAGGGTCCATCAGAAGTATGCAACATGGGTACTCCTTGGATGAGGAATTAAATTTTGCATTGAACGAGTACTCCCGCTCGAAATTTGAGTAAAAACTTTGAGAGATAAGTTGACAATACGAGTTGAAAAAGTGATTTTATTATTTTATTAATTTTTAATCTTTTTACCCTTTTACTTAAAAAAATGGTGAATCATCCCCCATGGTTGACATCATCATCTTGAATCTTTTTTGTTATTATTAACTTTATTTTGGTTGTACATTTTTCTTAGGAGGCCCATTTTAGACCTCAAAATTCCCCTAATGGTACCGAGATGATCTCTTGGTCCTGGGCTTCTGGTACCTGCTGGAGAGGCACTGAAGTTTCCACTAAATTCCGGGTTTGTTCAGGCATTTGGAAACTTGTCAATTCTTCAGCATTAGGCTTTGGTAGTGGTGTTTCCAGTGCTTTGGAAAACTTTTCCCATTCTGTCTTTAAATACTTTGCTTGAGTTTTAACCATCTGCTCAGGTGTATTTTGTATATGTTGAACTTCTTTAGAAGATGATTCAACTCCACCAGTTTCTTCTTCAGTTTGCATCTCAATTCCTTTAATCACTTTTTCAATTATTATCTCAGGACTTCCATTTTTGCTTTCAGATTCATTGTCAGAATGGTTTGAACTCTGAGATTGGTGTTGTGATTGCTCTGACTCATGATTTGATTTCTCTTGAGATTCATCTTCTAACATTTCCTTAGCTTCATCATATAGCCTAATGCTAGGAGTTGGTCTTTTGACATCTTCAATAAATAACAAGTCCAAAGGGACTGTTTCCAGTCTCTTGCTTCTATATGCTTGAAAACCCTCAAAGTCTGTTTTATTGAGCTTATTAGATGCAATTCTCAACACATCTGTAAACTTCTCTAAACCTTCAAAGAAATCATCAAACATATCTTTCTCATTCAGGAAAGGTTTAATTTTAAGATTAGTGGTGAAATTCTTGACCACATTTGTAGGATCATATGGCCTCTTTGGCATAAAGCCAAATTCAGTAAAGTGATACTTGGAATTTCTTTGGCTGCATGACCAATATCGAAAAGGGAAAATGTGCCACACTGTAACAGGAAAGTAGGCCAAATGGCTTTTTTGGCATCTCTGAGTTGTTTGGTCACACTGCTTACTAGAATTTGATAAGCAATTTCCCTGGCTAAGAGCTTGTCAGGAACATAGTAAGGTAAGACATGGGGGGAAGAAAAACTTCCAAAAACTCTGACATAGGTAAAAAATTCTTCGGCAAACCATCTAGCTACAGGTAGAATATTTGTGCCGGCTTCCTTTGAAATCCTAGGGGCTTTTTCATTAAAGATGATATGATGGATAGGCAGCATAACTCCATTACAAATTTTATAGAAATGCAAATGAAACTCAGATTCCCAGAGGGCTTGATGATATATATGAATTGGACTGGTGTCCTGCCTTATCCACTTCCATCCCATAATAGGAAAGCTTGAACAGAAGCATATTGTGTCCATGATGTATGCAGTCATGTAGAAGGGAGGTATAGTCCTAGAGGAATAAACTCTATTTGTCTTATAGTCCATAATGGTTTTAGCCAGGTTATTAGATAATATATTTGCCCAGTTCATAATAAAGGAATTGACAATTGCGTCAATCAAAGGAACCCAATCTAAGGAAAATCTAGTAGTATACGGTTTAGCAAATAACCTACATAGCATTTCGGCTGCATAACAGTAAGGGGAGGGTAATTGTGCTATCGAGTACGTACCAAGTTTATCCCGCTTCAGCTTGCCCTGGTCTTCTCTCCATCCTTTTATCACTTTCATGAGATTTGTATTCTTTTTCGTGAAATTTTGCACAAATGCTTTATCATAATTCTTCTAAGGCATACGTAAATGATACATTGTCCGTAAGTCTTATATGGTAAATGAACCAATGGTCTCTAGCTTAGAATTTTGGAATGCTCTGTCTGCTATGTTGAGGTTGTCAATGACCCATTTCACCATATCAGTGTATGGTAAAATTTTCGGCGTTGCCACCACCCTGTGGAGAAACGAACATGCAACTTCAAAATAGGACGGGTCTGATGAAACTGCTTCATCAGTTGTTACTATTTTCTTCAATTCTCTTGGTTGTTCTCCCTCAAATAGATTGTACATGGTCTTCCATGAAGAACTACCACAATCTTTGTTGCACGTTGTGTCTGAGAACAATGGAGGCATGTTTGTGGATTCTTCAGCGGATGCTTGAGCAACTGCCTTGCCTTTCTTCGACATTCCTATTGATATCGTTTCCTTAGATAGCATCCTGAATTCAGGCGAAAAACGAGTACATTCAAATCTGATATGAAGAGAGACAAGGACAGAGAATGAACGTAAATCAAAATCCAGCACTTTAAATTTAAAACACGCTTCAAGTTAGCTATCAATTTTTCGAGCCTTGAACCCATTGAATGTCTTTTAATAACCCTTTAATTATTTATCAAATCTATCTCATACCTTATGCAATATGTCTAATCTAGCGATCTTAATCATTAGATCTCATAACAAATTGATTTGCTTGAAATAAATGAGTATCGCAGATCGCAATTTTTAGCCAATAACGATATCATATGTTTCCACCGCTTTTGAGACGCGAAATGTGATCTGCGCAAATTGCACATCGCATTTTATTGTGGTGAACATAACTTTTCATTTAGTTAAAATTTGCGAAATGCGAAAAGATACAGATAGTGTTGCGCTTTGTCAAATTTTATGAATGTTTCATTATTGTTTTATTGCTTCTTTGGGTACGACTCATCGCAACTTTTCCAAAATGTTATAAGTTTGTTCTTTAAAGAAGGCGCGACACGATTTCTCTTTTAAAGGGATTTTTAAGCTTTTTCAACAGGGATTTTATATAATTCAAAAAGGTTGAAGCGCATATCGCAATTCGCAAATCTTATATGTGTTTTAACTTTGTTGGTTCGTAAGTTATGCGATTTTCGGTAAGCGCTTTTGAAATCAAAGTGGAAAGGAAAAGCCTTTATTCTTAAAGTTTTAAGACTTACGCTCAAATGAAATAATGCTTATAAATTTGTATTTTATTTTTTAAAGGGTCCCTATTTATGATTTTTTTTTAAATAAATGTGGGGTGTTGATAGTACAACAGAACCTAACAAAACCAACCATGCTCCAAGGTGTCCCATCACACTCCTGAGCATATATCAATGCCATGTCATACAAATTGAGTCTCCTGGCGGTACTGGAAGAATCACTCTTCTTAGCCACCTATCCGCTCTCTGTCACTAACACTGATTTTAATCCAGGATCCCCTCATATCCACCCACAGGCTATCCCAGCAACCTATATGACTGCCCTTGTATGATGCCAAGCACTATTGTTGCATCCAAGGTCCCTCCCTCTAAACATAGAAGCACTTTTCCATCCCAAAACAAAACTTTATATCCATCATCCTCCAAGGTTGATACTGAGAGCAAGCGTACCATTAGCCTAGGAATAAATAATATCCCTGCCACCTCCAAAGACCCTCATGACTGTAGCTGGAATCTAACACATCCAACCCCCCCTCACTGCATGCGTGGTGCTAGTGCCACAAATCACATGGCAATCTCAGCCTCTCTATGTAATATTGCAGAACATTGACCTCATCCCCACCATGTGACTGGATGCTCTACTATCCACTAACCATAACCCACTATCTTCATACACAGCAGTACTACTACCCGAAATACAGATGATAAGAGAAAACTCTTTCTCAAATTTCTCAACAAAGTCATCAGTGTCAAATGAAGTTGTTATTGCTACCTGTGCCTCTTTCTTCTTCTTCTTTTATGGTCACTGGCTCACATAATGACTAGCCTTGTGAGATGCAAAGCATTACACTTTGCTTATGTCCTCACAGAAGCAGATCCCCCACTTCTCTTTTCCTTACCTTTTCCCTTTGTCACAAGAGCAACATTCTCCTCTTCTTCCCCACCACTCTTGGGATCTCGCCTTATCTCCTCTTGATGGAAATCATCCCACATTCTTCCCCAATCTGGAAATTTCTCACGAGCTACTATCCCATCAATGAAAGCATCCCAACCCTTGGTAAAACCACTCATGGTTGATCTAACCAGCTCCTCATCAAAGATGGTTTCACCCACAACTGCCAACTCATCTCTCACTTGAGTGACCTTGGTGAGGTATGAGGAAACAATGTCAATTTTGGCCATCTTGGTTTGCCTTAGTTTTTCCTACAACACCATCTTTCTATTCTCATTAGTGCTTTGGAAAAGTTTAATTAAGGTTTCCCACTTCTCAAAGGCACAAGTCTTCCCCAAAACATGAAGAATAATGTGATCTTTGATAGCATCTAGAAGAAGCCTCTTGGCCTTAACATTCCTCTTGTTAAAATCATCCAACAGTATAGGATTAGTGGGAGGGACTACTACATTCTCAACAACAACCCACAGTTCAAACTCTCGAAGCACAAATACAAACCTTTCCCTCCATGGGCTAAAATTTTTAGCACCACTCAGCCTATCCTCCACCCTCAACCCAATTGTCATTGACCTATTTACCAACAAGGTTTCAAATCCATCCAAGGGTAAACACCAACTTCCCTTCAACCACAAAACCCTATTTAGTTTGCTATTATGCTTGTTGTGATAAATTCTTTGATAAGAAATAAAAATCTCTCTCTCACTGGTTTTCCCTTCGGGGTATTTCCGAGGTCATTGGACCAAAAATATCGTGTCAAAAATTGTGTAAATGCTAGTGTTACTCTCGCAAAAGTGAAAGAGTAGAGTAGCTCATGTGTTTCCAAGTTTGAAAATTATTCCATGTTTGTGGAAAAGTAGCAAAGAAATGGATTCCTTGATTTGTGCCTTAATTCAAGGAACCAAATTTTGTGATCTTCTTAGTCATGTACGAGTTCCAGTGATGTGGACGAGTTCAAGAAGCAGTTTGAGAAGTGCAAGATTGTGGAGGACCGAGTTATTTGTTCTCTAGTGTGAGTTAGTTTGGGAACTGAAAGAACAAGTGGAGTTAGCCACCTAAATTTTAGGAGGAACTAGTTAACAACTTGTGTTGACTTTTGTTAACAAATAAAGCACCAGTTTGACTTCCCAAACATAGAACTAATTAACAATAGCCAAACCGAAGTGCTTATAAGGAGATCGAAGGCACACCTTGTATTCATAATTGAGCACGAGTTTGTGAGCTTGTGTGGAGCTTGTGGAGGAACAAGCCAAGAAGTTTTCTCCTGTGCAAATTGTTGCAGAAGATTTCCCTTGGAAGTGCACACGAAAATAGAAGAAACTCCTATTTTTTTGGAGTTGGGAATGCGCTACGAAATAGGGGTCTATTTCCTAAGGAATGCGCAAGGATTTCAAGTTGAGTGTGGGCTGGTTAAGGGAAGCAGATCAACATTCTAGCAGGTGTTTCAAGCCTAGTTTAAGGCAGGCAGAATATTATATTTTCTGATTGAGACAAGCTTGTTGCAAGAGATCTATAGTTCATTCTTCTTCAATAAAATTTAGATTGAGAAAAGTTGGTTGTAAGAGATCTGTAGTTTATTCTTCTTCAATAAAATTTTGAATCAAGGGTTTTCCCAGTTGGGCTCCCTAGAAAATTTGTGTTGTCTATTGTGTGATTTGCGCCTTTAATTTTTGTTCCTATTCCCCTACATCTAGTAGAGAAATTTTGTGTTTATATGAAAAGAAAATTGTTTTCAGATTGTTCATATTAGCAGACCAAAATTTCGTGGATTTTCTACATGGTATCAAAGCAATGAACAGAATCAACCAGCACATAGTCTTCAAGTTTGAAAGGTGACAACTCACACAGGATTAGGATTGAGAGAGCCGGATAAACTAGATGTCATTTCAAATTTTGGTGTTTCGAAGTTCCTGATACTGTTCTTGCTAGATGAGTTTGGGCTGAAGGAATTCGTTGAGAAAGTTGTCGCAGCACCTTCAGATCCAGACGAGTTGAGGCTTTTCCAAAGGCAAATGCCCAAGACCAAGAGGATGATCCTAGATGGACTGCGGGATCATGTAGTTCCACATGTTGCAGCCAAAGATACAGCTAAGGAAATGTCGGATGCCTTAGTCCAACTCTATAAGAATCCTTACGAGAACCAGAAAATGGTCCTCAAAGAGAAGCTGAGGGCAATCAAGATGCAGATGGGTGAGAGTGTAACTACCTATCTCACCAGAATTCAGGAAGTTCGTGATGAGCTAGCAGTTGTTGGAGATAAACCCGTGGACACAGAGCTAGTGTGTGCTCTTAATGGGTTTACCAAAGATTGGCATACCTTTGTTCAAAGTATTATAGGATGGGAGCAATTGCCGGATTGGGAACGCCTATGGAGTGACTTCACACAGGAGGAGCTAAGGCTCAGATTAGTTGAGACTTCTAACAGCAGTGGCTAGGGTTCCAAGCTTGAGAATGAGGAGGAGAATCTTGCCCTTGCAAGTAAAGCCAAAGGCAAGAAAGGAAAAGGGAAGGGCAAGAACAGCCAGAAGAATGACAAGATTGACAAGATGAAGTAGAAAGGTGTGAGGATGAAGAATCTCTACAAGTCGCGGGTAGAGGCAGATGCAACCTTGAGCAGCAAGGCAAGATGTGCAAATGTTGGTGAACTTTGGCACAGGAGCATGGGACACTTGCATCATGAGGCGATTCTTCAGCAGATTGCCATAGGATTACCTGCAGGAGGCCTTGGCAAGAGTGGAATGTGCAAGGGATGCACGCTTGGCAAGTATGCCAAGACTTCTTTCCATGGCCAGGATAGCAGAGCCAAAGGGATTTTAGAGCTGGCGCATTCAGATGTGTGCCGGCCCTTTTCTTCGCCATCATTGATGAGACACGGGTATTATGATACTTTCATTGATTATTTTTATTGGAAAACTTGGATTTATTTTATGAAAAAGAAACATGACTTCTTAGACAGGTTCTTGGAGTTTAAGACCGTGGTAGAGAAGCAGACCAAGAAGAAAATCAAGGCAGTGAGAAGTGTCAATGGTGGAGAATATATCTCCAATGCCTTCAAGGAATTTTGTGCAAATGAAGGTATTAGGAGAGAATTGATAGCGCCTCGTAACCCTCAGCAGAATGGGGTGGCGGAGAGGAAGAATAAGAGCATTGTTGGAGCAGCTAGGGCTATGCTGCATGATCAGGATCTGGCTAGGTTCTTGTGGGAAGAAGCATGCAACACTCCAGTATTTCTGCAGAACAGGAGTCCACACAGGGTGCTTGGACGAGTCACACTAGAGGAGGCTTTCACAAACAAGAAGCTTGATGTTTCCCACTTCCGGATCTTTGGCACAAAGGTCTACTGTCATGTGTCCAAGGATAGTAGGAAGAAGATGGATCCCACAGCAGAAAAGGGAATTTTCATGGGATATAGTGAGACATCTCAGGCATACAGGGTGTATTTTCCATGACTCAGGAAGACAGTTCTCAGCCAAGATGTGAGATTCCAGGAGGATCAGGCTCTGAGAATTTCATTAGAGCATGAGCAGCTTGCAGTGCCTGCGGAGGAGCTACTCGCTCCCAAACAGGAGACACAGCCAACACCTCAGAGTCAGCCATAGTCACAGCCTCGTGGCAAGAGAGTAGTGAAGCAAGATTTGCAGCAGGATGAGGAGGAGAAACCAAGCCGAGAGCAGACAGATCAGCCGGATTTCGGGCTGAATGTGGGCTGGTTAAGGGAAGCAGATCAGCATTCTAGCAGGTGTTTCAAGCTTAGTTTCAGGCAGGCAGAATATTATAATTTCTGATTGGGACAAGTTGGATGTAAGAGATCTGTAGTTTACTCTTCTTCAATAAAAATCTGAATCAAGCGAGTGTTTTCTCAGTTGGGTTCCCTAGAAAAATTGTGTTGTCTATTGTGTGATTTGTGCTTTTAATTTCTGTTCCTATTCCGCTGCATCTAGTAGAGAAATTCGGTGATTATATGAAAAGAAAAGAAAAGAAAAACAGATTGTTATATTAGCAAACCAGAATTTCGGGGATTTTTTACAATGTTTATAACAGCAACATAAAACATGTTGGGTTGGGCATTAAATTTGATATGATTTCATGAACTTGAAACCGGGTTGGGCATCAAACACAATTTTCTACACTCACTGCAAGAGTGTGTAAGCTTCAACCTGATTATTAGAAGCAAGTCCTAGGCTCCAAACATAGGTAAACTCCAAAGTTCCTCTGGGGTTAGTGAGAGCCCCTGTACCTGCCACCCCAAACTCGTCTCAAAACTTGTTGTCTTCAATATGCAGGACAGCTTTTCTCTCCAGCCGATTTGGATTATGTTAGAGTTACAGACCCTACAAATTTGCAGTTGAAGCTCTCTACTATTCCCGTCTGAATCGTAGTCTCTATGGAAGGATGAAATACAACCCATGTATGTTGGTTCACTAGTGACGTCACCTAGATTGTAGTCTCTATGAAAGAATGAAATAATTGGTGAGGTCAACTCAACTTCAAGCAAATTACCAAGGTTCAATTCGAGCTGCGGCCTGCCCTGCTCAAATGGCATGAGTTTATAAAAGGATAAGACCAGGTGCAAATCTTGTGATTAGGCACCCCTCAAACCGAGCTTATAAACCAAAAAAAAAAACCACAATATGCAACGCTACCCCTTGAGGGGTGTTTCTTAGAGCTTCCAATAAAATTCATGTATCAAAATCAATATTGTGACAACAAAGCTTTTCATTAAAGCCACAATATGCAACGCTGCCCCTGAAGGCATGAAAAGCCACAATATGCAACGCTAGCCCTGAAGCATGTTTCTTGAAGCTTCCAATAAAATTCATGTATCAAAATCAATATTGTGACAACAAAGCTTGTCATTTATTAACCCCAAAAAGTGCCAACTACCCTTTCATGCGTGGATCAGAAAACTCATGTCCGATAATTCTCCAATGATCAGAGTCTGGCAGCTAACTTCGATGACTAAATTTGATCTAGGTCCTATAGTTAACCCTTGAAAAGTGAACCATTGGTCCCATGGATATTCTCCAATGATCAGGGTCTGACAGTTAACTTCGATGACTAAATTTGATCTAGGTCCTATAGTTAACCCTTGAAAAGTGAACCATTGGTCCCATGGATACAATATTAGTTATAATTTTTGCAAGTGACCAGTGCGGACCTCCAAGGCCACTGGAAGAACGTGGGTGCCTAATAAGCCAAAAGTTACGTGTGAACCAAAAGTTCTCACAAAGGAAATACAGCCTAAGCTTCCCATCTTTAAAAAATCCCACCCTTGTACCAACAGATTTGGTACACATCACCTAATCTTATGCAAGCCTGTTTCGATTTCATTGCCTGTAAAAGTTCCAATTCAACGAAATACAAACTCCAAGAGAACCGACGGAGGGTAAGAAACTACCTGTCTGAGAGCTGATGAACGTGATGCAACCGACCTCTGGAGAGTTTCCCTGGCTGCCCTGACAAACTTCAAGGGGCAGGTTTTGTTCTGCAAATAAGAATCAACAAAATTAACCATCAGCCCTATGTGTGTCTATATATATTTGAGGAGGAAAAGAACAAGAGGTGTCCAGAAAAAACTCACAAAAAGGCGATGCCCTCTAGAACTTGTTCTCTTCCGCGAAAACTCTTCTGCAACCCGCGTTTAAGAAAAAAAAAAGGATCAATGGATGTACAAAAAAGGAAAATTAATGCTCACGAGATTCGCAGAATATGAAAGTACTCCATGGAGATACCATTTAGGCTGTGCATTTTCTGATCAGTTGCGCCAATAGTGAAGCGGGCATCAGCGGGAGGGCAGAAATGGTTGAGTTCCATTCTGTAAATTGCAACCAATTTCCAAATCAAGCTTGGAATATCTTACACTTTGGTACCAAACCAGAGAGAAATCGTGTGGAATTCAAAATACGATTCAGAGAAATACAGGGATTCACAGAGATGACGGTGCCCAGGAATTTTTCGAAAAGATGTGTACACCTCTCCCCATCGACGTACGTGCACACGTGCGTGACATTGCTCGGCTTGATTTGCGGGCTGGTTCATATTGTTTCTTGGCTTTGTCTAAAGTGAAATTTTCTTTAATTTAATCTTAAAAAGTCAAAAAAAAAAAATTTGAATCATTTTTAAATGGATGGATTCAACACCCTTCTCATAGTTGTAGCGCATATTTCCCAAAAAATCAGATTTTTTCAAAATCTTCCATTGTTTCTGGGGTGAAATTGTGACTTTATTAGATTAAGGTTTTTTCCTTTGGTTTTATTTTTAATAAATTAGTTTGTTATTAATAAATATTTGACAAAGTTTTTAGAGATAAGTTGTGGCGTAGAATGGAAAAACTTGAAATTTCTTTATATTATATAGTCGTTGTGACTATTAGATTAAGGTTTTTTCCTTTGGTTTTATTTTTAATAAATTAGTTTGTTATTAATAAAAATTTGACAAAGTTTTTAGAGATAAGTTGTGGCGTAGAATGGAAAAACTTGAAATTTCTTTGTATTATAGAGTCGTTGTCCATAGACTTTATGAAGATGTGAAAGTCAAAATTAGAACATCAACAGGTATTTCAAAAAACTTTAAAAGTGACATTAGAGTCAAGGTTGCCCTTTATCCCCTATCCTTTTTGGTTTATATATTGATAAACTAGAAGAGTGGCTAAATCTGCAAGGTGCAGATGATGTTCGGTTGGGGGGAGTTTGTGATAAAGCTTCTTTTATATGTTGATGGTCTTGTATTGATTTCTAAATCGGCCCATGGATTGCAGATGCATCTATATGCCCTTGACAATTTTTGTAGAGTAGTGGGGATGCAAGTCAATACTACCAAGACCAAAAAAATGATTTTCTCTAATGAAAGGAAGCAGAGCCAGTATACATTCTTCTTTGAAGGCAACATTCTTGAAGAAGTAAATGAATACAAGTGCCTCAAGATTAATTTCAACAATAAACTTAGTTGGGAGGACTACAAAAAGAAGAGAATTTTGGGAGGGTGGAAAGCATTATATGCTCTTCAAAACAAATGCCGAGAGGGAGAGTTATGGGATTGGAATATGATTAAAGTGCTTTTTGGACTCCTAGTTTGTTCAATGATGCTATATGGGTGTGAATTGTGGGCGAGTAGCACCCCCGTCTCAAAATGGAAACAAATTGAGAAAATCCAAAAATGTTTGATCATGAGCAAGTTCAAAATAAAAATTTTGGTACCTTATAAGATAATGTTGAATGAAACAGGAGCAACTCCCATCGAAGCAATTGCTATGGTGCAGCTCATAAGATATCTAAAAATAATTGAGCAAATTGGAGTAGGTAGATGGCATAATGTTATCTTCAACGATGGCATGAGTGAAAGAAAGAAAACATAGATGAGAAAAAACTACATGTGGATGCAAAAATGGGATATCTACCTCAATGCCTGTCCCACAAATAGCAAGGAGCTAGAAAATTTTGTTATGGAGAAGTTTCGTAAATAGGTATGGGGAAAAGAGTTGGGTAGAAAGAAGAAGTACTGCATTGAGGAATTCAACCCTACATGTGATCTACAACAAAAAGAATACATTGGTGCTAGCATTTCGTGGGGGGCAAAGCTTCTTATTGTTTAGTTAAGAACCAACGCGCATTAACTTCGGTGTGAAATAGGACGGTGGAAAAGGGCTAAAGAAGCTTGGGAAGAACAGGTGTGTACATTTTGCACGTGCGGGGCAGTGGAATCGGAAAAACATTTCATTTTGGAATGTGATGCGTTCAAAGATATTAGAGAAAGCTATGGGAATATGTTAGCATCAGTTTCTTTGCATTGCCTTTTCAGCGAGGAGATTGTTGGAAGGTTGGGCCAGCTAATCATCAATTTGAATAAGAAAAGGATTGAATTGCAAAAGGCCAAAAACAAGGAACTGATGGTCCTATAGACTATTTTTAGTCTCGTGGACCTTAAAATATCATTTCATTTCATTTGTGATGTCAAAAATATATATATTATAACAACCACATTAATAAATGTAATTGATGGAATTGTCATTAGTCTATTCTAATGAAAATAAGTTTTTTCAAGCTGCAGGTGCCGCGGTCGCGACCTAGCTGAAGACCCCTAGTGCCCTACTGCTACCTGCTCCTGTGCGTATGGTCCCTCCAAAGATCATCCTGGAGGCTGCCCCTCATCATGATCAGGCCCAAGCTTTTTTAGCTTTGATCAGTTCATTAAATCCTCCTCGCCCTAGACCAACAATCTCGAACTTTGTCAAGAAACTTGAAGGTATTCAAGAAGTCGCCCTTCCTCCGACTATCCCGCATATGGCTACTCTTTCTCTTGCTAAGAAGGGTCTCATTGGACAATTCACTGGTCTGTGGCCCTCTCCGAAGACTATTCAAAAATGGGTCGAGCACAACTGGGCAGACAAGATCAGTGGAGAAATTTCAATCAAATTATGTGGCAGAGGTTATTTCACTTTTCATTTTGAAACCAAAGAAGATAAGGATTTGATATTCAGGAATGGACCATACTGCATGGACGCCAGAGGGCTCTACCTCAACAAATGGACTCCAGACTTTGATTCTAAACTCGACGTGCCAAATGATGTTCCAGTTTGGGTCCAACTTCCTCATCTCCCCTTACACTGTTGGGGTGATGACTCCATTCGAGCTATTGGAAACGCTTTAGGAAAATTCATCGACCGAAGTGAGCCGAAAGACAACATGCAAGCTTATCCCAGTTGAAGTGGATCTGGGTAAAGGTCTTCCTGAAGCAATCAAGCTTAAAGTTGACAGCTGGACCCATATACAGCAACTGGACTACGAGCAAATCCCATTCAAGTGCAAGGTATGTCACGAATACAGTCACTTTTCTAATAGATGCTCCAAAGTTATTGATATTGAAAACCCAGATCCAGAAACCCAATTGGAAACTATTAAAAAAAAAAAAGACTGCTTCGAATCCTAGAAACACTGGAAATCCTTCAGCGCATTCTGCCCCTCCCCTCAAAGAATCCTCATCCAATCCCTCCCCTTCCTCTCAGCAACCCCCTGACCCATCATTTAACCTTCTCTCCAACCCCTCCCTTGCCTCTTCCAATCCCTTTTCCTCCCTTACCCTCTTTGAAGATGACCCTCCTCAACCCTCCATCCCCATTCATATTTCATCTCCTCGGCTCTCCCCCTCCAAATATTGCCCCCCCCAACTCTTCTTCAGAACCCTCTTCTGCCCGGATCACTAGAAACACAAGAAAAGAACATGGAGTCTTCTTGGAAATCCTTCCAAAAACTGGCCCCGAAAGGAAGTCCTCCAAACATCACAGAGACGAAGCTGCCCAAAAAGATATAGCCCTTGGAACTCAGCACCCTATAGAATCCTTCATTCTAGGGCAAAATAACAAAGAAGCAAGTCAAAATGAGCAAGGAGGGAAGATAGGTCCACATCCTGCATTCCTAAAATGATAAAAGCCCTCTCTTGGAACTACAGGGGTTTAGGGCACCCCTCAAAAAACTCAGCTCTAAGAGACCTTATGAATCAAGAAAAACTTGATATCATTCTCCTTCAAGAAACTAAACAAGGAGATCAACACATGGAAAATATTATAAACAAAATTAAGAACTATACAGGCACTCACATGGAATCCAAGGGTGCCTCGGGAGGAATAGCCATCATTTGGAAACAGAATGTTTGGGAGCAAAAAAGAGTTGTTAAAACTCAAAACTAGATCAAAGTAAACCTTTAGAGTACTAAAGAGAACATTGAGATCATTGTATAGAATATTTATGGGCCTAATCATTATAGGGATAAAGAAGCTTGTTGGAGCACAATGAAAACAGATATAGACAATGAGGACAACAGAATTATCATCATAGGCGGGGACCTTAACTTGATCTTGCATGCTAATGAAAAAAGAGGTGGAAGTTTCAACTTGGATCCTTCAAGAGACCAGCTTGAAATCATCATCCAAGATCATGAGTTGGTTGATGTCATCCCAAAAAATCGCAAATTCACTTGGAATAAGCGCAGAATTGGAGTGGGAAACATTATGGAACGGCTTGATCGATTCATAGTGTTTGTACTTCTCCTCTCTTTCTTCTTTGTTGCCTCCTCTTATATCCTCTCCTCCTCGGCCTCAGATCACTACCCTGTCACCCTCTCCCTCGGTGACCAACCCTCTCTCAGACCCCTCCCTTTTAAATATAACCCCCCTCTGGAGTGATATCCCTGATGCAAGACAGATTGCTTATTATACCTGGCAGCAGCATGTCGAGGGGTCTCCTTCACGCATTTGGGAAACAAAGTTGAAGAATGTTAGAATGGCTCTTAAAGATTGGGCCATGCTACATTACAAGGAACCCGACAAAGCCAGAACAAAAATCAAAGTAAAGTTGGAAGTTATTCATAATGATATTGATACACATGGATCAAACCAAGAAAATTCAGGCCAAGAGAAAGAACTTTACTGGCACTTATATAAAATCAATAGGAAAGAAGAGGAGAAGTGGAGGATAAAATCTAGAAACCTGTGGCTCCAGGCAGGTGACAAAAACACTTATTTCTTTCACAAACAAGCTACGGTTCGAAAGACAAGGAATAATATTTCATCCATCATTGATAATGAAGGATAATTCAGACAGACCAAGAATGTATAAAGGTTGTTGCCTTTAATCACTATAAGAACTTGCTCACTGAACCAGCTGCGCCTGAGGATTATTCAGATCTCTTAAGTCACTTGCCAAAGCTAATCATGGAGAAGATAAAAAACACCCTAAAAAGAGATATAGAGGAGGCCGAAATTCAAAATGCCATATGATCTTTACAACTAGATAAGTCTCGAAATTCAAAATGCCATATGGTCTTTACAACTAGATAAGTCTCCAGGTCCAAATGGCTTCTCCATCAGCTTTTATAGGACCTATTGGGACTTAATTAAAAAGGATTTAATCAAAATGATTCAGTGGGCTCAAAGGAAGAAGAAGATTGGGGGCTTTACCAATTCCACCTACCTCACCCTTATACCCAAAGAAAACCATCCCTCCTCCTTTTCAAGGTTCACGCCTATCTCCCTATGCAACTCCTCTTACAAAATCATCACTAAAATCCTTGCCACTCGCCTTAAACCCCATCTTCCCAATCTCATCTCTGAAAATCAAGGGGGATTTAGCTCTCAAAGACAAATTCAAGATTCCATTCTCCTTGTTCAAGAAGCCATTCACTTGAGTATGATGCGAAATGAGAAAGGTTTCATCCCGAAGCTCGACCTTGTCAATGCCTTTGACAAGTTGAGACATTCCCTTCTCGTCTCTGTCCTTCAAAAAATGGGTTTTGACAATGATTTCATTTCCTTCATCAATGCTTCTATTTCAAACCCTTGGATCTCTCCTCTTATCAATAGCAGGCTAGTAAATTTCTTTCAATCTTCTTGAGGTCTCAGACAGGGTTGTCCCCTCTCTCCCTTTCTCTTCATTCTTATGGTTGAATCCTTCAGCAGGGCCTTGGACCACAAGTGCAGAGTAGGCCTCATCATTGGAATCAAATTCGGCAATGGAGTCAAGAATATGAACCACTCTAAATTTGCAGATGACACCCTTCTGATGGGCGGTGCCACCTGCATTATTGCCCAAAGGTTCAAATATCTTCTTGAAAAATTTATGCTTTACTCAGGAGGGCTGATAAATTATCACAAAAGTTGTATTCATGGATGGAATGCTACAAATCACACCATTCATAGCATTGCACAAATATTTGGAGTCTCTTACAAATTGAATTGGGCTTATTTCAACTATCTTGGGATACCAGTCAATGTTGGACCTTTGAAGTATGAGGTATGGAACATCACAATTGACAAAATGAAAAAAAGAGTGCAGCAGCAGGGATCTTCCTGGCTAAACATGGCTGGGCATTTAATCCTCCTTAAATTTGGCCTCTCTTCTCTGTCTTTGTACCACTTTTCCTTGCTTAATGCACCTATCAGCATACATCTAAAAATTGAAGCATTTTTAAGGAAATTTCTCTAGCAAGGAGGAAAAAACGAGAAGATAAAATACAACTTAGTCAGGTGGAGACAATTTATGCAAAATCAAGAAAATGGTGGGCTCAGTATTCGTATCCAAAAACTCTTGAACAATGCTTTTGGGGGAAAGATTGTGTGGCACCTGATCAGTGGACAACACTCATGGTGGAAACAAGTTTTGGAATCTAAATATCTCAGCTCACCAAGACAAAATCTCCTTGAACACGACATTCCAAGCAGGCTTTGCTCTAGAATCTGGACATTATGCAAGAAATCCATCCCTTTTATTAGCAAAAATCTTCCAAAGTTCCTCAAGGGGGATGCAACACAAACATTTGGAACGACTGAATTATGGGGCAAGCTCCTCTTAAAGAAAAGTTGAGTATACATCGAATTCAAACCCACCTTCGAAATTACGATTTAAATACCTTAGCTCAAATCTCAAGATGGGATGAGCACTCTAATGTCTAGATCGATTGGGATTTTCCCCCTGTCCCCTCTCATCTTGAGGACGATCTGATAAATCTCAAAGTAATGCTTCATGGTGAAGCACCTTTGTTGAAAGGCAATGAAGACAATCTTCGATGGGATCCCTCCAGGTCCTCATACTCTATCAAAGTAGCTTATTGTCAACTTCTAAAAGATTAGTTCCCATCTCCTCAATGGCCTATATGGAAGCTCATCTGGAAGTCTGAAGCCATACCAAAGATAAAAATCTTTATATGGACAATCCTCAAAGGTAAGATCTTAACCTCAAAAAATTTAAAAAAAGAGAGGTGTATATGGCCCATCCAGATGCCCCAACTATCAATGCGTAGAAGAGACTACATTTCATCTCTTTCTGAAATGCTCTTTTGCAATCCAGTGCTGGAAATATCTCACTTCTTTCTCTCAGATCGATTTAGACTTCAGCAACACTATCAGACTTCCCCATCCATTCAACACCTCCCCTCTCGTGACCTTATCTCCTCGATCTTTCAACCACGACTCCCTCCTCCTCCCAGCCCATGCTATTTATTCCTCCCTCCTCCTTGCATGGCATCATTACCTCTCAAATTTCTCTCTCCTGGTTTTTTTCAGTTTTCTTTGGAAGTGTGCCTCTCGTTCTCCCTCCACCACGCGTCCCCTTGTTCTTATTTCCTTCTTATCGGTTGATGTCCTCAAAACTGCCTCGCATCTCCTTCTCTGCCTTTTGCTCCTCACCCCCAATCTGCTTCCCTTGCTCTCTTCTCAGCTAGTTCCCTTCCTTGCGCTCCCTCCCTCCTATTTTTTCTCCCCCTCAACATCTCCGACTGTCCCCACCTCATCATCGTTCTTCACGGTGAATAGTGAAGACTGCTTCCATTGTGCTGACTTGTAGGCAGAAATGGAACAGATCTGTGCTCACCAGAGGATCCTAGATGAAAAGCAGCAAGTTGATATGAACCTCCTTCAGCACAGGGCTCAATCCTTCCAGAATCAACTCAATGAGCTCACTAATCGCTGCCTGCATGTGGAAGAATCTCTTTAGATTCTGAAATATATTTTAGAGAAACGTTCAGCTCCAAGCTCCAGCTCAAACAGCGTGAGAAATGACGGTCCTAAAGACAACACTGATGCATTAACCGGACGGCCAATCAACATCGATTGATCCTCATTCCTCCTCTCTCTTTTCTGCATATGTCTTTTAAATTTTCTTTCCTACTTTTTCAGTGTGTCAGAATATATCCTAAATCTGTAATGCAGTATAACTTGAACAGTCGACATAACGGAGGCTCAACATTTTGTGTTTTCTACCCTCATTTTTTGTCCACAATTGCATCGGATTGTATCAAGGAAATCTCTCCTTCCTTTTTTTTTTCGAATATAACATAGCACCCGACCTTTAAAAAAAAAAGTAGTTGATATATGTTGATAAGGGTTTATGTTATGGATTTAATATTATTATTAATATTGATATAAATTATATATGTGATTTTTTCTGGAAAAGTTTTTTTATAAACATTATGAATCACAGAAACTTGCACTCAAAGAATAAATATATAATTATAATAATCATTATGTTGCTATAAGGTTGTTATTGATGTCAACCAAAGCAGCACGAGAATATGCCTCATCTTTTGTCGACTAATACGACATGGAAATTCGTGGTATTTCGTGTCAGGGTCATCCTTGATGGATTCTTCTCGTCATGTTGATTTTGGTGGTATGTGGCACGCCATAATAAGCCTTACGATTTGTGAGTTATGCTAGTTTGAAAACAAAGGACCTAATTTGTGGATACAAAACCCAAAGGAGGATGATGTGGTACCCTACCATTGACCAGCTCATTATTCATATCAAGGGAATGGGGTTTTCATCTAAAGTTTTGGTTAAAGTGATTCATGGAGGGTCTCAAAGATTAAAATTTTGAAATCATAAGTCATGACGAATTTGGTTTCAAATAAAAATATTAATTATTTATCTCCTAGGGCAAACAGTCTCAATACTTGAGCCCCATGTTGTTGAATTTCAAATTTGATGTCTCCCTCAAATTTTGGAATCGCTACATCTCTTGAAGCCACTCCCATGTCTATAAATATAACTTGCTTTATCATCTATATTATGCATCAAATGAAGGTCTTTTAATCATTTTGTGCTCTGAAATCAACCTCGGCCCTGTCGTATAGAGTCAAATCAAACGAGAGGATTGAAAGGAGATTTTGGTTGGATTTTGCACTTGATTTTTCTGTTGTTTGGGGTTTGATTTTGTTTATTACAAGCAAAATAGCTTCGGCCCTCCATTAGGGTATCATTAAGTGAATTCTAGACCTGTAGATAAGCAAAATTATATTGAGGTTATCTTTTTGTAACGCCCTCCTCCCACACTTACCCAAGCTAACCAATCCACTGGGGTAAACATGTGACGAGAAGCTACTATGATGTGATTCAAATCCCCGTCTATGGTTAAGGAAGTGGAGCTGACATAATGAAACCAAATTGACCTTCCACGCATGCTACATAACCTTCAGGAGCCTACCAACCCCTCTAGGTGACCAACCCCTAAGAAAACTTGAAATTTCACTGATCTAGACCCTAAGTCGCTAGTGAGCCCTGGTATTGCACCAAGGGTGCTGCAACTCCCAGGGGCTGCTACCCTACTTTACTTTATCAACCCAGGGTTCGTATAAACTTGGAGGTGACAGTGCTATGTACACATTAGGTGCATTCTACTAATGTCATCCTCTTTCGCTCTACGAAAGGGTGCTACTTCTAGGGTTTCTCATTGAAGTCTATCTAACTTCAATGAAACTAAACTAAATTGCAGAAAGGAAATGACAGAAAGGAAACTACATTAAATTGTTGAAAGTAAATGACAGGAAATGAAACTATTTCTAACCACACTTAATGGGCCAAACGACTAAACGCACTCTACTTATCCTATCATCTATCTACCATGCTACCATGCTTCTAACCATGCAATTATTCATGATCTAAATAAACTTGAAAAAGTGTTGCTTGTAGTTTGGAGAAAAAGGGCTAAAGATGCTAATCGAAGGCTTAACACATGTGACAAGGCTTAGAGGTGGAAAGAGGGGTTTAGATTTCATTAAACCTTATGATATCGCAAAAATTATTTAGAGAGGGAGGCTTTGAAAAGTGTGATGGCAGAATTGCAATGGGAGGATGGAAGTGCGATATGTGATATCGCAATTTGCAATATCGCAAAGCTGGAGGAGCGACAGAAGTGTTGTTTAGGAGCGGGAGTGAAATGCGAAAGGCAACAGGACAGGATTTGCGATTGCGATGGGTGACGAAAGTGCGAGATGCGATATGCAATATCGCAAAGTTGGAGAGTAGCGGAAGTGTTGTTCGCGAGTGCATTGCAAAATGCGATATGCGACGGGTGATGTGGTGAAGTACGAAAAGAATATCGCAATCGACAGACAAGAGCGTTAAGTATTACAGGAACCAAATGATAAATGTGATTTGTGATTGCGGTAAGATTTTGAAGGAAAAAGGATCGGGTTCAAATGTTTATGAGGTTCTTTTTTTACTGATAAGCAACAAAGGTAAGGCGGAAGGATATATCACAATCGGGGCTTGGAAAGGGAGAGCATAAACAGAGAACGCAAGAGATCTGTGATTTGCGATGAGCAAAGTACGGTGAGCGGGAGTTTCAAGGAGCAAGGGCGGAGGTCAAACTTTTTTTTTTGTTCAAATGTTTTGTGAATAAAAAGGGCGACAACTGCAATAAAAGAAGGAGGGAATAGAGCGTAACAGAGTTGTTTGGAAGCATGAAAACAGAGATGGAAAATGAAGCGGGAAGGCAAGGGTGAACTTCTCCGGAATTTTAATACTGATTCCTGCAAACAAACCTGCGGATTCATGCATGGAAAAATAGACAGAATGCGTGATAACACAGTGGAAGAAAGACTGAAACTGTTATTGCACTCTACTCTAATCTCAGAAGCAACAAATCATAAACATAAAGCATTTTTTGTTTGCGGGAAGGTCTACCCTCCTAAAGCTCTATCGACAGAGATGAGAGGGGAAGGTTGCCTCACAGTTCTGTGGAGTTCATCAACTATTCTACAGTGCAGATAAGTAGATTAAATATACAAAAACAAACTATAACAACAATGAAAATTTCATAAATAAAACTAGCTAAATGACAGAAATAAAATAATGAAAACAACAGAGAAGCTAAGGCACATGGGTTGGGCCCTAACCCACGAGCCCAACTCTCTAGAACTGAATTAGTAAAATGGAGTTTGTCTGCTCATTTCAGGAAGAGAATAGCCCCGTTACATTTCTGAAAGTTTAATCATTGAGTATAATAAAAAAAATCTTAATAGATTGCGGCAAAAGTTATGAATGGAATCGAATGGATCGGAATCGACCCTAATTATCTCTCGATCAACTTTATTTATCCTCAATGGAAACTACCAAAAACTCCTTAGAAAATAGTGATTGAGTCCACTTTGACTCCAAGTAAACCATAAATTGAGTGCACTTCATCTTAAGTTTGCTTGGCTACCTTTGATAGTTAAGGAGGGTGGACAACCCCTTTGAATCTGTCCAAGATTTCTCCATAATTTCCTAATATTGTGCTCATGTATTCTTCAATATTTATCTTCTAGTGGCAGGGAGCAAGTCCCTAAATTATCTCCTTCTCCAAATCTACATAATCTGCCCAATATTCTCACAATATTCTACAAAAATAACCATTAATGGGCACAAATGTGCAATTACCTTTAAACCTTTCTACGAACATATTAAAGCATAAGAAAACATTATTAAGTGTAGAAGGAGAGATTTAATATATCTTTTATGTGCATAAGGAAGGTTAGATGGGCCTAAGAAAGGTTAGATGGGCCTTATTTTATGTCTAACGTATAGGCCCATTAGTCGCCCCCATGACAAGCCATGCATGTGACTGAGGCCTTCCAGTTGCTCCCACAGCAAGGCATGCCAGTGACTGTGGACTTTTTAGATAGTTTTGTGCCAATGACCTCGAATTTTGAGCCACTTTTTCAGGGCTATGTCTCAGGCCACTTCCCAGAATGTCATGAAACCTTCAGAAATGATAAATAACAATGGAATAAGGCTACTGATGCAAAAATTGGTACAAGTACTTGATATAACCCTTACTAGCCATGACAGGCATTTCGTCAAATATCTCACAAATATGCAATCTACAGGTCATAACAACATATCTGAGCATATGTTGTGAAACCAGCTCCAAAAATAAAATAAAAGAGATATCAACGCCTTATAAATAAGCCACTTCGAGGGGGCAACCTCTAATACATTACATGAATGAACAATTCTTGGATGATACAAAATACAAAACCTCCTTTCTATATATAGGAGTCCATGGGGCCACAATGTAATCCTAGTGGGGCCACAATATAATCCTAGCCGACCTAACAATAATAATTTAAGGGCACAATAATAACAATATGGGGGTTACAGGGGTACAATAATAACAATAAGGGGGTTACACTAACAACAATAAGGGACTATACTAGTAATATCGAGACCTAAAATGCCCCTCTCCTTCAAAAAAGTGTTGTCCTCAATGCTTGAGTAGCTCTGGGTGCTTCTGTATAAAATTCTCTTCCTCCCATGTAGAATCTTCAGTGGGTAAGTTCTTCCACTTGATGAGATACTCTGAAATTGATCGATTTTGTAGCTGTCGAGTTCTTGTTTCCGTGACTGCTTCAGGTTCCAATATGATTTTTCCTTCCTCATTAAGTTCTAGCAATATTGTTTGAACTGGAAGATTTTCACCTATAACCTTCTTTAAGCATGAAACATGGAAAACTGGATGCACTCGTGAAGAAGAAGGAAGCTCCAATTTGTATGCCATAGTACCAATCTTTTGCAACACCTTGAAAGGACCATAGTACTTTGGCGATAATTTATTATCCTTCTTAGCTTGCTTGAGGGACATTTGTTTGTATGGTTGTAGTCGTAAAAATACCCAGTCTCCTACATCAAAACTTCTCTCACTGCGATGTTGATCTGCCTGTTGTTTCATTCGATTTTGTGCCAAATTCAAGTTATCCCTTAAGAGTTGGATAACTTCTTGTTGATGCTCGATGTGATCTTCCACTGCTTGAACCTTCGAATTTTCTCTTAAAGATGATGTGATAGATGGTGGATGATATCCATAAAGTGCCATAAATGAGATCATTTTTGTTGTAGTATGGAAGGAAGTGTTATACCACCTTTCAGCGAGAAGTAACCACTTGACCCATTGTGTTTGTTTATCAGATACAAAACAAAAAAGATATCCTTCCAAACATTTATTTACTATCTCAGTCTGACCATCGGATTGAGGATGATAAGATCAGCTATGTGCTAATTGAGTACCCAAACAAGAAAATAACTCCATCCAAAAATTTCTAGTAAAAATGGGATCTCTGTCGCTCAGAATAACCCTTGGGTTTCCATGTAGCTTTTGAATTGTGTCCATAAATGTAGTAGCAACTGCACTTGCTTTAAATGGATGAGATAATGCACAAAAGTGTGCATACTTGGTAAGCCTATCAACTACCACCATGATGACACTCTTTCCTTCGGACTTAGGTAAACCTGTGATAAAATCCATTGAAATCTCCTCCCAACGTTGACTTGGAATGGATAAAGGTTTTAGAAGTCCTGGTGTCTTAATTGTTTCCACTTTATTCTGCTGGCAAACCAAACATTCCGCCACAAACTTTTGAATATCAGATTTTAGGCCATCCCAAAAAAATTCTTTCTTCACCCTGTGGTAAGTTTTTAAAAATCCTGAGTGTCCTCCTAAAGGAGAAGTGTGCAATTCCAGAAGAATCTTTTGTTTTAGTTGGGAATTCTTACAACGATATAAGCGATCTTTGTACCATAAGGAATCATTTTTCCAACTAAATGTATCAGATGTACTAGGATCTTGCTGCAACTTTTGAATGAGTGTCCATACATCTTTGTCCTTCTTCCATTCATCTCTTGCTTCGGTTATCCAATCTGGTTGGATAATAGAAATGGCACAAAGCAATGCTTCACCTCTTCATTCTTTCTTGAGAGTGCATCTGCAACAACATTAAGCTTTCCTTTTTTGTAGATTATTTCAAAGTCATAACCCAACATCTTTGTGACCCATTTTTGCTGCTCTTCTGAATATAGTCTTTGTTCCAAAAAGTGTTTAAGACTATCATGATCAGTTTTTACCTTGAAGTGTCTTCCCATTAGGTAAGTTCGCCATTTCTTTAGTGCATGTAGTATTGCTAACATTTACTTCTCATAAATAGGTTTCTGTAAATACTTTCCTTTGATTGGACGACTTTCAAAAGCAATGGGTCTTCCTTCCTGCATTAAAACTGCACCAATTCCATTTCCTGAGGCATCGCATTCCACAATAAAGGTTTTTGTGAAGTCTGGTGTAGCTAAGACCGGTGCTAGGCACATTGCCTCTTTAAGACGTTCAAAGGCCTTAGTTGCTTTAGGAGTCCATGAGAATGCATATTTCTTCAATAATGTTGTTATAGGTGCTGTTATTCTCCCATAATTCTTAACAAACTTTCGATAATACCCTGTTAACCCAAGAAATACTCGCAACTACTTTATGGTTGTGGGGACTTTCCATTCCTTAATGGCTTTAATTTTGTTAGGGTCTACCTTAACACCCTCGTGAGATACAATATGACCTAGATATTCCACCTCTTGTACTTCAAAGAAACATTTGGATGTTTTTGCATATAATTTTTTCTCCTCCTATAGTTTGAGCACCTTGTCAACATGTTGAACATTATCCTACCAAGACCTATTGTAGATTAGTATATCATCAAAAAATACTAGCACAAATTTCTTAAGGAAGGGTTTGAAAATGGAATTCATCAACCCTTGAAATGTAGAAGGTGCATTGGTAAGGCCAAAAGGCACGACCAAAAATTCATAATGACCCTCATGAGTTCAAATGTCAAGTTTAATATCTTCGCCATTCGACCGATGATATCCCGAACAAAGATCCAACTTAAAATAAATTGCTCCTTGTAATTCATCCAATAATTCATCAATCACAAGAATGGGAAATTTATCTTTAATGGTGAGCTTATTGAGCTCCCTATAATCCCATTACGCACCATGATCCATCCTTTGGTACCAATACTACAGGAGCAGAGAAAGAACTTTGACTAGATTGAATTATACCCGCCTCTAACATTTCTGCAATCATATGTTCAATTTCTCTCTTTTGGATGTAAGTATGTCTATAAGGCCTAATGTTTGTAGGAACACTTCCTAGGATCAAATGAATAGCATGATCATGATCACTAATAGGTGGGAGTCCTTTGGGAATTTCAAAAACCATGGAATGATTGTCCAAGACTTTTTCAAGATCTCAAGAAATAGATGATTTTGATGTTGGAACTTCTAGTGAGAATAATTGTGCAATTATGCCTCGTTGTTCTTTATTTAGAAGCTTTCTCATGACATTAGAGCTTATTGTATTTCTCAGCTTCCCTGCAATACCCCGTAATTTGACTTCCTTTCCTTCTGAAAAAAAATTCAAGAAAAGTTCTTGAAAATTAAAAGTTGTTGTCCCCAAAGATTGTAACCATTGTACTCCTAGTACAACACCAGAACCTCCCATAGGAATGGAAAGCATTGGACTAGTCAATACATATTCCCCCTTGTTAGCTTGATATTATGGTATTTTCTGGAGAAATTTATAGTTCCTCCATTTGCAACCATCACTTGACATTCTGGTGCTGGGTATAGGAAATAATTCAATTCCTTGGCTACTTACAATGAATAAAATTATGGGTACAACCCAAATCAATCGACACTATTACCTTTTTCTTCTAGGTATGTCCTTCTATATTGAGAGTTTGAGGAGGGGTAATACCTGCCAATGCATTACATGATATGGTTGACTCATTTCTTCCTCTTCTCTAGGGTTGTTTCCGGTGTATATCCTCTTCTTTTGAAGATTCTGTTCATTTTCTTTCTTCCTCTTCACAATCTATGTAAAAGGATTTCTTCTCAAAGACACTTATGACTTTTAGTGTACTTATATCACAACTGTAGCAAAGCCCTTTTGCTCATTTTTCTTCCAATTGTTGTGGTGTCAACCTTGTAGGTTGTGGAAGTCTAGGAGTAGCAACACTTCCATCTTTATAGATGTGAGTAGTAGGCTTCCTTGTTGCCATAATTTTACATTAATTTTTTCTTGAAAACCTAAATGCCTTCTCCAATGAATCAAGTTCCCAAACGCGAACTTCATGTTGGATGTTATCCTTTAAAGTCCCTATGAAGACATCAATCCTGTGTTCCTCTAGAATATCACTTACCCTTATATTCAATTCTTGGAAGTCCTCAATGTGCTTTTCCACTAAACCCTTTGTTTGAGATTTATTATTTGGCTAAAGAAGTTGTTTCTCTCTGTATCCTCATAATGTGCTATCATTTCCTCCGTAAAAATTGACCAAGTGACAATTTATTTATAGGAGAAAAGCCATCGATACCATACAAATGTATTTTGTTCTAAATGTAAAGTTGCAATGCATACCTTTTGTGTGTTTTACACATTATTGAGATTAAAATATTGCTCCATATATATTATCCATGTTATGGGGTCCTTGCCATCAAATTTCCTCATATCCAACTTTGGAATATGGTGGTTCTTCCCTCCAACATTAGAGTTTATGAAATCATGATTAACATTTATTTTGTTCTCATCATGAGTTTCCTCTACTATCTTTTCACCATTAGGAAACATTTCTTGTATCAACTTTGTCAAACCTTCCATGTATGCTTTTAGATCATTCTTCATAGTTTCCATCTTCGCTTCCATGTCATCCATCTTAGATTCCATGCCAGCTTCCATGCCATCCATCTTAGCTTCCATGCCATTATTCAAACCATCCATATTAGATTCCACGCCTCCCTTCAAACCATCCATCTTAGTTTCCATGCCTTTCTTCAAAACTTCCATGTCATTTTTTGTTGCTCTCTGTGAGAGCGAAATTTGTTGCACTTGCTCTTGTAATTTTGATATGTCATGTTGCCATTCTTCGTCTTCATGAGTCATAGTAGAGCCTTCTAAAGGCTTAATGGGTGTTGAATTCTTTTTAGGGGCCATTTTAGAATCCAATATTGATATCTATTCTACAATATGCCCTTGGAATCAATTCAACTTGATTCTTCAAACAAGACTTATGCAATTCGGAAAAAAATTACACACCTTTACTTGCTTTTGAGGAGCTCAATATTGAATTTGAGTTATCTCTATACTTGCAGATCCTCAATATCTGAAATTCGGTCCTGTAGTAGTCCTCTGAAGCTTCTTTCAAGTGCCACATGTTTGACTTGATTTGGATTCTTCAAGACAAATTTATGTCTAATCTCCCACAATGACCTAATTATGGACTGGTTCAATATAGTGAACTTGTACGACTTGCCACGTGTCACTTTTTGATCCTTTGCTCTGAAATTTATAATAGGAAACTACAGTCCGTGTAAGTCCAATCACTTTTTACAAAATTCCAATTCGATGCTCAGAGAGAGAGTTATGAAGATTTTCCCACGATCACCTCTTTGAGATGAAATTTGGGAGCCTGAAAAAGACCTAACTTGCACATATCATATCTCTAAAAATGTTGCAAAACAAGCTCTGAAATTTCGTGACGATGTTTCTCAAGATTTCGGCTTCGCGCTCTACAAATTTAAGCTTCTAAACCTTCGTAGAAAAAAAGTTATAGCGACAATTATGTGATAACCTTTTTAAGTGAAATTATGGAGCCTGCAAAAAGCCCTAACTTCCACATATCATATCTCCGAAAATATTGCGAACCAAGATCTGAAATTTTGCGATGATGTTCCTCGGGATTGCAGCTTCGTACTCTAAAAATTTTAGCTTTTGAACCTTCATATAAAAAAAATTATAGCGAAAATTCCACGATGACCTGTTTGGAGCAACGAAACCCTATAATCCAAAGCTCTGATACCAAATTTTGTGAAACCAGCTCCAAAAATAGAAGAAAAGAGATATCAACGCCTTAGAAATAAGCCACTTCGAGGGGGCAACCTCCAATACATTACATGAATGAACAATTCTTGGATGATACAAATTACAAAACCTCCTTTCTACATATAGGAGTCAATGGGGCCACAATGTAATCCTAGTGGGGCCACAATGTAATCCTAGCCAACCTAACAATAATAATTTAAGGGCACAATAATAACAATATGGGGGTTACAGGGGTACAATAATAATAATAAGGGGGTTACACTAACAACAATAAGGGACTATACTAGTAATATCGGGACCTAACAACATATGGGTCTCATACTTATTTGAGATTCATAAAGAAGCATTGTTGTCATATCACAATAGTTGGTTTATCAACTATTAGGACATATATTCATTGTACATTCATTTGCTAATCAAAACATGATGAAATCCATACATGAAGTTTGTCATTAAACATACTCATAACCAACATATAACCAACATAAATAACAAAGATATAACATCCATAAAAACCACATATGAACCAATACATTTACACATGAAATATGAAGGAGAATAAGTTCTTATTAATGAATATAAAGCCAATCAGGTCTGGGACTTCCACGAACCACCCGATCATATATTGGGCTAAACCAAATATTTCTTTCAGCTAATCACCCTCGTGCCATATTCCAAGAATGAATGTGGGACTCAAAACCAAAACAATCCAAGTTTCCTAAGGTTCTACCACAATCCCCACTGAATCACTAGGCCCTAAACAAGCATGAATTCCACTGGATTTCTCCACTTACGTTGTAAGCAATTTTCCTGCCTCCTAGTTGCGAGGCTTATTGTATATCTCGTCATTCACCGGTCAAGGATTCCTAGGCCTAATCGAGACTCCACCTTCTAGGTTTTACCATATATCCTGTCATTCACCAATTGAGGATTCCCATGCTTGATCGATGGCACAAACCTTTAGGCTTTACCATATATCCCGTCATTCACCAGTCGAGGATTCCTAGGCCTACCGAGGTACACGAAATCTGGATTTACCGCAATCTCACGTTCTCCAGTCTAAGGGTTCCCAGGCCTTGTGTTCTTTCTTTCAGAGACCACCTCACTCAGTTTCGAAACCATCTGACAATACATCTCAACCAAGTAAAAGATAACCCACCACACCATGGCTATCCGGAAATGGAAAGGCAAGGTTTAAGAACACTAACACACCTCGAAAAACCCATGCCAATGACAATAAGATAACCAAATACACACATGCATGTACCATGCATGCCAAATCTAGAAAGGAAATCACACATAAAAATTTATACCTTTAAGTAATCTCATTGTAGCTGCTTGATCCTGCTCTTCCTTGCTTGATATTTACTTCCCTTTGTCTTCTTTGTCCTTCCTTTGCTTTCCTTGATCCAATGCTAGAGTGTTCCAAGAATTCTCCAAGTGTCCAAGAGTGTGAGAGAGAGAATAGAGAGAGAGAACTCCAAAACTCAACTAACAAAATTCCTTAGAAGCCTTTTTATTAATGAGGCCTCTATTTTCTTCATTTTCCCATTATTTTCCTTCATTTTCCTCCTCACATGCAACCTGTGACCTTTCACCTTCATTTTCTCCTAATTTTCATTATTTTCACAAATAAAATCCCAATTAATGTCATTTTTCCTTTTAAAACCATTTCCCATTGTCTTTGCTAATTTCCTTAGCCATAATAAACCAAATGAACACCCACACTAGGATGTTTTGCCCAAAATTCAGCTTGGAATATGTGTCCCATGACCTTGGTTATTTTTTTACCTTTATTAACTTTTATTATATGGAATTTTGGTCAAGGTTGTACACTTTTGGACTGAAAAAATGGATTCATTGGGGTAAATCTTCTTTTGCAAGCAATCCTACAAGGCATGAATTTCATTCACATGTCTACGACCTTATAGTTTCTCTATGGTCTTCATCCTTGTATTATGTCAGCTCAAGAAATAAGGAGTATGATATTGAGGTTTGGCCCTTCTAAGGGGGCATCAGTTCTAAACATGAAACATCTTACCTCTGTAGCTTGAAGGCTAGACCTCTCATCTTCTAAAGTTTCTCATAACAACTGGAACAACCTCGGGTTAAAGTTCAAGTAATAAAGGATAATAAAGGGAAAATAAGAACAAGGTCAAGGGACATGTATTCCAAGTTGAATGGTCTAGAAAACATCCCTGTGGGCATCACTTTTAGTTTATTAATGGCTAAGGAATTTGGCAAAAGAAAAGAGGCATTACTTGGCATTTATTTATGAAAAATAAAGGAAAATAGGAGAAAAGGAAGGTGAAGAGACACACATTTGCATGTTAATGAAGTTAGAGGAAAAATGAAGGATGAAGAAAATAGAGACATCAATGATAAAAAGGCACCTGAGAATAAGTTGACAACTTTTGAACAGTTTTAGAGCAAGTGCAGCAAAGGAAGAAGAGCAAGCACTTGGAAAAACAAGGAAATCAAAGAAAAGGTTGGATCGACAACTTCAATAGGAAGATCTGGCACTTAAAAAGCTGCATGTGTTATTTCCTTGTTGAGATGTGAATGCATGGTACATGCATTCAATTATTTGGTTCATTTGTTGTCATTGGCATGGGTTTCGCCTGGTTTGA
Source organism: Pinus albicaulis (assembly GCA_034641835.2). Taxonomy (NCBI): domain Eukaryota; kingdom Viridiplantae; phylum Streptophyta; class Pinopsida; order Pinales; family Pinaceae; genus Pinus; species Pinus albicaulis. The sequence continues at coordinate 709,482,307 of CM076577.1, forward strand.
CAATGGTTTCAACCTTGCCTTTCCATATCCTAGATAGACATGGTGTGATGGGATTCTTTTATGGTTGAGCTTTGGATTGTCGGAAGGTTTTGGAACCATGTGAGGTGGTGTCAGGAAAATTCCTAAGGGTTGGGGGTGGAGGTGGTTTAATATCCAAGAAGCCCTCGATAGGTGGGAAAAGACAGGCAAATTCCTCAAGGTAATGGTAAAGGAATTCTAAGGCATCCAAGCTTGTTTTGGCTTTGTGATCTCTTGGCCGCTTTTGGCGAGATAGTGATAACACTAGAAAATTTGGCCCAATTTTCGACGGCCACTTCGTCGCTATTCCGACACATAGTCGTCGCAAGAGCGACAGTTTGAGGCTGGACAAAACACGGTTCACCAGTACGTCGCAATTCCGACGCTTTTCCAAAGTGTCACAATACAGACACATTTTCCAACGTTTCCAAACGCTGTGTCGGAGTGTCGCAATATCGACGCATTGCAAAAGCGTCGCAAGACCGACGCAGGGAAGAAGTGTCGCAATACCGACGAACAATTGAATGTCGCAAGACCGACGTGCATAAGGCGTCACAAGACCGACGCTCTGCCGGAGTGTCGTAATATCGACGGATTGCAAAAGCGTCGCAGGACTGACGCCAGGAAAAAATGTCGCAATACTGACGTACAATTGAACGTCGCAAGATCGACGTGCGTAAGGCGTCGCAAGACCGATGCGTATAAGGCGTCACAAGATTGACGCTTATAAAGTGTCAGTATACCGACGGTTGGTTAACTTTTTTAAAAAAAGAAAAAAAAGAAAAGAAATTTTTTTTTTACCAAGTTGGTGATGTCTATGAATATGGAATCTTTGTTATCTCAAAGAAAGGTTCATGTTTGTCATCAAAATCAATTTTGATTGCTTCAGTTTCTTTCCGAGAAAATTTAAGTGACAATTCAGTTTCTTTGCAAATAGTATATATTCAAATATCGGACGAAAATATTCACCATTTTTTTAAGTCTCGAACATTGACACTTATTCTTCCAATTTTTAATTTCGGGGAGATGATTATTTCCTTCTTACTAGTAAACAAGAGAAGGAATAAGGTTAAAATCATTCACTAGGTGATATCCACTAGAAATATGGCTTCGGGAAGGAAGAATTATAAATCTTTATTGATAATGCACTCTAGTAATTTTAGATCTTAAAAAGTTGATTTGTAAGAAGGTTTGGAGAGATAAACAAGTTTCAATTATAAGCTCATCGAGCTGCATAGTGTTAAAGAGCCGGAGAGGCTGAATAGGAGAATAGAAGGCCATTAACTTTGAAGATCTGGCCAAGGACCAGAAGACTGTAAGAAATTTCTTTTATATGAAGAACCTGTTTAGTGTTAGGTGTGCATTCCTGTTGGTATTATGTGTGCATTGCTTAATTCATGAAAGGTTGGATTCCTGTGTTGAGGAATTGATGTATATATAGTATATGTAAGAATGTTTGGACCTCTGTAGCTAACTGTGTAAATGAATTTTTGATATATGGGAGGTTATGGCATTTCTACACACTTCTGGTAGGAAAAGGGAAACTGTGGTTGATTATTGAGAATATGGCCTATGTGACCAAATTCATTATAGATAGAGGACATATCTCATGTTGAGGAAGAAACTCTATGATTTGGTAAAGACTCTGCCAGTATATTCTGTGATGGGAGCGTGGTAGGACTAGGGCGATTACCCGTGCTGAGAGCCACTGTCAACATATTGATTTAATTCAAGATACATCTGTATGGGAGATGCACAGAATGAGTTTCTGTGCGCAGGTTTAATAAAAGCCTATTGGAACCTTGAACTGTATTAGAATAACAATGGCATACAATACAAGAGTTGGTGTTGCGAATATGAGTTGAGGAATGGTTTAACTATAGAGCGGCGTATTGGACAAGTCACAGTGGTACTATGAGCCACTGGAAAGCGGGACAGAGCAACAACATAGTAAAGCTATGGAATTAGAATTGCGAGGAGGAACCGTGTTAAGTGATGTGTTGAAGCGCTGGCAGAATCTTGAGTAAGTAAAGCGGAACAGAACCCAGAGGTGAATAGTAAAACTGGCGTGCGAGGACAGGCGGTTTTCGCGTCATTGAAAAGTGGTAAGCTGTATTCAAGAAAAAAAACGTGATATATCCCTACGCTTGACACGTAAGCCAAGGGCGGTTTCGGAAAACCGCGAATTTTGCGTAAATTTTGAGCGTTAATGCTCGGACCACAAAAAAATGCGATATGCACTTACACCCATTCGATCAGCGGAGTTGAAGCGATAAGATTTCAACCGTTGGATGCGCACGGTATGTTAACTGAACTGTGGGCCCAAGGTTTCGTTGGTGGTGTTAGACCTCAAGTCAAGTCGGGTCATATATGCGCGAATGTTATATATGGTAATATTTGAATACAGTGCGAAGGTTTCGTATAACATTGTTGAATTACATATAAGTGCATGAGTTTCGAATGATAACTGGGCTTAAGGACTATATGAAAAAAGGTCGTGCTTTATAAAAGTCCAACCTTGGGTGGAGTAATACATATGTGTTATGTATTTACTGATGGTCGGAGGTCTTAACGGTAATTAACCATTTATATAAGAAGTGAGTGCATATATATGTGATAGTCGGCGCTGGGACTTTAGTAAAGTCCAAATGAAGTTATATGTCGTGACTCTATAAGCTAAAGGGTTTGAGTTATCCGACTTTGATAAAGTGGGTTTATTGCATGATTCCCGCCTATGAAAATAAAGTGTCGGGATTTTAATAAAGGGGTACATATACTAATGGTCTTGTTATTCGGGCAATTGGGGTTAATATATATAGTCGGGGTTTAGAGATAAAAACTCGATTGGTGTTAACCAATTTGGTTCTATAAGGCATCTTGAGAAGGGAATTTAAAGTGAAATTTGCATTTCATTAATCAAATTTGATAAATTTGATGAATGAAATTCAAAGAAAAGAAATTAGAACATCGTGAGCTTGCCAAATTGTGGATATGGTTGGGCAATGGACTTGGAGGGCATTTTATACACAGCATTGAGAATGAAAGATGTGAGAACATGGACTGTGGGTTTTTACCCTGCACCAAAGTCTCCAAGTTGGGTTTGTGAAAGTCCTAATATTGTTGAGGAAACCCAAGAATAATCTTCAAGGCATTTATATTTCTTGAAAAAATGTACTACTATAAAAACAACGACTTTACTTGAAAATTTTGAAGTTATGAAAGATTATTTATTTTTGTTTTTTTATTCAAAGACTCAAATTGAATTTAAAAAATATTCTTCTTTTGTTTATTCCAAATCATCCGAAGAAGGAGATATTAAAGATATAAAAAATCCATTGGACGTAACAAGCCCAATAGTAAATAAAAAACCAATTATTCCACATAATATAATGGCCGCTCAAAATTCAAATGATCTAGTTGTTGCATGATATGCACCCCTAAGATTTATTGCAAATCCACATGAAATTCCCCAAGGATACCTTAAAAACTTTCCAAGATACAATGGATAAGATAAAAATAAATAAAAAAATTGAAGGGCTTTCATATGGTTACATGAAACCCTTATATTTATGGAGCAATCCAAGTGTAGTTCAATAGCCAGCTCATAACAATTTTATCTATCCATCACATACACAAGATAGCTAAAATGAAACTTCCAACAACTCTTTGCTTTGCATAGATAATTGAAGCTTTTGGGGAAACCTTGTTATTGGTGCCCCGTCTTGTGCATATACTGCTCGAATTGATGCACAAGATTTGTTAAGCTCCAATTCTAATGGTTGAAGATGTACATTTGGGTCTCATACCACTTTTAAATTCTACCATAGTGCATACATGAGGCAATGTTAAGATATTATTACATCTCATTTGTTGGGGTTAATTAGTATATAAGACTTTTATAAATGAATATCAGTTGGTCCCTTACTTGAATAAACCTGAACAAAACAAGAACTCTATCCAGTGTATTCTCTAACTCCTCCTCTGAAGTACCTTTGTTACCAGATCGAAGTTTCTCATCAAGAAATTTGGCAATAAGTTTTGTTGGTCGGTTCTGAAGACAAAGGCCATAATTCAGATAAATGCAAAAACAATATATCTATGACTAATCAGTTGAAAGTGTAAAATTTCTATATTAATCCCTAAACTCACATCATTATTCCATTTCATGCATTCACCCCCCTGAATAATCATAAGTAAAACCTCATTTTTACTTAAAGGCATTATAATTTCCATTTGACTAATTTCCATCATCACATAAGAACATTAAACCCCCAAAATTACATTATATCATAAGTTAAAGTGATAAGATTAATGTAAATTGTCTTTTAAGCTTCACTTTACTTGTTATGTTTATGTATTTTGAGTATACCTTGTCCTATTTTCATGTTAACTTTAACTTATATATTAACTCCCTATAGAAGTAACATTTTCCTATTATATATAACTCCTTTTATATAATAGCCCCAGAAACCCATTTATTATAACTTTAGCCAAAGTTATTTAATCCCCACATGTTTAAATAAAACACCCACATTACAACCCCTTTGGCTAAAATATATCTTTATATTAAATCCCACCCCTATGGTAAGTAAATCGTTTTGATTTAATTATTATATAATAAAATTATATTAAAAAAAAATCATTAAACATATTTAAATATGTGTTTAAAACAAAAATATAATCCTCGAAGTTTAATTTAAACTAAACTTCAAATAAAATCATCCTTTAATTTCCCCGACTCTCTTAACCCAAGGTTAAAACCTTAAGCTTTTTTACTTTCCCGATATATATTCATCACCATAGTTATAACCTTGGGTGAAATCCTTTATAGCCCTCCCAATCACTTTACTCCATTGTATAAAATCCGTTTATACATTAAACTTCATAAATCCCTCAGCACTATCAGACTCCATTCTAACTGTCCGATCATCCTTCTCCTTTTAATCCGACGGTCATAAGTAAACCCGATAAGCCCTTTTCCCCGTCCCCACCATTTCCTATCGGATCGAATTTCATCCGTTTATCTCCCCTTATTAAATCGATGGTACAGATCAAAGCCCCGGTCTTGCCGTATTTACCCCACAACTTCACATCAAATCTTGACCGTTCGCTCCGCTCTGACAAATCGAATGATGCACATTCATTTTCGCATTTCTAAAGTAATCGAATGAAGTTGCCCAAAAGTTTTGCAAAAAAAATTAGTTTTGTGAAACCGCCCCATGCTACGTGTCCTCCTTTCATTTGATCGCATTCCAAAAGGGAAAAACCAGTTACCACTCAAAAGTGATGCGAAACCATTTATGGTATCTCCTTTAAACACACAAACCGCTCCCGCCCAAACTACAATAATTGACATTAAAAGGTGATATAACTTAAGGTTTTATGACTTAGTTTTTCATTTTTTCCTTTGTATTTCACCCAGTTTCCATATTAAACACTGTAATCCCTTTGCGAAGCCTCCCGACACCTTTTTCGAGCTGTCTGCAAATCAATTGAAATATAAATAGCCTTTCCCTCTGAAATTCACTCCCAGAGAAGTTCCACAATCTCTGCCCATCAAATTCAACCAAATTGAAGATTGTTGCAAGTTCAGAAACTTCATCGACAACAATTATACCGTTTACAGGTATTTTCTGTCGAAATAAATTCATAAAATCTTCAATTTCAAAGAAAATTAAGCTAATTAGACTATCATTGCCTAAAATGAGTTGAAGTAGCCATCTGGGAAGTTTTATAAACCTTCAAAATATATGGGAAACCCTGTCAAAATTTCTCCATAATCCACATTTTCCATTTTAGCAGGTTTTTATCCATTCTAAGAGCATTTTCACTATTGAATTTGATCTAGAAGACCTTCTGCATACAGTAAACCTATTTGTCTTCTTAAAACCCTACCCAGAGTCTCAAATTGCCAGAAAAATTCTTCAATTGACCCAAGTATCTAAAAAAAAGAACGTAGCAAACTGTTTAATCTTGCTCTGTTCATTTAAAATGAACAAAAAACAAGTAAATCCCAAAACTGGAGGTCCTAAATCCTAGAAGCCTTCCTCCAGCAAGCTTCAAAATCCCAAACCTCGTAGAATTGATAAACCTACTCCTGTTTTAACTGCTGATTCTACTGAAATAGTTAGACCTCTGCAATCCTGTTACCACTGAAGAAAGCAATCCTTTGATTGACTTAGATTACAAAATTGCAGATGCCATTCTTGAATTTGATCTTCTAGAAGTGCATAACTGGTGTCAAGAGAAATTTGAAAAGAAAGAAGCCAATGATATACCTGTATGGGAGTCTAATTTTCCCAAGTATGTGGTTCCCATCACCCATCCTACTAAGGATTTCATAAGGTTATGTCAAATGCATTATATTCCTGATCAAAGGTGCATGGCTAACAAAGATAGTGAAGTCTTATTTTTTATAACTGCTGAATCAATCAATGACATGCTCCAGTTAAGCCATAATCCTCAATCAGTGTCATTGTCAATTGAAGACTTAACCCAAATGTATTTAGACCTAGATTTCCCTAGAAAGTTCCAAATTCTCCAGAATTTCATGCCTAATCATGTCGATCTTCCTAAGGTGAACCCTCCTTATGATACTTTGGAGTTTCCAAAAGGCTCCAGAAAGGTCATTTCTATGCTGTCATATATTTTGGGTTATGTTAATGATGAATTCATAGATGCCTCTGTCTTAGGTTTCCTTTCCACTTTGTCTCCTGGACAACAACCAGACTTGATTTTTGACTTTGCCAAATTTATTTCTGACAATATTCATTATCAGCTGATAAAATTGCCTGATGAAGGAGTGTTCAGATATACTTCATATCTGTTACATCTCTTCTTGTTCTTTCAAGCAGATAAATTTCCCTTTGCAGTACAGAAAATGGATATGGAAGGCAAACCACTGTCAGTAATATTTTGGACCTCTCTTCTGAGAAAGAATAGCAGTGAGTACAATTATAGTGATTTCAATGACCTATTTATCATACCTACTATCAGTTTGTTGGATAAAGCAGAACCACCAAGAATAAATGAAGATATTAAAAGGATTTTACAGTTGTCTAAAAACTGTAAAGTGGGTGATTGGTATTTATACAAAAATCATACAGAGATCAGAATATATGGTGCACTCTTGGCTCCATATAAATTACCTAGATTTGTGACTACAAGGATTTTTGCTCTAGAGTATATAAGGCAGATTTTGAATGTTGATGCAGTAAATTTCATAGCATCTAAAAAGAAGGCAAAATTTAAATTAAGAAGTCAAATTGGCTCTTTCATTGTAAATAACAGAGATGCCTTAAAGGAAGTATCAGACAAGCTATCAGCATTCAAGTTTCAAGAAAGTTTTTTTTTGGAACTATGACCCTGAGGGTATTATAAGAAATCTCAGAATTAAAAGAAAATTGCCCGCATTTCTCCATGAATCTAAGCCACTTATTGAAAAATTTTCCAATCAGTTGGAATGGGTGACCAATACCTTAATTGATGATGATCAGGATAAGCAGACAGACAATTTGAATAATGTACAGGTGGTTACAGTGAATCAACCAGCAGAAGTATCAAACAAAAGACCAAGGAAAGAAGAAGGATATTTGGCTGAAACAATCATTGAAAACAAATTCAAAACAGTATACAGCAAAAAGGCCAAAATGACTACTTTAGAAACAGAAGAAATAATAGATGTGGATGACACTAATCAACAACAGACAAATGATGAAGCCACCATCATTGTGAATGAGACACTCAGAGAGATTCAAAGTAAATAGGTACAAGCACAAGGTAAAGGCAGGGAGATGGTTGAAATGGACATGGATACAGAAGCCCCCTCTTCTTCTTCTAAAAAAATTGAAGAAAATGATTCTGATATTCAGAAGAGGTTCAAGCTAATCAGAGAGAAAAATGAAGAAATCAAAGGTGAAGTTTATTCTAAACTTCTCAAGGAAAAACCAGGAGATAAGGACATATTAGTAACTGCATTTGATTACTCAACCAACCAAATGATCATGTCTTTTCTCCAACCAGTGGTAGCACATCCAAAATCAGCTTCAGACTACAAAAAGACAAAATTTGCAGTAAATGCTGATACTATCCATGAGCTGGATCAAATAGAATTTCACAGAAGTGCATCAGAAATGTTATATTACAAATTAGTAAGCAAAACAATGAGTGCCACTATGCTCCAAAAGACTGTATCCAACTTGCAAACTCAAATGAAGTTGGATAAAGCATCTTTACATGCCAAGGATTTGAGAATAAAATCCTTAGAAGATTTGGTCATTGAGTCTAGAGCAGATCCTTCTAATACTGAAGCTGCCAAGAAGTTAATAAGACAAAAAAATGATGATATTATAGCCTTAAGAAAGCAGCTCAAATTACCACAGAGTGAGCACCCTCAAACAAAAGAAATACTTTAGGAAAAGACAGAGAAAGAGGAAAATATGAAACTTGTTTTAAAAATGACAGCCCAGATAAAAAAATATGGAAACTTAGATAGAAGCTCTTATGCAAGAAATTGAAAATTTAAAGAAAACTTAGCAGGTTTCCGTTCCTACAATTATTCCAACTGTAAGCATAGCAATCCCCTCAAGAGAAAATCAGTTTAAAAGGCGCCATCAAAGATCTGGAAACATCCAAAAGAGATGCCTTAATCACTTCCAAAGGACATGAATAGAGGGCTGATAGATTATAGGAACAGGTGAAAATTCTTCAACAGCAGGTAAATCTTACTGAACAGGTTGCCTACATAAAAAATCATTTGTGGTCAAAAATCACTGAAGGCATTCACTTACAATGGCCTTCTATTCAAATAATATATGAACAAAAATATCTACTACAAGCTGCCTTAGCAAAAATTGATAAAACAAAGAAGGAACTTAGCAACAAACCCCCACAAGCAATTCAGCTCATATCATTCTTGAACAGTAAAAATAGGGAAGAACTAACATAATTGAAAATTCCAGACAGGACAGAGGTTATCCTTGAAATAAAAAAGGTCCTAAAAAAGAGAAACATCATGAATAATCTGGAAGAGAAGTGTGATAATATGAACATATCAATCAGTAAATTCAAGACCAAATATGACTTGTTGCTAGAAGCAGGATTACCAGATATACATGCACTGAATGAAAAATTAATGCCACAAAAGGACTATGACCATAAGATTAGAGCTCATGCTAAGGAGCAGGCTAAAAAGCCTTTGCCACAAGGATCTCCAAGTGGCAAAGTACTACTGCAATATTTTGAGAATTTGTTCTTTTTGGAGAATGAAATTAAGCACATGTTTATAGTAAAGCCAAAATTTTCTAAGTACATAGAAGCTGATTAAAGCTATAGAAAATTAAAGAGTATAAAGATCTCCACAGCTCAACAGTGGCAAGAATTCACAGATCTGATGTGAATTTGACAGGGAAAAGAGCAGGAAAATCACATGAAGAAATCATATTTTACTGTTATTTTATGGTGAAAAAATCAGTCTCAAAGTGTATCAGTAAAATCAAATTGTTACAGCTGGTTATTTTTCAATTACAGCAGTGAATCAATGAAAAACAAAGATAAAGAGTATCAAGATTGAAAGTGAAAAGAAGAAATGTTCTACAAGTCATCTTCCACGAGGTGATGCATCTAATGCCAGCAATGCTACCAGCACATCATGAAATCAGTTCGATTAAGATAATCAGTTATATATTTCCTTGTAAAAGAGAACAACTTGCAAACTATTTTGCTGCTGTCCCTCTTCTTATGTTATATTTCCTATTTTTCCTTGAAACATTATCTCAAACTTTGAGATATTTTGTAAACAATTTATGTGTATAAATACTTCATCATTCGAAGTATTCAGTGTGGAATAGAATTTCTCAAGACTAATATAGTCATTTTGCTGGATATATTGAAGTTGGTGTGTGTCAATTAGCGAAGCAGCAAACTGGAATTGAGATTAAAGACATCATAACTAAGGATTCTTGTGCTGACAAGATAAGTCTAGTCTTTTTCCTGTTTTCATTGTTTTTCTTTCAAAAAGTTTCCATACATTCATTTTAATGTGTTTCTATCTTTAATGATCAACTAGGAGAATTTAGATAGGATTAGTGATAAAAAGCTCCCTGTTTTTAGCTAGTTGGCATTATTATGTTTTCTGCTTGATAACCGGACTATAGAATTCTTAATTGCTCTAGGTCCTAGTTTGATCCCCTCCTTCAATCTTCTTTTTCTGTAACTTAAGTATTCTTAAGTGCCCTTTTGTTCAGATTTCACCCATTCCATCAACAAATCCTATTCAAAGCCTTAGAAAGTCATCTACCGTGCCCTTAGTACATTTGCATCTTTAAGTCTTATTTCCTAGCTTTGCTTGCCTAGAAAGTTGACTCCATAGCCCAATGTTATGGTAGATCCCTCTGGTTTACCTTGAAACACTTTTTATTCCCACCAGTCTTTCAAAACAAGTCCCACTGTCCACTCATAGCTAGCCTAAAACCCAATTATAAAACAAAGTTAAATCTTTAGGAGAGATCCCTCTTCGGAACTCAGGAAGGCTAGATCCTGAATTCTAAAAGAGGTTCTTGGTTACCCCTGGTTTTCTTAACTACAAAAATCCTCATCCCACAACCTGAGAATTACTAGGGTGATAACAGCTTCAATAGACAGGGGTTGTATCGCTATTCTTCAAATAGACAGAGCATATCCTGCTACGCTCACGGAACATAATCGACTCTTTCACACAGGGTATATTCGTTCAAATTACACACTGAGGACGTGATTTCGCCCTCCCAACAGAGCCACTATTCCCTTATGAAAACTTCCATACAGGGCAATAACATTCGATTCACTCACAGAGAATATGAAATTCAAAGGCAGATAGAGAATAATACACAGAGTTTATTCTTCCTAACCATACACAGAGGTTTCCTAATTGAAGGAATGAGTCCTTCGGGAGATTTTCAATAACATACCCAGATATCAATAAGTCCACAGTTTTATTGAACACAGAGAGAAAAATATCTCGACTTACTCTTCTATTGTCAAAATCCCCAAATTACAGAGTCTATTCACACAAATTTCGGTCAATCAAAGCATACAAAATTCTGAATCCATTCTTATAATAAATTCAAATTACATAACCTTCCCTGGTCCTGGCCTGATCTTCAGGTTGAATTTTCAGAAGCTGCAGGTCAAGAATAGGGTAAAAGACTCATTGATAAGCCTCAAGAAGGATCCAGGAACTGTAAGACAAAGCAAGGGAAAAGGATAGGGTTATAGTTTATCCACAATACCATGATTGATTTGGGGAGCTAGAGAATATTTTCGAGATTTTGTGTCAGTTTTGTGCCAAATAAGGTTCCTTTATTGACCTTATTCTTAAGTCCTGGGACAAACATCTTTATGGTTGGTTTGCATATGAGAAGCTAAGGAACCTCTTTCTTCTTTTTTGCAGTTATATCCCTTCCTAGATGTCATTCTTACCTGTGTAATTAATTCTAGCTAAGTAAGTAATTCTTACCTATGTAAGTAATTCTTAATGTATGAATGCTAGCTATTGTAACAAATAGACTTGAAGATCAAAATTTAACGATTTAGAATTATACAAACAATACAATGAGGAAAGTGTTATCAGTTTTTTATTTTTATGTAGGGTTTATCAGTTTGACAAAAAGGGTTGATGAGTTCAGGATTCAGAAATGACAAAATAACCAAATGGGATGAAATGCATGCTTAATTTACAACAGAATAACACAACAAAACTCTACCATCAATCAACTTAGTTTCCAACAGAACATTGATAAATCATAAGACTGAAGTAATACATTGTACAATCTGAACGCTCCATTCCCCTCCAGATTTCTATATGTAGTACATAACATTCAATCTTGGTTAAAAATATTTAAAAAAAAAATTCACCCAAATGTGCTAGTTTTAAGTAAATAGGTGACTTAGCTAATTCGAAAGTTTTGTCCAAGCATCAATAAATAGGAGATAATATGAGATTTTAATAGATGTTCACCGCATAAAATATGTCAAAATCCTTTAGCTATATCCCTGGCTTGAGACTGCAATAAAGAGGTCTAAAGTACGACGGCTTCAATAGAACCAAGCCTCAATATAGGGTTGCAGTAGGTCCGAGGGTTTAACTGATTCAAGTCTTAATAAAAAGCTACAACACAGAACCGAGCTCTTATGGTATACCTCTGTCCTCCAATAATGACAAACATTAAATTCTCTTGAGCATGGTAATAGAACTAAATTTGTTTACAACAGTCCACAAGATATCCATTCATTTATAGAAATTCTGCAAGAAGAAAATGAAAGTCATGTGTAACAAAGTATTATGAAAAGACTTCAAGAAACCAGAACTTAGCCTGAATATCCTAAAATTGAAGTTGGAAACATTGTCTCTCCAAGGTTGTTAATGTTGCAATCCTCTGTTCAACATTGATACAAATGTCGAAAATAAGTTAAAAGATGAACCAAATAATAGCATTCAAAGGAAAGACTAGGATGTCACTATTTCTACCTGCTATCCTTGAAAATAAGGAGAGCTAACTTACATGATTTTGTGTTTGCAAGGTGGACTTGAAGACCATGTTCATCCCATAATGAGCTCAAAATGTACTTTTGTTTTTGGAATCGTGAAATAGAAGGACAGCGTTGTCAAAAAATAGTGAAATGGAGATCCCATAGAGGGCCTCCACCTTTACCACCCATGGATTTTGAAATGAGAAACTCTCATCCATAAATATGAAGTCCAAAGAATGTGAGGCAGTCGACACCCTTGCTTGACTACTATGTTAATGTATATAATAGACCCCAGAGATGATCATTTGAATCTCATATAGGGTCATAATTATAGAGATCACCAAGCATAGGAGAGGTATACCTTCAGCCTCTCAAATAGTAGGTTTCTTCCAACTATCTGAAAGGCTTAACAGGTGTCCATGGATCAACAATATACTTACTTTTGCTTCCTCAATAGCATTTGGGTGGATTGAAAAATAGTCAAAAGTGTGGTGATTCCATTTGCAATGACTAAACCTTAAACCTGCAATTTCTTCCTCTTTGCCCATATGGAGATGAATTTGTCTACTCTTCTGGCAAAGAGTTTGAACATGGTGTATCCCAGCATGATAGTCTCGCAATTAATTGATTCAGAGGCGGAGGACTTGAGTGAACTACCATACTAAGGAGGAGAGCATGAGTATTGAAACTGGGTATTGCTTCTCCAGTGAACACTTGATTACTTACTGTAATGGGTTTTACATATTAAAATTGTATTCATACTAAGAGAAGCCAAAATAATAGAGATTAAATTTTCTAGATTCAAACACCCAATTTCCATAAAATCAAGAGAAAATTGGGTTAAAATAGTTTAGCAAATTGATATTTCAAAAACTAATGTCAGGAACAAGAACTGTAAGCTACTTGAACCCTAACAAGCACTTTTCAATTGGATGTTCATGGCATGTTGTCCACCCCATCTTAGTTAGATTGGAATTACACCTTGCAATTTGATAAGAGTTTGTATTTCCTGATGAACAAAATGCAACTTTAATTGCAACAAAAAAAAAGGCAATCCTCTTGCAGAGTCCATAAAGGTGGTAGTTCTATATGGCCAGGGTTCACTTGAACAAACATGTCTGCCATTACATTTTTAGTCTGCTCTGCCAGACAGAGTGATGCAGGGGCATTAGGCTCTAGAAATACTTTTTATTTTCTTAAGTCTAGAGGGATCTCATGCCTTTGATTTCTCATGTAGTTGTTAATGTTTTGAGTAAAATAAGTGAGGATTTGTAAATGTTCTCTAGCCCACTAGAGGACATGAGGGAAGCTGATTGAGTTAGTTAGGTGAATATTCAATTTCAGTTTTTTGAGGGTTTGAGTCCAAATTTAGGAAGTCCAAGAGTCTTTGTCGAGTTGTAAGGGACTTGAATCGATTCAGGTCACCATTATGTACCTGAATCATTAGGCATACCATGGCCATAAGTGCGGTAGGGATAGTTGAGGAGCAACCTCACCCTAGGGTAGTGTGGACAAAAAATAGAAGCAGCCTGTGGGAGAAGTTGATACAATGATGAAGCAATGGAATAAGGGCTAGAAGAGTGCCCTAATTGGTCTTCTAGAAGCACATAATTCAAGGGCAAGAGGGCAAAAAAAAAAAGTTGCAGATTGCCTCTTGGATTATGGCTTGAAGGGTGTCCTAGGAAATGACTCCAGGGAAATGGGAAAATCCTCATCTGTTGCAAAAGGGATTTCCCATCCTGAAGAAAAAAATTATAATAGAAAAATCATGAAAAGAAAAGGCTCAAATCTCTCTTCTAGACTGGTGACATGGCACAAGGCCACATGGACCACTGTGATTGGTTGACATAACACATTAGAAGCATGATGTTAGCATCTAAAATATCTAGGACATGTGGCACTCCATGATAAAGAAACATGGTGTGTGGATTTGAGTTTTTCATGTGGTCAAGTGGGCCAAAAATAGGTGAAATGTGGCACCACTTAGAGATTGACATGTGCCAATTGGTACAAGTGGTAGACAATTGGCATGCTCAAACAACGAGGTGATGCAGGAATGACACGAGGGAGAAAATATCAGAAAAGCCCCAAATTTGGAGAACTAAAGCTCATCACCAACCTGAGATTGACAACTTTACATGATGTCACCTATGAAATCGTAAATGGAGAAATCATAGAAACAATAAATTAACCTATGTAACAATAAAGTCGGATTCATCCTAGGAGTGGTAAATGGAGAAATCATAGTGAACAACAGGAAACATGCAGAGTTGCTTACAATCAAATAGATGAAAAAACACATACAAAAAAACTAGATAATAATCATGAACAAGCTTAATATTGAATTATGAACTGTAAAGGAACTTACAAAATGTGACATTACGAACCTCGTCAAGTGCACAAGCAAAAATATTCTGGACATGACCCTGGTTGACAAGTTGTATTGCTCATGATGCAAGAGGATTTGTACCTACACTGCCAAGTCAATCAAAATCCATCATTATCTATACAATAAATACAAGTAGTTGATGTAGTATTTTTTACTCTAAGATGTATTCTTATGATAATGTTAGAACATATGTTGAAAATGTCAAAACATACTTGAATAAGCTCCTCTTCGTTTCAAGAACAATTTATTGGAGTCGCATGAACTTGGAACAAGCCTCCCACGATCTGAAAGAGTAGCAACTAAGTCAACAGTGACTTTTTTGTTGCTACACTGGATCGAGGGAGGTTTGCTCCAAGATTAAATCGCTCCAATAAATTATTCTCTACTAAACAGGCCAACCACGTGAAGGTGGAAGCTCTTATGGCCCCTCCCCCCCCTCACATCACTCTCAATTCCCCAATACCCAATCTATATTTCATTTTTTACTTTCATGAGCATAAAAAAAAATATTCAATAACTAATAAAAAAACAATGCAACAAAAAGTACGCAAGGAAACATTGAAATTAGTGCTTGACATAAAAATAGTATGATAAATGAGTTTTTTATATAACGCAAAAAACGTTCCAAGTATGGTAATGTTTGTCTTATAATAATACAATATTTTACATTATCAAATTTTCTTTTTCTTCTTCCTATTTCTAAAGCTCCTAATTACATTATCAATATCATCGTGCCCTGCTCCTGTTTCGTGCCTTTCCCGCACTGCTGACCTAGTTGCGTAGTCACGATGTCTGGTCTCATCCAGTGACGGGGCATCGCCTACAAAAATAGATAATATTAAATTTTAATTGTCAGTTTTTAAATATCATTGAACTAGTTCAGTAATATTAATAAAAAAATTGCAATGATATTGTTTACCTGGTGCACCAGTTGTCGCCGTTGGGACTGTTGCCATGGCTTCCTCTCTGGTGGTAAGATCCTCAAGGGAAACATTCTCTGTCATTTAAACAAAAAACGTTATAAGGACAACCATCAAGGTATAATTAAAAGAAATTATAAGTGGAAATTAATTACCGTCATGACCCTAACTGATAGTAGTATTGTCGGCCTAGTCCCCACTACAATGATCAGGTTGCACGTGAGGAACATCTACATCTGGCTCTACAACTGGGTTATTTGCCTCGTCAACAGTACTGCTCCCTCGGCCTGCTTCAGAACTGAAAGTATGGTTTGAGGAATTGCCCATTTACAGGGGCATCGATTGAAAGGTTAACGTTTTACCTTATTAGGCATTCTGGATCTTGGGACCTGCCCCAGGCTTTTGCGACGTTCAACTACGGCTTGATAGACGAAATGGAAAGCGATATTTTTATCTTCCTCTGTAGTTTCTGTTCCAAAGTCATCAACCTACATTACATATGATTGTGTATTTTTAATGTTATTTGATAGGATTACAAAAACGTTGGAAGGCGATACAATTAATTATAAGATGTTTAGCTACTTACAATTCTTGCAGCTAATTTCAAGTAACCGCCCTGGCCTAGCTTGTGATGGCCCTTTTTTTCAATCCTAGCTTTGGTTGCCTTCGAGGTTTCGGGCAACCTATCATCAAAATATTGAAGTCAGATATGACGTAGCACACTTTTATTTTAGACATAGAGAAAAATTAAAGCTATTGAATTAAAGTTGTAATTTACCTTGTGGGTCCAGTTGGCATTTTTCCTTCTTTCTTTGCCATTTTCTCTTTTCCGTCATGGATGAGTGCTCTCCACTCACTCTCTGGAACTGTGAGAGGATGCTCGTATCTAAGGTTAAATTGAAATTGCGTCCTATAGGTGTCCCTGGTATATTTCAAATATTTTCCAGCTACCCGAGCCACCGTTGGTCTGTCAAATGTGCCAGCCACAAAAAGGGCTTCTAGAGAATCTATAAGTTCTTTTTTCAGGTTGGAATTTTGAGAATTCCACTTTGTGCGTATGGTTGGGCCAAAAATTACCAACGCATGGCTCTCCAAAAACCTGTAGAACTCATTGTTTTCTATACAGAAAAAAAAGATATTATCATTAATTTAAAAATAAAAATCATGATAAAATATGTTTTAGACAGAGTACATGAAATAGTTAAAATATTAAAACTTACCTGGGAGTTGTACGTGCTTTATAGGGACACCTTCATCATTCACCAACAACGTGCCATTAATGGTCCCCGTGGCGCTGACACATGTAGCTCCAGGAAACGCAATAATGTAGTTGGCCATATCAGCCTCATCACTGCGAACACGTTCAGCGGTTGGTTGGGTTTCTGCTTGGGCAGGGTGTGTTTCTTGGCTGGCACCTGAAGGAGTAGAAGGTGTATGAGAGGGTTGTTGGGAAATCTCTTGCCCTTGTGTCCCACCAACACCGGGTTCAGCAAGTGTCAGATAACGCTACATACAAAAGAACTTTTTGTTAGTTTAGTCAATGTAAAAATTAAAAATCAAACTATCACAATTCATCTCATGCAGAACAAAAAAAATATCCTTTTGATTTTTTATTATTACCTGATATGTTTCTAGCTGGGTCATAAGTTTAATTATCCTCTCTTCTGTTTCAGGTGTTTGAGGCATGTCTATCAAAGTATCAAATTCCGACCTTGCTTTTCACGCCTTTTTTCGCAGCAAGAGCAATGGAGATAGGGATGAAGAAAGCTCTTCCTCATAGAGGGAATCATCAGACGTACCATGGCCAGGTGTCTGCATATTTGAGCAAAATTAATTTTATTTCAATTATGTAAATAACTAAAATATCTGAAGATAGAGCAATGCTGGCACTTTACATGTTCTTCTGTTGGCCCCTTTCCGCGATCATCCTATCTCGGGGTTGTTCCTATACTGCCCTGATCAGTCTGCCACAATGCAATAAAATTATAAATGTAAAAACTTGAAAACAATATTTAACTTGAAAACACAAAATGAAAACTGAAATAATTTCTAATAAGACACCAGAAGACAGAGTTAGAGTTTCAAATATGCCTTGCATTGAATTAAGTCCTGGAAACATGTCATTGCACATTAAGGCACCCAAACAAGAGACGAGTTGACAATGAGACTAAACTGGGTTATTCGTAGTGAAATTTTAAAATCTCAAAAGGTATATTAATTATTGAAACAAATCAGCTTCATAATTTCAGTATTATTGAGTCTGTTGTGTATAAATCACAAAAAATTGAAACAAAACACTAGAAAAGCAACAACATAATCACATTCTACTATAGCAGTGATCTGACCTCTAAAGTAGACTTTCTACTAGCCTATTAGGGGAATTTTGAGGTCTAAAATGGGCCTCATAAGAAAAATGTACAACAAAAATAAACTTTATAACAACCAATAGGATTCAAGATGATGATGTCAACCATGGGGGATGATTCACCATTTTTTAAATAAAAGGGTAAAAATATTAAAAATAATAAAATAATAAAACTACTTTTTCAACTCGTATTTTCAACTTATCTCCCAAAATTTTTACTCAAATTTCGAGTGGGAGTACTCGTTGGATGCAAAATTTAATTCCTCATCCAAGGAGTACCCATGTTGCATACTTTCGATGAACTCTACTACACGAAAAATGAGAAATACATAAAAACGTGATTGTAATCACGTTTTTTTATGTATTTCTCATTTTTCGTGTAGTAGGACCCATCGAAAGTATGCAACATGGGTACTCCTTGGATGAGGAATTAAATTTCGCATCCAAAGAGTACTCCCGCTCGAAATTTGAGTAAAAACTTTGGGAGATAAGTTGAAAATATGAATTGAAAAAGTAGTTTTTTCATTTTTCCCTCTAAAATTTGATGATTTCATCAAATCTTATTTGATTTTTTCCACTATTATTTTATAATTTCCTTAGGAGGCCCATTTTAGACCTCAAAATTCCCTGAATAAGTTTCATCAGTACCATACAAACAGTGGAAATGAACACAAGATACAACCACAAATGTGTAGTTATCCGCAAAACCATCCACCCGCCAACCTCCTCTAGTAACCTACACTAGAAACAGATGTATGGGGTATTTTTATAAGGGATTCCTCAAAAAAATCCGCTAGAGGTTCTTTTCCTTGTAGTGATTCTAGCCTATCACATCCAACCAATTTAAATTAATTGAAACTTTGAAATTCATAAAATATACTCTCCATTTTCACAACACAAGCATTTTGACAAAATCCTTTTCAAATTTGACATGTTGACCATGTCATGGGTAGACTTTCCATTTTTTTCATCTCAATAGGATGTGTCAGACCTTGAAGGTCATGGTCTAGGTGTTTTATCTTGCACGATTTCACGAAGTAGCTATTTGCATGAATGTAATGTGTTATGCATGAACCAGAGGTTCTCACATACTTGTCTACATTCAATGATAGTTGTAGCCAGATTTTGATCTGATCCTAGTTTTAAGCATGCTGGAGATTGAGGTTTAGCATTAGCTATAATTATATCCACATGGCTAACTTATCTGGCCCTTATGCTGAATGTATAACTCCTGTCAAGGGAGATGTATCATCCATGCCACATGGAAATTGTGCCAATGTTTGGGGTGGTGATTATGCTGATAAATTATCACAAATTAGATTTCTTGATACTTTCCAATTACAAGCACTTGATTATTACAATAGTATGTTCATGTGTGACTATAATATGAACAAATGTGGGTTTAATTTTCACCCTGCACTAGTACAGAGCTTTTCAGAGATTTTGCCCGACAATGGCAAGGCAAAGAAAGAGACCAGCCCTGAAAACATGGCCATGGAGAAAAACACAATTTCTGAAGTACTGGCTGTAGGAACATCAGGCCTCTGGGATGTTAATTTTCCATGGTACAGGGAAACTATTCCCTCATATTTTACAATTATGCCAAATATGGGATTGAGTCAATTGTGCATGATAGCCCTGGACAGCTATGGGGGTGAGTTTATTGATTGTCCTGTGGTTGAAAATGAAGATGCAATTCATGTGAGCTGTGATGTATTAAGCAAAGGAAACTTTGGAGATGATGGAAATTGTGATGATGGAAA